>CM070555.1:20701918-21078178 GCA_036346405.1 Phyllostachys edulis | reverse complement strand
AACCAATGAACTAAAAACATAATATCCCGCGATACGTAATAATATGCTCAATACAATCATCATGTATATATACAAAAGAAATCAGCATACACTACTACAGAACCGACATCACAGGCGGTTGGGCAAATCATCATCATGCGGTTTCCAACCGCCTATGTTTGTTGGTCTGTGATAACAGATATTATCACGCAGCGGTACAAAACCGCTCAGTGATATAAAATATCACAGAGCGGTTTTATTAAAAACCGTCTCGTGAAGTCAATATCACGCACGGTTTCAACCGAAAACCGCTCGTGATTCGAGAATATCACGAGCGGTTCTAAATAAAAACCGTGCTCAGATTTGTGACTATCACGCAGCGGCTTTTATATAGAACCGCTCATGATATTCTCCTATCACGATTTGTTTGCGATGAAACCGTCTGTGATACTTGCTTCACAAACGGTTTTAACAAAAACCGTCTGTGATAGCTAATACCCCCCCACAATTTCTTATTTTCTGGCTAGCCTCGGGAATTGCTAGCCATGCCCTCTGAAAACAAGCATTCACGTAAATGATTCAAGCAATCACAAAACAAGATTTCACAATAACAGATTCAAGTACCATGACAACTCAAAGTGATCATTACTCAAAATAAATTACAAAAGATCGCATTTGTTCAAGTATTGTCGCTATAGTTACAACTAGATTACAATTGTTTTGCGTTGAGAGGTTTTAGTGGGGTGATGCTCGGGTTGGCGACGGAGTGAAACTCTCCGTTGTCGCAATGATTTCGAGTTGATAAAGGCGCAGAGCTTCCTCGAATGTCCTTGATCTCTTCCGCAACGAGTGAATCACATTGTAAATCCAAGACACTGCCGCTCCAATTTAAGAGTAAAGTGGTAAGCTATATATATTTAAATTTATAATTAGGAAATAATTATTTCGAGATTGACAAACCTCAGGATCCTTCTTCTTAGCTGTAAGGATTAGCTGCATATGATAGCAGACGTAGATTGCACATAACTCATCATCTTTTTCTTTGGCGGCCTGCAAAAATAGAATTACATATATAGGTATAGTCAATTCGAGACGCGTTATTATGAAGTATGATATAGTATTATTGTGTTGTAGCACGTACTGGAAAATCCATCCTATGTGTTAGTTGGGCGCTCTTTCCATCGTATATTCCTTTGTTGGCAACATAATTGATGAACGACCTACATGATTCGAAAAAGTTATCCTCGGCCATTTCAAACGAATGAAGACTACAATAGAGTTATGTAAGGAGGAAATGAGCATACCTCTCGAGTATTCCTCTTAGAGTGCTGAAGTCGTGCTTGTTGCGGTTTAGGGAATCAAGGTATATCACATGGTTCCTCTTGGGTATAATAACTAAAAGGATCCAATGGTACCTACTCATGTATGTCGCTATAGTCATTAAACCTAAGTTCGTCTTTACAGATAATGTACAAATGAAATTTGTATAGCAAGTAGTGACACTTACCCCTCGTTGTAGGGCACCACTATGTACTTCATGTTCCTCTGTAGAAGCAATGACCTCGTTATGTATTTCTCGTGAAGGATCGAGTCTTGTAGGATGGTTTGCAACGATACCACGTGTGGGTCGAGAAACCCACCGTTCTTTCCATTCCGGACATTTTGCGGCATGTATCTATACATAAGCAATGAGTTGTGATATTTATCGGTATTAGATGAATGTAGAACTTGATTGTACGCGACTTCACGTTGTCCAACATCGTAGAAGCGAGACGCCGAGGCCAACGAGGTTGAATAGTTCAAATAAATCATTGAAGCCCACGACGAAGTACCTCGTCCGTTGAAGAAATGCTTGTCCTCGTGATTCCACGGTGATTCCAAAGATCGGACCCCTTCTTTTGGGTCTTGTCCAAGTACCGAGCATGCAAAGCGACAAGCATGTCCAATAGGCGTTAATATCACAACGCGGAACACAACGGTTTTCCGATGATGTATTTCCGGTATCGCGGACTTCCCGGTATCGCGGACTTCCGGTATCGCGGACTTCCGTATCGCGGACTTCGGACTTCCGGACTTGGGAGGCGCTTGCGCTCGTTGATTTCGATTTGGCCTTAGCGATTGGCATCGTCTTTTTGTGAGACGACTCGAACCGACACGCCGGCACGCTTTTGTTGTTCCTTCGGCGTCTTCTCCACGGGAATCGAAGAGGTGGCCTTTTGAGGCTAAACATGAGGTGGAGTCATCGAGGGTCCCGTTGGAGAGGAATGGTCGTGTCGGATCGCGGCCTTCTTTGGTTCGAGTATGTTCTTCTTGGGCCATCGGATAAAAGAGAGGACGGCATCCCTAGTGTTGTGATCTCTTCGTTCGGGCAAATGTCCAATGGATGGCTCGAAATTGACATGTACCATATCCACTGACCTTGGCGTAACTGCGCACCACCGGGCACCGTCTTTGCCCGCCCTTCCTCGTATGGATACACCATCCCTGCAATTTCAATACAAAGGACCCATCCATCCTCACTTGGAGCTTACAGTATGCCGGCTCCTACAAAACGATACGCAATTAGCTAAGGCGTCGTTAGGGTCTATCTTTGGTGCATTCCATAGATGTACGTTACCTTGATGTTGTCTATCGGTAATCGGACGTCGTCATGTTCACAATTATGCGCGGACGCGACGCTACTCCGACGTCGAGGAGGACTGTCTTCCAAATTAGCGGGGGCGGCTTGCGACCGCTGGCTCATGAGTATATCCATTTGACTCCGCAATGCTGCCATCTCTACTTGAAATTGGTTAGTAATCATCTGTACCAACTGGTTGTCGTGCTCGGCCTTGGATCTCTTCCTAGTCCTATACGTGTAGTAGTCGTCCGCGAATCCATGAATCCAAGGTACGTTAACCCCAAGGCCTCGCGTGCGACCCGGGTGCTCCTTGTTTCCCAAGGTCGTAGATAGTATATCCTTCTCCTGCTCGCACGGAAGGAGCCTTGGGAAGCTTAGGCGATCAAGTCACGCGCAAGAGGTCATCACGTTATTATAGACACTATGAAGTTATGGACTTATTAACAACTTAGTAGTTCGATATACTTACCACACGCTGGGACACTTCACGGTCTCGGGTTTGTGAAGGAGATCTGCCCAAGACGAGACTTGTGCCCTCGCTTTTAACCACTTAGGGAGCGAAGTGCGTGACATCGAAGCGGGTTCTCCTTCTCCGCCGCCCATTCCTCGTATTTACCCGCGTAACTGGTGGTGTCGAGTCTGTCTTGGTGAGTGTTTGTGTCCGAGAGCTTTGTGCGCCGACTTTGCTCCTTAAATTGGTGATGTTTTCATAGCCACAAAGGTGTCCCATGCTTCCGCGTCAAGAATCTATCTTTGCTTGAAGGCGTCGACCCGTGTTCACGCATTTCGTGACAAGAATGCTCTTGAAGGTCCTCCACGATTTACCCCATCGTGAGCATCGCCGTCCGTCGCCGCGCGCGCCACATATTATACGGAATAGTGAACTTCTCTGAAAGTTCTATCCACAGTAGCGCTTTCGCTTCTTTCGTCAGTCCTTCCACCTTGGTGTGGTGATGAGGACCGTTCCTTCAAGTATCCCGCAGATGGTCCGGAATCTACGCCACGATCTCTTGGGACTCGAGAGGGACCCCAAAGTCAACGACCTCCGTGATGACCCACCGGCCCGTAGGCATTTTCGATTGTCCTCTGCCATCTCGCTTCCGTGTCATTATAAATCGACGGTGACGGCTGACCTCGTCGGCGCCTCTTCCATCTGCGAGGGTCGGTGTTGGCGGCCTCGTCTTGCCTCTTCCATCTGCGGGGGTCGGTGTTGGCGGCCTCGTCGGCGCCCTCTTCCATCTGCGGCGTCGGTGGCTGATTCGCAAAACGGTGCCTTTGCCATCTCGCTTACTTGCTCTCGGGAAGAAGTACGAGGTTGACTATAGAGATCAAGATGGCAAATGAAGAGTTGAATGAGCTCATCTGGACTACTAACATTCCTAACACTCCTTAATCCACGAGCTTCTATTCTAACACTCCTAACACTCCTTAATCCACCAATTTCTCTTGTGATCTTTGTATAGATAGAAACTAGTGATACAAATCTTTTGCCCGAGCCTACTTCTCTAAGAAAATGCGATTGATGATATTATGTGCTCTCGTAAGGAGAGTAGCTAAAGAACAAGTCTTTGCCATCTCAATCCTATTGTCTATACTCTTCATGAAATGAATATGATAATATAAATTCAAACTATGAGCTCTAAACAATACTTTGCTTAACTGTCAAATGATCTCAGCTGTTAATCAAAACAGATTAAACTTCCAACAAACAGAGGTTGACTACGAGAGATCAAGATGGCAAATGAAAAGTTGAATGAGCTCATACATACTACTAGAAGAATCACAAACTAGTCAATACAACCGATCAATTTGCAATAGAACTATGAGTGAACCGAAGTAACCAATTAACGATTACAACATATTGACAAGAGTAAAGTAATACAATAGAGCTCAAGTATGAACTAACTATCACATTCAATCTCAAAGATAAGACGGAGTTCATCACGAGCATGTCAACAAAGCCCATTGACTTGCAACTAGCAATTAGCAAAAATATATATATATATATATATATATATATATATATATATATATATATATATATATATATATATATATATAAATATGCAAAGATCAACCAATCCCACAGAGGAGCAATACTCACAGAGAGGATGCCGCACAAGAACTAGGGGAGGCTGGTCAGGGGGAGGCCGATCGCGGGAGGAGGAGGCTGGGAGGAGGTCGACACGGGAGGAGGACGGCGCAAGGAGGCGGTCTGGCAGAGGAGGAGGCCGACACGGGAGGAGGACTGGCGTCGAGGTCGGAGGCGCCAATGTGGGGGCGGCACCGAGGTCAAGGCGGCGTCGCTGGGGCTGACTGGGAGGTGAGCAGGCGCCGAGGTGGGGCGGCGGCCCGAGGTCGGCGGCGCCGAGGTCGGGCGGCGGCAGCAGAGGTCGGGGCACCAATGTCGGGGTGGGCGCCGAGGTCGTGGTCGTGGCGAGCCCTAAACCCTAGAGGAGGCTAGTAACGAGTGCCATGAGAGAGTAAGGGCGCGGAGAGAAGTGAGAAGTGAGAGGAAAACCCTAGCGTTTCCCGCCTTATAAAAAGTATATCACAGATGGTTCGAAATGAGAACCGTCTGTGATATTATTTCCAAAGACGGTTGTATAATAAAACCGTCTGTGATAGCCGACAACCTGAGGCCAATTTATGATATCCTGACAAAACATACTGAACCTGGTGAGACATAAATATCCTGAGAAAACAGAGTGAACTTCTTTGAGACAAGTATGATGACAATTATGACAAGTCCATATGAATTCTAACCTGGTGACAAGTATGATGACAAGTTTATAACACATTTGACTTCAAAATTTCATATCTAATTCAACTCAACTCCAAATCAAGTGAAACCAATTTTGATACTCCACATTACAATGTCGTCCACACATTGACATTAATATCAAATATGACAAGTCCATAACAAGTTCATAACACATTTGACTTCAAAATTTCATATCTAATTCAACTCAACTCAAATCAAGTATGATGACAATTTTGATACTCCACATTACAATGTACGCCCACATTGACATCAATATCAAATATGACAAGTCCATAACACATCAACACATGACAATTTCACGTTGACATCAAAATATATGAGAGATTACAAGTCCATAACACATGATGTTATGGAATAAATTAATTACATTGGAGTAAATTCTTAATTAAGATATAGGCCTTCATGATGATCGGCCGCATATAGCTAGCTTCCTCACCGGGTTCTTCCTCGAGCCTAATGCCGTTTCGAAAGGAGGCAACTCGTCAAATTGATTGTATTCTTCCTCGTCCACTACATTCTCAACTCCGACAATCCTCCTTTTCCATGAAGAACTACGTGGCGCTTCTTATTTGCCGGTCGGTTACATAGAAGACTTGAACAACTTGGTTAGCCAAGATGCGAATGGTTCGTCTTTATATCCGACACGCTCGAGGTCCACGGTAGTGACACCGTGCTTGTCGACCTTCACTGTGCGAGATGGACCCAACGGCACCAAATAGGGGATCTTGAAAAGCACGTAGTCGAGCTCCCATATCTCGTCTATTTGCCCATAGTAGGAGCTCCTCATCCCATCGGTATTGAATGCATCTATGCGACACCGCTATTCTGGACTGTGCTCTTCCTATCCTGAGCTGCCGTATAAAATGTGTACCCATTGATGTCGATCCTTGCTATGTGACAATTGTAAATTGTGGCCCTCGTGCCAACCATAGCAGCGTATCATCACTTGATGACCTCCCAGTGATTCGCACCTTTAACCATTCGTTGAACCGACGGTTGTGCTCTCTCGTGATCCAAACCTCCGAACGGTGCGGATTACATTGGCGCACCATGTCTTTGTGCTCGTCGATATCACGGGGACACTTGGGTCATGTGTTGCAAGACCATGAAATGGGCTTGAGCGTATGTATCCAGATCGGGAGTTATTGATTTCCTTCCGATGGTCCCGATACCATCCAGTCTCCCCTCATGGCGAGATAGAGGCACACCTATCGGTTCCACGAGCCATGTAGTCGACGCAGAACTCAATGACCTCTTCGGTTGCATAACCTTCGATGATGTTGCCCTCGGTCGAGATCGATTCCGTCACGTAGGACTTGAGAATTCCTATGTACCTCTCGAGCGGGTACATATGACGAAGAACACAGGGCAAGATATCTTTATCTCTCTCACAAGGTGAACAATGAGATGGACCATGATATCGAAAAATGGCGGAGGAAATACATCTCAAGATGACATAGAGTGGTCACCACCTCGCCTGCGAGCATCTAGTCCTTGGGGATCAATGATCTTCTGAGCAATTGAGTTGAAAAAATAACACAGCCTCAAGATTGCCACTCGGACCTTGTTCGGCAAGATACTTCTAATTGCAACAGGAAGCATTTGTGTCATCAGCACATGACAATCATGAGACTTCATACCAATTAATTTCAAATCTTGCATAGAAACAAGGTTCTTAATGTTAGCGGAGTAACCAGATGGGACTTTCACTCCATGCAAGCTCTGGCACAGTTCATTTCTCTCGGCCTTGGATAGAGTGTAGCAAGCTGGGGGAAGGTACGTTAAATCTGTACGGTCTCTACGGTGCTAACTCGATCCTTATGTTCATATCAACCAAGTCACGCCGCATGCGTTAACACCATCCTTTGTTTTGCCACTAATGTTCAGCAAGAGACCAATCAAGCTATCACATACATTCTTCTCTACGTGCATGACATCGATGCAGTGGCGAACTTCTAAGTGCTCCCAATAAGGCAAGTCCCAAAAAATTGACCGCTTCTTCCAGATGTTCTTCTCACGGGTTCTTAATTTACGTCCCTTCCCAAGCACAACATCGATATCCTTAACCATATCATAGACCTCTTTCCTCTAAAAGCCCTTGAGCTGAATCGTTCTCCTTATTTCCGTCGAATTGTTTTTTCATCTTACGGTATGGGTGACTCTCGGAAGGAACCTACGGTGACGATATACACGCTTTTCTTGTGAGTTGTTCAACCATACACTCTCAGTAGCATCTAAGCGGTCGGACAGGCTTTGGCTCCTTTTGTCTCCGGCTCTGATAAAGTTACCAAGGGCAGGAAAATCATTGATGGTGCGTAACAACATGGCGCCAGAAAGTGAAGTTCTCTCGCTTTATCGCATCCCATACCTGCACCTTCGCTCCACAAAGGTCACAAGATCTTCCAAAGAATGGTGCTAGGTACACATCAATATCATTCCCGTGTTGCTTGGCCCTTGGATAAGTAGTGACATCAAAATGTACTTCCGCTTCATACACGTACCAAGGAGGAAGGTTGTACATACATAGATTCACGGGCCAGTGCTATGTCGGTTGCTCATGTTACCGAAAGGATTCATTCCATCCTACTCAACCCTAACCTTATGTTCCTCGGTTCCGACCGAACTCTTGAAACTCCGATCAAGTTTCTCCACCGGGCGTAATCGGCAGGTGTCTTAGCTTTCCATCTCTCTACGCCCTCTCGAAAGTGCCAACGCAGCAATCTTGCGCCCTTTGCGTTCGCAAATAAACGCTTCAAACGTGGGATCACAGCGGATACCACAACATCTTAGCAGAGGTCCTTGCTTCACCTTAGCGATGATTCGACGCTTGTATCGGGATGTTTTGCACACAGACATACATGCATGTCTCGCATACTCTTCTGAGAGGATACAATCATTCGGACATGCATGTATTCTTTCTACTTCCATTCCCAATGGACAAATAACCTTCTTTGCTTGATAGGTGGTCTTTGGGCAACACGCTTCCCTCCTGAAGGATGTCCGCTAGGAGACCTAACAACGCCGTGAAACTCTTATCGGACCAACCATTGCTTGCCTTCAATTTCAGCGGTTCAAGCACGGTTGACAACCTTGTATATTCGGCTTGCAACCAGGAACAAAGGTCTCACCGAGTCCTCCCTTAAGCCCTCGAATTTACAAAACTCTCTCTCCTTTGTAGTTCTCTTACGCATCGCGTAGCATCCGATCCAGATTGTCATCGTGTGACATATCCTCATCAAAAGCAAGAGATCCACATCCGGCGATCGTTGACTTCCTCGGCGGTGCCGTCATTACTAACTTCATGTGTAATAATCGCTCTTCACCGTGGTCGTCCAACATGTATACCCTTTTGTGAAACCCTTCAATCAAGTGCGCTTCTATTTGCGCCGTTGTTAAACATCTTCAAATTACATAATCAATGCATGGACAAGACATAAAATTTATCTCCTTCTTCAACATATCACCTTTCGTGGCTCTTCTAAAAGCAACCACGCCATTAATGTACTCTTGACTCACACGGTTCTGCTGCACATCCAGTTTGATCCATCTACACTACGCATGTAACAAATTAGTGTCAAAATTGATTAGCGATTAATTTATAGCAAATATAAAGGGTTATAGATCGTTACCCTCGAAGGTCACGAAGAAAATACGATTCCTCTCCTTTCCTTCTCCTCTCTAAGGTGGCGCAATGGGGAGGAGGTGGCGGTGTTGGAGGCGCTTAGGGCAAGGGTCCAACCTTCTCCTCTCTAAGGTGGCGAACGGATAATTATTGATTATCTGCATGATTGTTGATTAGATACGAGACAAAAGACAAGAGGAAGATCCTAATTAATAACTAGTAAGTTGGTCCGCTGCGATTGCTTGTATATCTATTCATATAATTGAAACAATAAACCACTATGATGACGTTTCTTCATGGATATAAATGGAGGAAATATAAAATACATCATTGCACATGTGACTTATCTTGGTGTGTCATAAATTCTTCTTTTTAACTGTTCTAGAAAACTACTCATGAAATTAGTTACGATTAAGACTTTCACTTCTTTGCACGTACTTACTGCGTTTTGTCTCATCGTTGCACAAAGGAATTACACCAGATTAATTAAAGGCTACATGTTTTGCTTTTCATTTTCTACAAATAGGGTCCATCAAATTGAGAGCTAGATGTACGTCGCGTTTTGCCTTTTCCCATCAAGTAGTATTAATTGAAACCTAAACCCTATGCTTCCGATTAAGGAATACAACAAAGAAAACAAAACATTAGCGTCTATGTACGAGTAGCAAAGTCGTGAAATTTACTAATCAATAGAGTGAAAAAAGGATAATCAGCATTACTTCATCTGTTTAATTAGGGGAGAAATCGCAGGTTGGAGGAGCTAGGGGAGGGAAGTGGCCTGGCACTTGGGGGAGGAGAAGCTAGCTACCAGATCTAAGTGGAGCCCAGCAGCGAGGGGCGGCTGTTGATTATATTTATCCAAACCCAGGCTTGAGGAGGAGTGGCAGAGGCACATGCAGCAAAGGCGGCGAAGGACATGCGGCGGTCTGGGCAGAGGATGTGTCGCGCTCAATTTATCTGCGATGGGCATATCACGAGCGGTTCTTAATAAAACCGCTCAGCGTGATAGATGATCTATCACAGACGGTTTGTAAATAGAACCGTGCGTGATATTACAGACAGTTCTATTCACAAACCGCGTGATAATCACCAAATCACGCAGCGGTTTGTAAATAGAACCGCTCGTGATATTACGCAGACGGTTATTAAATAGAACCGCTCGTGATTGAGTGATTATCACAGGCGGTTTAGATAGAACCGTCGGTAATATCACGCACGGTTCTATTTACAAACCGTCTGTGATAGATGATCATCACTGCGGTTCTAAAAAATACCGCTCGTGATATTCTTCTCGCGCCACCCGCAGTGCGGCAATAGCCAACACTGAGGCGGTTCCAAAGGAACCGCTCAGTGATGGGGTGTCTACTATAGCCTGTTTTGTAGTAGTGATAAAGCTAAGATTTAAAAGATTAATGATTGCTCTCAGATGGCTAGATGCACAAGACAAAATCTTGGCCATCACAGCACACATGTTAAATATCTCATCACTAATTGAATATGACAACTCCAGAACAGACCTTGAGCTCAAATTAACAGAATGTCTATGCAAATTGTAACATCCTAGTTTTTTTGGTCTTCTTGAAATTTTCAAAATAAAAAAAGAACCATTTGGTTTTGATGAGAGTTCTAAAGCTTAACTTGAGATTTTGGAATTAAAGGTGTTTTAAAATGACTAAATCAAACTTCAACTAAAACAAAAGTTTGGTTTGTTCTGGGTTCGTTGGAGTTCTCTGGTGTTGTTTTCTCTTTCTCTGTTCGCTCCGTGTTCCCCTCGGCCCAGACCTCCCTCTGTCCGGACCTCCCTTTCGTTTGGACCTCCCTCTGTCCGGACCTCCCTTTCGTTTGGACCTCCCTCTGTCCGGACCAACCTTTCATTTGGACCTCCCTCTGTCCGGACCTCCCTTTCGTTTGGACCTCCCTCTGTTCGGACCTCCCTTTCGTTTGGACCTCCCTCTGTCCAGACCTCCCTTTCATTTGGACCTCCCTCTGTCCAGACCTCCCTTTCATTTGGACCTCCCTCTGTCCGGACCTCCCTTTCCTTTGGACCTCCCTCTGTCCGGACCTCACTTTCATTTGGACCTCCCTCTCCATCCAAGACCTCTGGGTGGTCCTAGAGACCTCCTCAGTAGTCTTGAGAGACCTCCCGGGTGGTCTTGGAGATCAGTCACGACCACCCCTTGGGTCACGACCTCCCCTTGGTTGGACCACCCTTCTGAGTGTTGACCAGGCCCCACCTGTCAACCCTGCTCACCTTCTCCTTCCTCCAGCCGTGTCACTACTGACGCAATTGTCTTCATGCATTAAATGATGTTGTGTCGCATTAAACATCTGCCGCCCAGTGAAGACTGTTCCTCTCTTGTCTCCTCCCCTACCTGCCCCCATCTCCTCCTTCACCTACCTTTGACCTCGTGTGTACCTCCGAGTCTTTCACTGACTCTCTCTGGCTTCCCTGGCTATAAAAGTCTGAGCAGCCCTCTTTCCTCACCTTTTTCCACACCCAGCTCTCTTGCTCTCGCCCAGCTCCTCTGTGCTTGAAGTTTCGCCTCCCCGTCGCCTAGGAGTCTGCTGGAGCCTGCATCGTCGCCTCCTCGTCGCCAAGGAGTTCACCAGAGCACCTGGGCCATCTTCAACTGCTGCCCACTGTCCTCTCCCTCCTCCTTTAGTCTCTCTTTCTCAGTCTTTGTGAGTTTCTCCGTGCCTTGTTCTCTTCCCTTGTTCTTACGACTACATTGCAAAGTCGCATCTTTGCGTTTTCTTTGTACGACCACGTTGAGTAGCTGTACCCTTCATTGACCTCCTCAGGACTTCCTCAAGACCTCCTCCTCAGGACTTTCTTAGGACCTCCCTTGACCTCCTCGGGACCTCCCTCAACCTCCCTCTCAGTTGGTTCTCCTCCCGACCAGTTGGACGTCTTCCCAACTAGTCGAGCCTCCTCCCGAGAGCCCGTTTTTAATTCAGTTCCTCACAGATTGGTTTTAGTTTGGTTTGTTTTGGAGTTCATTTAGATTTCTTATTTGTTCTTTATTTGATTTCGCTTTGTTCTCATGTGTAGATTTCACGACTCAGAGATCCCTAATACTTGAAGACCCTCAAGCTTTCGAGCAAGGCAAGTTACACCCTTGATCATATTGATCCAAAGATCTCAAATTATTTAATTACGCTTTCAAATTATTATTGCATGTTTATTTGAATTCAAGTATTTTAAATCCCTGTCTTAACTTTATAGTTATTCTCGATTCCTTTGTTTATCCAAATTTGATTATTGCTTTGACCACCTTGTCACCATAGTAAAGAGCTAGTTGGTATATTAGTATGAGCTAGCACGTTTCAAAACTCTATGCTTTGTCGAAGCTTAGACCTAAAAATCTTGATTTGGGAGTTTTACTACCAAAAGACCAATGTTGTCTAAATGTTTAACCATGACATTGGGTTATCATGGAAGTTTGCAAATGTTTTTGAAAAGCAAAACAAAAAAAGGAAAATTGATTTGGACTTGGGCGAATTGGTTGTTTGGATGGGTGCATGTTCATACACGGGATCGAGTCATTTCTATGATCGAGGCCCATGGTTCTGTTGGAAGTCACCCAAGTCAGTTAAGGACCGGTCTTCAAGCCGCATCTTGCTAGCCCCATCATGCAACAACATGTTCTGTGTGGGTAGAATCTGGCTAACTAATTTTCAATGTTCCACCGTGGTTGTTCCATCCGGTTGTGTGGGTGTCTTAATGACCTACTTTTATGCATTCCCACCTGGCGCAATAGGGGGCTTGAACCCGTGGATGGTTAGTCTAAAGGGGGTAAAACCTTAGCGAGGGGGGACTGTGGTGGAATGGTGCATTATAAAAGCCTTGTCACGTGCTCTAGACTACTTACCTACGGTAGTGAGTGGTGGTATTGGCGGGTGCCAAACAAACTAGAGAGGTCGTGTCGTGTGGGTAAAGCTGTACACCTCTGCAGAGTGTAACACTATTCGAATAGCCGTGTCTACGGTCATGGACATGCTGACAAAGCCACTCCAAGTTAGATTTTTGGTTTTATTTTCGAAAGACCTCTTCAAACTGGTTTTGGATGTCTATCCAAATGGGAATTCGGGCAGGGAGCCTTGTGATAGGAGGGTATCCTTCACCACTTGTTGATGAATGTTATCCAACTATAAACTGAGATTTAGAAAATGAATTTTAGTTATTGTATATCTGCTTTGGAACTTAGTACATGTATTTGGAAACAAACATGGCTTTACACAAATCAACTCTATAAGCCTTCCTTTGACATAACCTTGTATGCATTGCATTCTGTTACTTGACGGGTGTGACTTGCGAGCACGGTGGTTATGCTCAGTCTTGCTTAATTCATTTGAGCAGGAGAGGACGTCTAAGAAGAGCTCGAGGACCAGGACGTCTAGGCTGCGCCCTCCAGTCGATTGTTTGTGGCGAATCGAGTGGTCTACTCACTTTTGTTATCCGTTGTGTTTGTTTTGGTCGGCTCTTAAGCCGTTCTTGTAATTAACTCTGTTGTTAATTAATAAAGTTGTGTTGATGGTTGTTGCCACATTTGTTACTGTGTGAGCTAGCCGCTGATCCTTGGGACTAGCTCGGTCTGCACAGAGGACTTGGGACCTCCAGGTTCCGGTCTCTAGGACCACCCGGTGGTCCTGGGAGACATCTCGAGGAGGTCCGGTCCCTACACAAATGTACAAAGATAAATCACAAATATTTCAGTACAAAGCCACTCAAACAAACTGAATATAACAGAGCAAATGTATCACAGAAGATTAACAAGATCACAAGATAAAAGATTAAACTTCATCCAGTCCGAACAGGACTATAGTGAGCAGCAAAGATGCTAGATCAAACTGACACTAGAAAGCGATTAAATTTGGCTCAAGTCTATTTTCAATTATCACTTCAATTTCAGATTTTGATAATCATTATCGAGCTATCACTACAACAAAATAGTCTACTAGAGACGTTTTTATTTAGACGCTTTTATTGCATCTCTATACCCAGAATCAGGCAGTACATAAAGACGTTTTTCGAGACGTTTAGAATACGTCCTAACATTTAGAGTTCAACCCATTTGGCAAACACCAACCCCACTCAACTCAGCAGTTAGCCACTTAGCCTTATCCCTCAACTCAAATCTCATCGTGCTAACACCTCCCTGCTCCTCCACCTTGACCCAGTCCCGCTCCTCGCCCTCCACCCTGCGCTCCGCTCCGCGCCGCTGCCGCTTCTCCATTCCTCCCTCCACCTCCTCCTCTCCCACGGCCTCTCCGCCCGAGACGCCGCCCGCATCTTCTCGGCCTTCCCGTCCCTGCTCACCTCCCCTCCCGACGAGCCGCTCGGCTTCCTCTCCTCCGCCACGCCGCTCCCGCCCCGCTCCTCCGCGCTGCCGTCGTCCGGTCCCCGCACCTCCTCGCGGCCTCTGTTCCCGACACCCTCAACCCCACTGCACTTCCTCACTTGTGGCGTCTCCTTCACGGAGACCCCTCCTCTCGCCGCCGCCATGCTCCTCGCCTCTCGTCGATCGCACCCTCCTCCCCAAGCTCCAATTCCTCTGCTGACGCAACTCCCTCGACCCTTCCGTCTCAGGCCGTCCTTCGCCGCCCCGCCATCCTCTCCTACGGGATCGAGACCAACCTCACGCCCAAGCTCCAGTTCCTCGTCGGTGAGCTAATTTTTCGCTTCTTAATTCTTATGAGCCTCAGTTGTGAGATCTGCTGATTGTTTGGATCAATAATGTGGCACTTGAATTAGAACCCTAATTAGTATAATGTTCCCCCGATTAGTATAATTAGTACAATTGAAGAGAATCTCATGAATATAACAAAATTGTAAAATTTTCCATTTAGCTCTTCTATTTTCCAATTCTATATTATGTTGTAACTTAAGTTGTTCTTATGTGTTCTAGTTAAGAATCTTTTGTTTGCTCTGCTGCTGATTTTAAATTTTTATTCTTGTTACCAATCTTTTTAGATTCATTGTTTGCAATTTCTCATCTCTCGAGCTTGTATCTCGTGGTAATCTGAGAAAACACAGAGGACTATTTGGGAATAGTGGCTCTGGAATACTGTGGATGATCTTTAACACCTAGAGACATTTTCTACAAGCTCAGCTTTTTCTTGCATATTTTGGATTATAGAGGTGCTTTTGATATCCTTTCTCAAACTTAGAAATAGCATTTCTCATTTGCATAGAGTTCTTCTTTGTACACATATCGTTTGTTTTGTTCATTGATACTCCCATTTTCGTAATTTACCCTTGGGAAATATCTTGATTTACTATCATTTGTTGTATTATTCTAGAATGACCAATCTACATTTGAGAAGTTCATTTGTCTTGCTAATTAATCTTTGTTTCTTTGGAGAATGTAAATATCCGCTAACTTTTTTGGGTACATGCAATGGCTGACGATCGGTACACTAACCGATCTTGGGTTTCTTTGGTTCGAGAATTTTACCTAGAATCTTCTCGTGTTATCCAGTGCAGTTTTTCTTCTTTTTTTTTTGGCGAGGAGCATCTTTGTATAGCGAAATTCTAGATGTAGGAACTATTAGTGAGAATTTGGATAAAACTTTGGATTTTAAGTTTTCAAGCAGTGTTTTGAGCCAATTTTAACGTCACATACTCAATCCTGTTCTAACTTCACATACTAAATCGTGTTCATGAGTTCATCTAATTATTGCCGCTAGCCAAGTCATCACTGGATATTTTGTTTAGGCAATTTTGTTGTTACGCACCTCTAATACTAAACTTATGTCTTGGTGATAGTTTCCAATAGAATGTTCCACCTTACTCGATGTTGGTGGACTATATCATGGAATCACAAGGCGGGTCTTCTTGAAAGCATTTTGATACCGTTTGACCTTTACAATGACTCTGCTCAACATGCACTAACTTGTCTCAAACAAAGATTTCTTTATGATGAAATTGAAGCTGAGGTAAGCACTTACCATTGTCACATTTGCTCTTTTCTAGTCCGCAATGCTATATTTTGGTGGGTGTCGGGACCGTCGGTTGTGTTTCTCCTCTTGATGAGTACTAGTTAGTTATTCTGACTTTCTTGCTTAACAAATACAATCTATTCTCATTAATCAATCTATTCTCCATTACATAGTCATTGTTTTACAATGAAGTTTGTGGCACTTAGATAAATTGGCTATTTTATGTTGTCATTGTCTCTTGCTAGTGTAATTATCCGGTCAAACCTCGAGTAAATATGTCATATCTAATAAAGACAACTGGGCCATGCCTCATAAACAACCACATTGTTGCTACTTGATTTCAATTTTTAGTAATTTTACTGCTTCTAATTATAAAGAGTTGCATGATTGTATGTGCACCTTTAAAGTACCTGAGCCCAATTTGGTCCAAGTTTGGGCTGGTAGTGGCGGGTTTAATCCCACATGGTTAGTCTAGTTGCATATAAACCTTGGGGAACATGCCGAGCCAGCCATTTAGGCAAAGAAATCCTATGTGCTGTAAGTACCTGTGGCATTACAATTAATCCCCTTGTTTTGTATTTGTAAAACATCTTACCGGTATTACCTGTGCACTTGTAGGTTGATCTTTTCTTTGATCTTCTTGTTCAAAAGCTTAATGAGATCATCTTTACATATTACAAGAGTACATGCGGAAGGTATCAACCTTTTCTTTTCAGTTTTATCTAATTGTATATCATAAATTGTTTGTGTGTTGACTTAGAAATGTGGGTAACAAATTGATTGACTTGAGATGTTTTTTTTTTGTACTGATCTATCCCGCCCCCCTCATGTGCAGTACTCTTCTTGATTGTTCATTTACCTATGCATGTGATGATGGTGAAAAGTACTTTGTCAAACCCTTGTGATTCGACGCTATTTTCAAGTTAAGAAGAGTGATGGTAAGGGTTCAAATTGATGTGGTTTACGCTTAGGCCTTTTGGCCTTTTAGTATTCTTGATGAAGAGTCTGAGAGTACCTTGAAATGACTGAAGACGTGGAGAAAGGGAACTTGATATACAAAATTGAGGTCTTTATAAATTCTAGCATCCTCCAGAGCTGAAAAGATTCCATCATTATTCTCCAGAGCACAAAGGCACTATTACCTTGGTCTGAGGAGCTGAAGGTCATCAGTAGATGTAGGATTTGTAAGAAATTTTTTCGGTGTGTTTACACCTTTGTATGTGGATGCTAGATTCAGTTGTTAATTCGATTCAGTCCATAACGGAGTGTCTATGTTTTTTTTCGGTTTTTATATATCGACAATGTAATTCTACATTTGAAATGGCTTTATCAAAGATCTGAAACTTCTTATGAAAATATGTGATACTATATTCTCTTAATCATTGTAGTTGAACCAATGATAAAATATTTCTGCGAGAACAAAATAAAATGGGCGTCTCTAGCTCAATATAAATCGTCTATGAATACGTATCTATGTTTTTTGGCACACAATAAAGCGTCACTAGGGAGAGTAGAGACGATATAGAAATGCAAATATGAAAGCGTCTCTAAGCTTGTAGAGACGCAATCTAAACGAATCATATCACTGTAGACGTGTTTAACAATACGTCTCTACGATCTTTGACACGGTACGTGGGAAGGCGCTCCAGAGACACTTTACAAAAACGACTCTATGATGCTATAGAGATGATTGAAAACGTCTTTAACCCCATAAAATAGGCGTCTCTACAGGGCTTTTGTGTTGTAGTGTATCCAATAGAACCCACTAAAATCTCCTTGCAATATATCTCCCAATGCTAGTCACAAAAATCAACTCAATCATAGATCAAAGCCATTCGCCGCGTCTTCGATCGAAGCGAAGCATAAACCCAAACCTAAATGATTTGAGTGAATTTATAATTGCTCTCAGAAGTATAGTTGCAGAAGAATTTAATCTCTGCCTCCTCAAAACTTAGTCTATACTCTTCATTAAATGATCATGATAAAAGTTTCAATTCTTGAGCTCTAAACAAACTTTACTAAACTATCAATATAACCCAACTGATAAAGACCACAAAAAGAATTTCCAATTTAAACAGTATATCAAAAGATCACAAATTGAACTCTACACAACTGAAATATATAAAACTGGAAGTAACAGTTGGTCTAACAACATCAGCAAGTAAATCACTACAGCTCAAGTCTGAACTAATTGACTTGATCAATTTCAGTATATGACTAATTTCATCACAGAGCAAGTCAATTGAAGCCCACTGACATCACTTTGCATAATATCTCAATACCAATTCCAATTCAAGATATGAACCAGAACAGCCCACTTATATATACACAAAGTGATGCACAAATAATTAACAGGAATACTCACCGAGTGAAGGCAATTGAAGCCAACAAGAAGAACCGATATGGAGGAGGAGGCCGAGTGGCGTGGCTCCGGCGTGGAGGAGGAGGCCGAGCGGCGTGGAGGAGGAGGCCAAGCGGCATGGCTCTGGCGTGGAGGACTTCAGCGTGGAGGAGGAGGCTAAGCGGTGTGGCTCCAGCGTGGAGGAGGAGGCTTCGGGCAGCAGCGGCGGCGGCGCTCGGGTGGGGAGGGTAACAGGTGAGAGTGGCTCTGGGTTGTCGAACGGGCGAGTGACGAGAATAAGGGTGCAAACCCTAGTGGTTCCCTACTAATAAAGGGATATCACAAACGGTTCCATAATATAACCGTATGTGATATGCTACTATGTGATAGTTCATTCTATAGCTACTATGTAGTTCATTCTATAGCTACTATGTTTTTCGGCTAGCACGGGGCCAAATTAAAAAATTCAGAGATATGTGCAACAAGTATTCTATAGCAAACTAGTTCTGTAGGACTGGAAAGGTGACTAGAGGGGGGTGAATAGGAACACAAATCCTTTTTCACCTAGTTTGAATTCAACATGATTTTCACTTCAATAACTATGAGAGCTATGAAGATCAAAGAACAAGTATAGCAGAAGACTTGTGCTGAATCCAACCTAAAACCTCAAAGCAAAAGACACAAAAACTCAAACCCTAAATGAGTCTAGCGGTCTGACCAGCGTGCACCGAGCGGTCTGATCGACCAGCGGTCTGACCGGCATGCACCGAGTGGTCTGACCGCACCTGACGATGAACAGGGAAAACAGCCCGATGTCCAAAGCACAAAATGATCTAACTTTTGATCTATGATCCCAAACTCGACCAAATTTGAGACACACCTTTCCAAGGATATCAGAAACCTATTCCAAGCAACGATTGTCAAGATCTTTGCCAAAGTTCTGACCTTTTTTCATTTGAGTGAAGGGCGTTCAAAAACCGAGTCAAAATGAAAAACACGATCTAAACCTTGCTCGTGAGTAAAAGATGTTCAAGACGATCCTAGAAGGGTTTCTACACATCACAGCAAGCTAGAACACCACAAAGATTCAAGAGAAAAGCAATGGATCATCAAAAACTCTAAATCATCAAAATAGAAGCCAAGAACTAAAGAGACTCATCTTTGAGAACTTGCATGGATTGATTTGAGGTTGAGGATTGATGTTCTGACCACTCCATCCCGGAGGACAAAACTCAATACATGAGCACACGATCAATCAATCCTAGAACCCTAACCTCTCTTTCCTTCTCTACAAAGCCCTAAAACAAACTAGGATTTTCTCAATGAAGTGCTTGAGGGTCACGACAGCACCTCTCCTATTTATAGTGGAGGCTAGCTTCTAGAAGACTATACCCATTGGGTACAGTTAAGCCCACTAACAAGCGGGTTTAACTCACGACGTATTTTAAAGCGCCATCTTCATCTTCACTTGACCTAAACCACTTCTCCTTGCGTCGTCTTGCGCCGCGGTTTAGCCCAAGGTCACCAAGGCGGTATTCGGTGAAATTACCAAAATACCCCTTCTTGATCTTTCTCCAAGACCAAGTCCAATCTTGGTGAAGCAATCGTCATTATGCGTGTGGGATTGATCAACGGCTCTCATCATGTCGGCAAGTCTCTCCGTTCGGCTCCCGCCGAAACCACTAAGGCACTTGCACCGACCCTCGCGCCGCTTGATCCAACCCATCGCATTGAACTGCCCATTCGGTTATCCTTGTCCAATCTGCGCCATGCTTGAGTCCATTGACCTCACCCGGCATCCTCAATCGTTCTGAACCTCAGCTCTCCAAGCTTTGTCCTGATCATCCTCGCCGTTGACCGTCATTGACCTCCAAGCAACCTGCACATCAATAGACCAAGAAATCGTTTCCGGGAACAAGTTCTTCACAACTTGACCCACGTTAGTCAAAACATGCATCATGCAACATATAAGCATTGAAATCCATGAACTTGACCTAACGATCAACCATCGCCGCCAAGAAGGATGACGAACAGACCACAACCGGTTAGACTGCCATTCCAAAACCGGTCTGACCGCCCATGGCTGGTCTGACCACCACCTGAAGGCCAGTCTGACCACCACTTTGGGACTTAGCCAAAATTCCACCCTGGAAATCCGAACATTTCAAGAATTTTCAATCGAATAGAAATTTTGCCTAGAGACTCCAAAAAATATGAGACCAAGAGTAGTAGAACCTCCTCTCTTGCCTGCACCTTCTATTTTTGGCCTAGCTCAAAAATCCAAAATCATTTCATAGCCGGTCGACCGATTTCACAATGCCAGTCTAACCGCCACTCAAAGGCGGTCCAGATCACGATTTGGCTGGTCGGACCGCCAACACTTTCTCAGCAAACCCATTTTAGGCATGGCTGGTCTGACTGCCAAAATAGCCGGTCAGACCGCTAGTGACCTGACAACCTGAACTTTTTCCGAAAACGACGATTTCGACAAGACTTCAAAGCTATTGCCAATTGTCTTATCATCCTAAAATCATGAGCATATCCCCATGATATCCACAATCTCCCCCTTGATGAACACATTGGCAATTTTCCAGAAAATGTGAATTGGAGGTTTGAAATTGTAATTACTCAACGTTTTCGCACAAAAGCACAACTTGGTCCATAAGCAAGCGAAAACAATAAAAAAGGACCAAACTGGCATCAGAATAGTATAGGTCAGTGAGATAAGGCAAAAGAAAACAAGGAAACTTCAAATTCCAGAAAAGAGTCAAAAATCTCACTTAAGGTCCATATAAAAGAACAATTGTTCAATTTGACCTTTGATCAAGGTGAGGATCCAAGAGATGCAATTCAAGTTCGAATTGGCCATAAGATCACAAAAATGCATAAGAGATGCTCCCCTCACTATGATCATCATTTTTGTGAAAATTTTATTTTCTCCTATTTGACCAAAAAGCTCTAAAACACAAATATTTTTACCAATCTTTCTCCCCTTTGACAATGGATTCATCAAGGTGCATGGAAGAAGATAGAGCATGAATGAAATGGAATGGCTGTAATTTATTCATTTTTAGACAGGGAGCCATGAAAATTATCCAAGAGGACTCGACATGTAACATCCCAAATGTATAATTAGGGTTAATCAAGTATAATTATATGTGTAGAAATTAAAACTTTTTCTCACATCTTGAAAAACCCTAAAATCTCATGTGATTTTTGTCCAAGAGTTGTGTAATCCAAAAACACAAAGCTCTTGTTGACCAAAAATCAAACTCATTCTCCAATTATCTTAAATCTTGTGTCAAACATTTGGAATATATTTTCCTTGGTCCCAAAAACTGATATGGGACCCCTTCTGAAAAATATCATGAGTTATAACACTTGTTGATAATTTTTGGAGGCAAAACAATCCTTTAAACAACCTTCATGAATTTCCTGAGAAAAATGCATTGCATAATAACCTCTGGAAATTTTATGCAAGGTTGATCTCATTGTCAGCAAGCTCCAGTTAAAATTTCATCAAATTTGGAGTTCATTTGCTATCTCAAATAATTCTGCTAAGTTTCAGCTGTTAAAAACTAAATTTAAAAGCCTACACTATTCCTTGGGCTAGCCATATTCAAAGCTGGTCCAGCCCAACCGTGTCTGCACCTCAGCAGACCTCATCTCCACCTTGATCAGGTCGCGTACGTTGGATTTACATCCAACCGCCACGACCTCCTCATGATCAACACCGCAAGGACCTCCCCACCTCATGAGGTCATTGCCGTTGGATCGATGATCCATGGTCATGACCTCCCCTGTGTTAAACCTCAAAGACCTCCTCGAGTGTTAAACCATCGTAGCGAGGTCATCCCATTTGTTGAGGTCGTGGCCGTTGGATCAAATCCAACAGCCCACGACCTCCTCCTCAACATACTCGGTCGGTCATCCCACTGCGAGGTCATAGCCCTTGGATCCAAGATCCATAGCCACGACCTCCCTTCATTGTTAAACTAAACAAACCTTCCACCTAACCTAGGTCGTAGCCATTGGATCAAATCCAACGACTCACGACCTCCTATGCTATCAAGCACTCACAACCTCCCCATCTTTTGTTGTGCACCGTTAGATTTAAAATCTACGGTCACGACCTCCTTTTTGTCTCATGCGCACTGACCTCCCAGCAAGACGTGAGATCGTGAGCCTTAGATCTAAATCTAAAGGCCATGACCTCCCTTGTGCGTTGCGCAAGCTCAGACCTCCACCTCCTTTGATCGAACCCTTAGATCTAAATCTAGCGGTCCCGACCTCCCTTGCTCGCGCATCATATCGACCTCCCCGGTCATTGTGTGCCTTAGATTTAAATCCAAAGGCCATGACCTCCCTCATGTCTTTTGATCGCGTGCAGTTAAGTCCTCACGAGGTCCGCACCGCTGGATGGAGATCCAACGCTTTGACCTCTGTCCCTTTTCCTCACGTGCGTTTTAGCGATTAAATGAAATCGGAGGGCCACGACCTCCCCATCCTTGATCGTGTGGTGGGACCTCCTCCCACCACTTAAAACGAAACGGTTCAAAATGAGATCCGATGGTTAGGACCTCCCGTGTCTTATCCAACGGTCATGAGGACCTCCTGTTCTTCTCCTTCCTCTGGCGGCGCATGCGTGCTCCGAAGCGGTGGAGTTAATGTCCACTTGTCCACTGGTCCTTTCATGACTCTTTCTTGACCCAAGATTTAATGCAGTCGACCTTCCGCCTCATGGGTCGCCTCGGACCGCCACCATGTCCACTTTACGTCTGTCCAATCGCTGGACCATGCCATGGGCCAAGCTCACCAAGAGCTTAGCCTGGCCTAAAACCTCTTTGCCCTAAGTATAAGAACACCCCACCGTGCCTTTATCTTCCTTTACAAGCCTTTGTTCCTTGCTCGCTCTCCTGTGCTTGTGAACTCTAAACCACCGAAACCATCCTTGGCCGCCATTGTTGGAGTTTGAAGCTCCTTGGTGGGCAAGGGTCGCTGGAGATTTCTTCTTCCTCTCCTTGCTTCCAATTGTGCCTTCCTCCGGGACCAAGACCTCACTGCTTTGGTTTGGACATTTACAGAGGTGGACAAAGTGGAATCTGAGCCGAGCTTTGGTCGTGGAGCACCTTTCTTCCCCAACTCCAGTCATCACCTCCACGACCTCCCCAAAGACCTTAGGACCTCCAGTACTCCCCCTGTTAGTCCTTTAGCTGGCACCCGCATGTATGTTGTTGCGAGCTTCTCTTGGGCACACGCTTGAATGGATGTCGCGGAGCTTTATTCGCATTTTGAATTTTTGCCGTGTTGTGCCTTCGTGTTCCTCTCGGCTCATGGCGTTTAAGACCGCCGCCGCTTGAAAGGAGGTCCACTGCGCGCAAGGCTATTGCACACTCGATGGTACCATTGATGTCGCCGGCGAGGCCTACATCGCCATGGCGAGAACCATCTTTTCAAACTCGGGTTTTGTCGGACGTACACGGCGGCGCCATTGTCGCTTTTAGGACAAAGATCCGCCGCGACAATGCGCTCATCATTACTCAAATCATTGTAATCATTGATGTCTTAATCGCCTTAAATCCACCCTTTAATGCGTGCATTTAAGACCTCCCAGCGCACGGACCTCCTTGATGTCCAAGCGCATTTATTCATGTCCAGCGCGTGCGCAGAGTTAAAGCGCGGGTCAGGACCTCCATGACCTCCTCCAAGGAGATCTCGAGCGCCCAAGACCTCCCTTGCAATCGTGGCCGCCTGCACCTCCTCGGAGGTGCAGGACGTTGAGGACCTCCCTTAGGACCTCCCTAGGTTATCTCACTGCTCATGACCTCCCGGGTAGATCTTGACCGTCAAGGTCCTCCCTCGGACGATCTGAACCATCGAGGACCTCCTTGAACATCTGGACCGTCCCAGGACCTCCCCGTGAGGTCTTGACGATGTAGATCTTCCTTGGGGAGATCTTGATAGTTTGGACCTTCCTTTGGAAGATCTCAACCGCTGAGGACCTCCCTTTAGATCTGGTCCGCTCCTGACCTCCTTCTGTGTTGTGGTCCGCTGATTTTCGCATCTATGGCCCCGACCTCCCCTCATCTCGCGCAGTGCGTTGCTAGGAGGTCCAGGACCTCTGGACCTCCCGAGGCGTGCGTTGTTCACCCGGGAGGTCTGAGCCGTTGGATTTAAGATCTGTGGCTCACGCCCTCCCATACCCTTGTGAGTTTTAGGAATTCCAAAGAGGTCTTAGTTAAACTGAAATAAGGTATAGACTTTAGAATTTCATATCTCCTTCGCTTTTGAATCCTTTTGAGGTCATTCAAATTGTGTTAGCCCTGTATTGAACTTGACTTTAATCCAAAAATGATTGTAAGTTGAGTTCAGCTCCAGAGCACAGTTTGCCATTAGATTTTAAAACCAACTTTAAAATGTGCACTTAAATCAATGCTTAACTTGTAAAATACATAACTAATGCTCCATAGACTATTTGTGGGTGAGACCAACTTTGTTGATTTCTCTTAGTGAACTCACTGTGGAAATTAGTTTGAGCATGTTGCTGTTAGGAAATTGAGGACTTGTGCATTATAATTTTGTTCAAGTTCTTGTTTTTGAAAATTTGTAGAAAGTGCAATATAGCTCCAAATGAGATGAACTCAATTGTGTTATTCATCTCATGAGGTGCTGGTTTTACAGTAAAAATTTCAGCTTCGCTGCTGTTATAGAAAATGTTGCCTCATAATTAAATTAGTGAATAGTGCAGTTTGGTATTTTAATAGGCTGAGCAGAATTGATTTCATCGTATCTTTTGCATTGAGAATCCAAATCAATTGGTTCTTGTTGCTAAATTCATGATAAATCATTGTCTTGCTGCTGTAAAATTTTCAGAGAATTTGGAGTTCGTTTGTTGTGCTATCTTTGTTGCCTTTAAATCGTTCTTATCGGTTCTTTATCGCTTTTCCGTTAGGATTCGACATTTGTGGTGATCCCGAGAGCGACCCTCTGCCACAATTTGACCACCAGCAACAAGGCAAGCAGTTTGATCATTTCCCACCATGTCCCATTACTTTAAAGCTTAATATATTGTTTTACTTCTATGTATGCATGCTACTTTGTGTTAAATGTCGCTAGCAAGCCTATAGTTGCATGATCTGTAGGAATTGTTTATCCTCTACTACCATGAGCCTAGGTTATTTGCTGTGGTGGGAGCTCGTTGGATGAGCTCTTATCGCTTAGTAGTTTCGATGTAAATTGCTTAGACATGCTTAGTTATCGGTAGAAAGGGGCGATCATCGACTTAGTCGATGGTCTTGATCACTCAAAAATGATTATTACTCCTATATGTCCAGCACTTGTGCTTTGATTAATTTGTAAAATCAAAAACTGAAAATAAAAGATTGATTTAGACTTGGGCATATTGGATGGATGGTGCGGTTTTTGGATGTGGTGGTATGCCTGGGTCCCTAAGGACCGAGTACTTGGGTCACTAAGCCAGCGATTTCACGTACTAACCACGCGAGGGCATATGGAACCCTCTTGACTAAGTACTCTAGGAGGTGTTAATTATGAGCGAGCTCGGTTGGTGTGTTTTCAAAAACAAATGTATATGTATAGTGTGGGAGGGAGCATTAGCTTCCTGAAGGTTGTGATGTCTCTTTCTCCCGTGGGTTGTGCAGCTCGTAATTAGCATTCATCCTTTGGAAAGGTCTCGTAGGACTTAGCCGTGCACAAAGACACCTTCTAAGTGTGCGTAAAAGGAAAGGCGGTCTGACGTGTGGGTACAAGTGGTACACCCCGCAGGGATAAAACTATTCAATAGCCTCGCCCTAGGTTATGGACATGCTTGGTAAGGTCGTTCAAGACTAGACTACAACCTTTAATTAAAACTTGACATGGTTGGTATGAACGGGGAGTTCATGCTATTGTTGTGGTGACTTGGGTTAGTCACTTCCAGGTTGTTCTTGTTGTTGTTACTATGTTATTATCTCGTTGTTACTTCAACATTTAAAAATGCTTTGCCAAATTGCCTTCAATCTATTATGTTATTGCAAATGAAACTTGCTTTATGCTAAAATGAGTCCAAAGCCTCATCCACTTAAATAAAGCTTGCATGTAGCTATTTATAGTTCTGTTATCTCACACGTAAGTCTTGCGGAGTACTTTATGTACTCATCTGCCCGTGGTTGTGGCATTTTTTTTGTGGCTTTTGTTGCAGAGGAAGAAGGAGAGCTCCAAGAGCCTCTCTTTTGTGCTACGTGTTGCAGTTTCTTCGACGACTAGCTTGGCGGTCCGGTCAGATGCCTAGGGGTTAAGGCACACTGATTGGCTTTGTGTTATAGCCATCTTTATGGCACTTTTGCTTCCGCTGTTATCTTTTTGTATTTACTGCTTTTGGCCTAAGGGCCTCTCTTTTGTAATATCTATTCCATATTATTGTTAACTTCTGGTTTGTTGCTTATGTTCTATGTGTTGTATGGAATTGATACATTCTTTTGTTGTGAGGTATGTATACTGCATTCTGGGAAGTATACATCTCTCGAGACCGGGGTTTATTTGGTTGATAATACTAGGGTCAATCGGATGACTAAGTATTATGAGCCTAATAAACGTCGGGGTCTCACACGACAAGTATTACACCAAGCCATATTGTATGAAGAAGCTATTCTAAATCATAGCAAATCATACAAAGCAAAGCTAACGCTAAATGAGCAATAATCTGAGATTGAATGATCGTTTAGTATGATAAGGTGTGCAAGATCATAGTTTAGCCAAAGATATCCAAAAAATGAGTCAAACCATGTCAATAAACTAAATGGAACTAAGAAGCTAAAATTGAGCCAATTTAGAGCGCTATGAGTTCAAAGTTGAAATATTTTGTTCAAGCACTTGGAAATAAGAATACTTAGCACATTTAGCACTTGCTAAAATTGATTTTTGGTTTTATCTTAGCAAAGCAAGTCCTGGATTAGGAGCCATCCACAACTGTCTCCTAAGCTTCAACCAATTTTCACAAATTAGTTTCTTAGCTTTGTGTTAGATCTCAAGCCGTGCCGCGACCATCCCAAGCAGGAAGCTTAAGAGAGTGGTCTAGGTCATCCAAAACTCCTTTGGGTTCATGCCTAGTGCAATGGCAAACCGTCTCATGAGAAAGAATTGGTGAGATCAGTTTTTTCGCACAAAAAAAGATCATGTTTCATTTGCTTGACTTAGAAAATAGCATAGCTCAATCTAAAGCACAAATTAGATTCAAGACTCAATGTAGCCTATTTGACATGACATGAATCATGAGAGGATCATTAAAGCAAAACTAGTCACAAGATCCAACAAATCATGTTTTGATTCAAGTTTCTCAAATTTAAAAGAGCTAGCACGGTAAAAGCTAAGCTACACATGAAAAGTTATGACAAATCTAGCAAACTAGCACAAGACATGGCAAGGTATAAAGCATGAAAGTATGTCACACAAGGATAATAATCAAGGCTCCGTGAAATTATATTATAATGCAACTTGCTGATTTAAAATGCAATATGGTACAATGAATGCAAAAGAGCCAACTCCCCTTCAAAACAGGCCAAGAGGACTAATAACTCCCAACTCTCCCCGCAAAGAAGCAAAATGAGAAGAATCAAGAGCCTTAGTGAAAATATCTGCAACCTGTTGCTCGGACTCTGTAAAGTGAATCACAACATCACCCTTCTCTACATGGTCTCTAAGGAAATGATATCGAATGTTAATGTGCTTGGTCCTAGAGTGTTGCAATCGGGTTTTTAGCAATGTTTATGGGACTAGTGTTATCACGTAAGAGATGAACACTAGCCAAAGAAAACCCATAGTCCCGTGAGAGAGTAGATAAGATCCAGAGAACTCGAGAGCAACTATCGGGTCAGACTACATACTCGACCTCGGAAGGATCGTACAATGTAAGACTGCTTCCTAGATGACCAAGAGATAAGAGATGCGTCTAAGAAATGACAAGTGCCAGAAGTACTCTTCCTATCCACTCTACACCCCCACAAAATTAGCATCAGAAAACGCCCGAATGGAGAGAGCGGAATCAGAAGAAAACCAGAGTCCAAAGTCAAGAGTGTCCTGGAGGTACTTGAAGATGCGACGCACTGCTTAACGATATGAGGCACGAGGGGAAGCTTGAAATCGAGCGCACAGACACACAGCAAACTATATGTCCGGCCTTGATGCTGTGAGGTAGAGGAGGGAGCCAATCATGCTGCGGTACTCCTTCTGGTCCACGGGCTCTCCATCCTCATCAGGATCCAGCACGGTAGAAGTGGTAATGGAGTAGACATTGGCTTGCTGCTTCCCATGTCGAAACGCCGAAGAAGGTCCTTTGTGTACTTGCTTTGATGAATGAAGGTACCTTCTTTGAGTTGCTTGACTTGAAGATCAAGGAAGAAAGTTAGTTCGCCCATCATGCTTATCTCGAATTCTCTGCTCATAGAATCTGAAAATCTGGACACCAAAACATGAGAAGACCACCGAATATGATGTCATCCACATAAATCTGAACCAGTAAGAAATCACTGCCATGCCTGAGAGTAAACAAGGTTTTATCTAGCATTCCCATTTTGAAATCATTTTTATGTAAGAAACTCTTAAGCCTATCATACCAAGCTCTAAGGGCTTCCTTCAATCCGTAGAAGGCTTTGGAGAGCTTAAACACATGGTTTGGGAATATAGGATTTTCAAAACTAAGGGGTTGCTTGACGTAGACCTCTTCTTCTATGAAACCATTAAGAAAAGTACTCTTGACATCCATTTGAAAAAGCTTAAAGCCCTTAGAAGACGCAAAAGCTAGCAAGACGCGAATGGCTTCTAATTTAGCTACAGGAGCAAAGGTCTCTTCAAAGTCTAAGCCTTCTACCTGGGAATATCCTTGAGCTACAAGCCTAGCCTTGTTGTGAACTACCAACCCATCCTCACTTTGCTTATTTTTGAAAATCCATTTTGTTCCAATTACATTGTGATTAGTTGGAGGTTCAACTAAAGTCCAGACTTAATTTCTTTCAAAATTTTCAAGCTTTTCATGCATAGCATTGACCCAAGAGGAATCAGATAAAGCATGGGTGACATCTCGAGGTTCAAAAGACGCAACAAAAGCATAATACACATGAGAATCTGGAGATAAACTTGGAGCGAGTAACTCGCTCATGGAGATCCCCAATCATCTCGCTTTCGGTTGGGTGTTGTCGCTGAATATGAAGAGGAGGTCTTAGTGCGGATGTGGCCTCTACCTCATGGGTCAGGAGGTAGGAGCAGAGCCACTTGAATCGCCAAAGAAAATAGGAGGAGGTCGCCGATTGAAGCTGCAGTAGGAGCGTGCTCTCCAACCATCTCAGAGATGTTTGGAGGATGGATTGGACCTTCATCCTCTATGTCAGAATCATCGTCGACGAAGATGCTTTCTCGAATATCAGGAACCTGTGTACCTGCAGTATCGGGTCTAGTACCAGGACTAGCCTCATCAAAAGTGACTTCACAAGTCTCAACAATTTTGTTAGTATCCAAATTAAATACACGATAGCCACGAGAATGAGTAGGATATCCAAGAAAAATGCCATCATAACATCTTGATTCAAATTTGTCCAAGTTGCCATGTTTAAGAATGAAGCACTTGCAACCAAAAATCATGAAATGAGAGACTTTAAGCCTATGACCAAATCTAAGCTCAAAAGAAGTCTTTCCTATGACAGATCTCAAGAACACCCTGTTGGACACATAACAAGCAGTAGAAATCGCCTCAGCCCGAACCTCCTAGGTATGCTGTGCTCATCTAGCATGGTCCTAGCCATCTCTACAAGGGTCCTGTTCTTTCTCTCTACAACCCCATTCTGCTGGGGAACTCTAGGTGAAGAGAACTGGTGCTCAAGTCCTCTCTCAGAGCAAAAAGTAGCAAAGGAAGAGTTCTTGAATTTTGTGCCATTGTCACTTCTAATGGTCCTCAAAGCTCCTAGAAGGTCAACATTTAGTCTAAGGGTCAACTCTCTAAAACAGCCAAAAGCCTCATCCTTAGAAACCAGAAAATATACCCATGAATACCTAGAGAAGTCATCTACAATCACAAGCACATACCACTTCCCTCCTGCAGACTGAACTCTAGAGGGGCCAACCATGTCTAAGTGCAAGAGCTGACCAGGTCCATCAATCATCACTAAAGTAAGAGGTGGATGAAAAGCAGAAACCATCTTACCATGTCTACAGGGAGTGCACACAAGGTCTCTCACATTCTTAAGCCTAGGCAAACCTCTAATCAAATCTTTGCTACTGATTCTAGTCAAATGGTCGAAGCCTATATGTCTAAGCCTACGGTGCCACAACACAAGATCATGAGAGTCTAAAGCCACAAGACACCTAGGGCTAGAAGAAGAAGAGATACTGAAATCAGCACTAAAGATCCTCTCAAACCTAGAGATCCCAAAGACATGCTCACCCGAGGAGTCTAGTACTCTACACTCACCACTCTTGAACCTCACTTCCAGACCCTCATCAAGAAGCTAAGAACCAGATAGCAAATTATATCTCAGCTTACTTACCAAAGCGACGTCCTTAAACATGAAGTTGTTGTTGACACGCACTGTGTCCTTGGCTATCACGGTCCCGGTAGAAGCATCCCCAAATGTGATCAACTTGTTGCCGGATGCATGTGTGAGGGAGGAGAACCATCTAGAATCTCCAGTCATGTGTCGAGAACACCCAGAGTCAACAAGCCATATGTCCTCCTTCCTCGCACGACGGACCTACAGGGCATAAGTAGGGAACATCTGTGCCTCAGTACTAGGGTTAGTGATAAAAGACTTAGGAATCCAGTACTGAGTCACACAATGCTTGGGAACAGCAGTAAAATGGTTAGGGGGATAATCATAAGAATGCACACGTGAAACACCTAGACCTCTCCGAATCGACGTACCAAAAGGTCGGTACTCCCCCTGTCTAGATGCTACCCGTGGTCTCTCCTCACGATATCCTAACCCAAAATGTTGCCTAGAGCCACCAAAAGAGTCAAAGAAGTCATCTACGAACCTAGGCCTATGTCTAGCAGGAAAGACAAGCTGTCTGGCTCTAGAGACAGTAGAAGGTGAAGGAACTCCTCTAATGGACCTCAAAGCACGCACTCTCTCCTTCCTCTCACTCTTAGATCTATGGAAGCAGAACTCAACTATTCTGTCTTGCTAGAAAGGGTTTGGGCAAAACCTGCAGATCTAAAGACTAACTTAGATGGCTTAGGGGGTTCTACCTCAAACTTGCCACTCTCAACAACTCTTACAACCTTAGGTAGGTGGTTTTTGGAATACTCTAGGGAATTAAATCTTAGGCCACTCATCTTTACACTCACCTTAGATTGATCGAGGATCATGTTAAGGTTCTTCTTCCCACTAGAAAATCTCTCAAGAGTCTTTTTGAGGTAGTCATTTTCTTTGGCTAGGTCCTTACATGAGGCATACTTATTTGACTTGATTGCCCTATTATACCTTTCCTTATAAAGAGTTGCCTCAACCTTCAAGGCCTCACAAGACACACAAGAGGCATCCCTAATCCTACCCAACTGCTCTTTGATCTTGACTCTAAACACCTCTTGTACCTCATCTAAATTATTCCCAACTTCAGTACAAAAGGCACAAGAATTAGAAACAACTACTTTCTTGGATGCAATCATGGACATGGATTGTTCAATTTTAGATTTCTCCTCTAGAGTCTTGTTTAGAGCATGATTATCAATTGTGAGTTTATGACAGTTTTCACATGAAGCAGTTTTAGAGTGAAGAACCATTTCAGTCATTTCCTTCATTTTAATCCTACTATCCTCACAATGAGAGCAAGTGTGACTAGCATCAAATTTTATCAACTCCTTAGTAGAACTATCCAATTTCAATTCGAGCAATGCACAATTTGAGCAAGATGAAGGAATAGCATCTAGAGCAATAGGATCCATGCAAACATGACTAGGACTGGATTTGAGAGATTCTAGTTCATCTAGAGCATCTTTTAGTTGGTTTGCAATAGAGGAATGAGCATATTTCATATTGGTCAATTCATCATGTAAACTAGAGCAAGAATCACAATCATCAGCAGGATTAATGAATTTGAGCCTAACCACTTCTAGGTTCAAGTTGTCAATCATGATATCCTGTCTCTTAATCATTTTAGCTTGTCTTTTCAGATTTCGTTTAGCAATAACTAAAGCACGTTTCATCTCATCTGGTGAGGGGCATACCTCGTCGGGATTGCTAAAAAGCTCATCGTTGTTGGAGGAGTTGATGTCGTGGCTGTTCTTGGTCATGAAGCACATGCCGGTGAAGTTCTGGGCCTTCTTCTTGCCATGAGAATCATCGTCGTCGTCCTCCGTCCCCGAGTCCACATCGCTCATATTAACATTCTCAAGAGCAGCAAGGACCCGGTTGACGAACTTCCTGTAGTTAGGCTTCTTGGCTTTCGTATCCTGAGCTTGAGGACGCCTCCGGAAGTCCTTCTCCCCCTGCCCTTCAGTTTGGAGCATTTGGCCCGAATGTGGTTTGGCTCAACCCACTCAAAACAGGTAACATGGCTACCTCTCCTTCTGCTCCTCACCTTGTTGTAGGCTCTCATGAATTTTGTGGATAGGAGGGCTAAGTCATCCTCAGGTAGCTTCTCTAGCTGCTCATCGCTCAAAGAGTGTAAAGCGGACAATGAAAACCCAGATGAGCCAAAATCCAAAGAATCAGAAGAACTACCCTTAGATGGGTCAACCACTAAAGCCATCGACTTTGTCTTGGGGAGACGCGAGATGAAGTCAATCTCATGCATCTTCGACCACGAGTAGAGCTTATCCATGGTAAGCTCACTCATGACAGTGTTGTCATTGATGGAAGTGATTTTCATCCCCCAGACTTTCACATCAAGAGCACCCAAGAGCTGACGTGCATTTTCAGATTCAGTGAACATAAGATCCATAGCACGTAAGTCATGAAGGATTTTTGAGAATCTTCCCCACAACTCATCCAAAGATTTACCAGGCCTTTGTTCGATCTTTGAGTATTCTTTCTTGAGTTGGTTCTATCTCACTTCCTTGATCGCAGTAGAGCCCTCGTGGTAATCACAGAGGGCCTTCCAGATCTCATGAGTAGACCTCAAATGAGTGACACGCTCAAACTTAGATCGACTAAGCCCTTGAATCACGAAATTCCGAGCCTTGCTATTTGCCTCCACATCTGGAGTGATCACATCGTCATTGGTCGGCACAACATAAGGATTTTGACCTTAAACCAAATTATGTGCTCTTGAGCCTCGATGTAGGCATACATGCGAGCCTTCCAAGAAGAAAATCGACTCCATCAAATGCCGGTGGTTTGGTTGAATACATGTCAGTCGCCATGGCTCCAAAGACTGGTTAAGATCTATGAGAAGAGCTAACCTCGCTCTGATACCAATTGTAGGACCAGAAAGGTGACTAGAGGGGGGGGTGAATAGGAGCACAAATCATTTTTCACCTAGTTTGAATTCAACACGATTTTCACTTCAATAGCTATGAGAGCTATGAAGATCAAAGAACAAGTACAGCAGAAGACTTGTGTTGAATCCAACCTAAAACGTCAAAGTAAAAGACACAAAAACTCAAACCCTAAATGAGTCTCAAGGCTCGACCGGCATGCACCGAAGCGGTTCGATCAAGGCACCGAGCGGTCCGACCAAGACTTTTGACGATGAACAGGAAAATAGCCCGACGTCCAAAGCACAAAATGATCTAACTTTTGATCTATGATTCCAAACTCGACCAAACTTGAGACACATCTTCCCAAGGATATCGAAACCTATTCCAAGCAACAATCGTCAAGATCTTTGCCAAAGTTCGACATTTTTCCTTTTGAGTGAAGGGCATTCAAAAACCGAAGTCAAAACGAAAAACGCGATCTAAACCTTGCTCGTGAGTAAATGATGTTCAAGATAATCCTAGAAGGGTTTCTATACATCACAGCAAGCTAGAACACCACAAAGATTCAAGAGAAAAGCGATGGATCATCAAAAACTCCAAATCATCAAAATAGAAACCAAGAACTAAAGAGACTCATCTTTGAGAACTTGCTTGGATTGATTTGAGACTGAGGATTGATGTTTACAGCCACTCCATCCTGGAGGACAAAACTCAATACATGAGCACACGATTAATCAATCCCTAGAACCCCAACCTCTCTTTCCTTCTCTACAAAGCCCTAAAATAAACTAGGGTTTTTCTCAATGAAGTGCTTGAGGGTTGCTGGACAGCACCCTCTCCTATTTATAGTGGAGGCTAGCTTCTAGAAGACTATACCCATTGGGTACCGCTAAGCCCACTAACAAACGGGTTTAACTCACGCACGATTTTAAAGCTCTGCCTTCATCTTCACTTGACCTAAACCGCTTCTCCTTGCATCGTCTTGCGCCACGGTTTAGCCCAAGGTCACCAAGGCGGTATTTGGTGAAATTACCAAAATACCCTTCTTGATTTTTCTCCAAGACCAAGTCCAATCTTCGTGAAACAATCGCTACTTCGCCACGTAGGTTGATCAATGGCTCTCATCATGTCTCGCAAGTCTCTCCGTCTGCTCTCCGCCAAACCACCAAGGCACTTCGACCGACCCCCGCGCCGCTTGATCCAACTCGTCGACCGAATCGACTGCTCGGTCATCCTTGTCCAATCTGCGCCATGCTTGAGTCCATTGACCTCACCCGGCATCCTCGATCGTTCTGAACCTCAGCTCTCCAAGCTTAGTCCCGATCTTCCTCGCCGCTGACCGTCGTTGACCTCCAAGTAACTCGCACATCAATAGACCAAGAAATCATTTCGGGAACAAGTTCTTCACAACTTGACCCACGTTAGTCAAAACTTGCATCATGCAACACATAAGCATTGAAAACCATGAACTTGACCTAACGATCAACCATCGCCGCCAAGAAGGACAACGAACAGACCACAACCGGTCAGACCGCCATTCCAAAACCGATCTGACCGCCCATGGCCGGTCTGACCGCCGCCTAAAGGGCGGTCTGACCGCCACTTTGGGACTTAGCCAAAATTCCACCCCTGGAAATCCGAACCTTTCTGAAATTTTCAATCGAATAGAACTTTTGCTCGAGACTCCAAAAAATATGAGACCAAGAGTAGTAGAACCTCCTCTCTGCCTACACCTTCTATTTTTGGCCTAGATCAAAATCCAAAATCATTTCATGGCCGGTCGACCAATTTCACAATGCCGGTCCGATCACACTCAAAGGCCTGTCGGAGATCACGATTTGGCTTGGTCGGACCGCCAACACTTTCAGCAAACCCGGTTTAGGCATGGCGGTCGACCACCAAAATGGCCGATCGTACCACCAAAGACTGGACAACTTGAACTTTTTTCAAAACGACGATTTCGACAAGACTTCAAAGCTATTGCCAATTGTCTCATCATCCTAAGATCATGAGCATATCCCCATGATATCCACAAGTTCATAACAATAGTAATCCATAATTTGGCATGAGAGCACATGAACCTTTATAAGCCATACAAGAGCAGGGAGACATTAAGTCCATCATATTTGACATATTAGGACATGAGACAAATAGGTTGTACAAGTGCATAATATTACCATTCCACATTACAATGAAGTCCACATTGATAGCAAAATCAGAAATGTCAAATCCATAACACATTAACACATGACAATTCCACATTGACATCAAAATAAGAGATTACAAGTTCATAACACATGGCAAGTACACATTGACAGTGAAATAATAACCAAGAGTAGAAAACACATATCATGTCTCATGTTATGGAATAAATTCTTAATTAAAATATAGCCCTTCATGATGATCGACGCACATATAGTGTCAAACTCGGGAGCGAAGGATCCCGAATTCTCTGTGCTTTATACATTAGTCCAGAACAGCTAGTGTACACAATCAACAAAAGTGGATAGCATAACCATAAAACGTCATTCATTGTGAGAGCCTCAAATATTGAATGTGTCAATTAAAAATTATATCGGTAGCATAATTCTTAATTAAGGAACAGTGTAATGTCCTTAATAAAAACTATACTAGAAGCATAATCATAATAAGTAACAATCCAACATTTAGGTTCCTGATATATGACATGCAATAGTTCCTGTGATTAGTGACTATTGCACATATATCCTTAATCAACATTGCATCAATCACATACAAGTCATACATTCACATAATTATACATTAGTAATTACATCTCAAATTCGGTTGCTACAGTGTCAGGTCTGCTACAGTAACCGAAATAGCTACAGGAACAGATGACCTTGGGTCATTAACAAAAAGAGCAACAGCGGAAGCAAAATAAACGATAAAAACCACCAATGGCCCCATCATCCCGCAGGCTATTGCGTGGAGGCTAGAACTAGCATCACTCGTTAGCGTCACCCAGATCGGCGCTAACGGGCATTTCATAAAGAAAACCATCTTCACCTGCAACAAAAGGTCATAAAACCCTGAGTACGAAAGGTACTCAAAGAAGTCTTACACAAACTAATAAAAGAAAGTGTTTGTTAGAACCTATACAAAGGAATAGAATTTTATATGCATCAGTGACAATGTAGGCTTAAATGGTTCCATTTTGCATAAAGCGATACATCTTATCCTACAGTTGCTATGTTTTGATAAAGCAATTTTGATAAATTGATTTGGACTAAAACAAAGGAATGAGTGCAATTATAAGCATAAACAGGTAACAAAAGTAAATAACAGCTCACAATTAAATGTGCATGACACCCATCATGCCGAACCAATTCCCAAAACCAAACTTAGAGCAAAATCTATACAGTGACATTAATTCAAGTATCGTCTCAGAATCAGTGGACACTACTATTCAATAGTTTTATACCTGCAGGTGTACATCTTTACCCACACGACTTAGTTAGCCCGTAAGCCATCTAGAACAATAGCACACTTCCTTTGGTATGCCGGTACCGTAAACTAAGATTTGGTATTTTTCAACAAGTTAACACTATTGAGTTGATGACCCATGTGAGACCGATCCCGCTTAAACAACGCATCGATAGCATATATTCAACCGAGGCTCACATGTTGTACCGGGAATGCCGACCAAATAATTAAATGCAAACTCGTGTTAGCCACACATTTTACACCGCATCGGGGCCTCAAGGAACGCATATGTGATGTAACACATCTACGCCTTACCCTTCTAAGAACATCCGATATCAATATAAGTTCCACATGGCATACGACACGGTCCAAGACTTAAGCATCTATGCCATATGAAATCAATACACATGTCCTTACTCTCCAAAGATCCAACTCAATAATATTAACCCTTTACTTAACCAAACAATACCCATACATCAAGGTGGAAGCACGTTGGGACTTGAATTAAATGGTCGAGTTCAGGTCCTTAATCAACCTGCATAAGACATCCACATTTCCCAAATCTCGTGCACAAAGGCACCATCACTAGCATCCACTTGTCCAGATTTGAATTAATTGATAACAGATTTAGAAGCATTTCCAAATCAAATAAACCGAACAAGGATCAAAGATAAATACAAATTATTTGTTGTTCCTGTGTTTGACAAGTTGCTTGTCAAACACTACCGCTCTATGGACTCCATGGCTACAAAAGTTAAAATTAAATATAATAACATCACAAACTACCTTAGGTTGAGTGTATGATTAAATTAAAGATAAGCCACAAGTTCAGGTATAACTAACTAGGAACAGGCACAAATAAATTTTTAGAAAGTTGCATGCACAAAGTGTCACCAGATTTTGTAAATCTACAGTTCAAAAGATTAGGCTCAACATGGTGCGTAGAGAAAGCTTGCCTTGATAATAGTATATAACCTCTTGCTCGTGTTCTTGTGGTTCAACAAAAGGTTCAACAAACTCGGAACCAACCGATTCAAAAGAAAATAAAAGAAATTCCAATGAACACAGAAAAACAGAGAATAAATGAAAAAGAATGCATGATCAAAATGATAATGCATGGGTAACAATATGCTTAAACTATATTTAATTTATCAAAGATAATAACCTATAGGTACCATCTAATAATATTTACTACCCGATCTCGATTTAGAATATAGTTACAATGACGTTTTTGAACCGAACAGACAACTTATAATTAAATTACCTATTAAGCTAAACCCCATATAAATGAAAGATTGAGCTGAAACTAAGTGTATTAAGACTAATGTTGGCCTCATCGATCATTTACTAACTAGCAATAGTTATTTAAGACTTAGACTTTTGTTGTCGGTTTGGTTAATATCCGAAAACAAAGAACATGCATCTAACCACTCTCGCTGATTAGCAATGCTACGTAACACTAGGGCTTTAAAGTGGAGCTAATACTACCAAAAGGCAATAAATGTCATCACTCCCTAGTGCTAAACCTAACCACCCGGTTTAAAAGAAGAGAAAGGTAGAAGTGCCTTTGTCGGTTTACTCAAAACAGTAAAGAACTCCTTTTCAGACTTCGGTTATATAGAGGAGATACATAGAATGATAAACTTAAATTGGAGTTAGAGCTAACTGGAAAGTCACAAATATCACAACTTATTAATGTTAATCCCGACCGCCAGACATGTATGAAAATAGAAATTTTCAATATTTGTTTGTTTTAGCCACAAACTAACAATAAGAAGGTTTACATTAATAAAGGAACTGGGGACTCTAAAATTTTTGAAGAAAGGTCTCAAGGTCTTTGTAGTTTCTCTCAGACCTAAACAACCAACATACCGGGTATGAGAAATCTAAAGTTCTTGAAAACGATATGAAAGACCTAAAAGTTATAATAACAACCTTTCAGCTTTAAAGGAACAGGATTATCACATAAGTAAGTGAGTGATGCATGTGAGTGAGGGATGTCTTAAAAGAGCTTAAGCTAATAGAAGGCAAGATTTATCTTACCAGCTAGGTTTAGAAAAGATGAAGTCAAGGCCTTGGTCAACAAAAGAGGTCCAGAAACCCGTTTCCTTGTGCTGACCAAAAAGAAAAGGATGGAACTAAGCTCTAAAGATTATTAAATACATTCTTGCTAAGAAAAGATGGAACCATCTCACCAGGATATGGTTGCACCAAGGTGGGGTTCTCACTGGCTTTAGTTGACAGAGAGGATCCTTTGCTCAACCTACAAAAGATGTCCACAACTCAAAGTTAACATGAGATCTAGACATACTTAGGGCTGAGCAAGATCAAGATTAAGGAAGCTTCACCGGGAAGGAAAGCGCCAAGGAAGTTCTCCTGGTCAACAATGGTAGGAGCTCAAGAGCTAGGGTTTATATAGTGTGGAGGTCCCTAGAGCACACGAGATTTCTCTAGAAACAATGAGGTGGCACTAAGGATAGATATCAAGAGAAAATATCATCCTATTCATCGTACACTACCTCTACACCGTGAGAATAGTGTTAATGGTGCACACCAGAGAGGAAACCAAAATTGTCGTGACGACACGCGGGCCCAAGGCTATTACAACCATGCAACAAGACGCAGGAGCTCCAACGCACGTACCACCGCCGGATTCGAATTGAACAATGCGATGCGGGAGGCAACAAAACATCAAACGGTATCGAACGAGATGGGCCGTGGCGATTTCAAATGACGGCCAGATCGTGAGCATCTTCGAGTGGTCCGGTCACAACTCACGCGATCCGTCGGATTTCACATCAACGGCCCACGAACTCAGCGCGCTGGTGCGCTTCGGCCCACGAAGCAGTCACCGCTAGATCTAAGATTGACGGCTAGGATCGCAGAGAGGTACGGGTGGTCCGAACGGCCCACAGACTGTGGCCCGTCAGATCTAAAATCAACGGTGGATATGGGCTGTTATCTCTGGACGGTCCGAACGTCACAAAGGATCTGGGCCGCCCAAAGAAGATCCAATGGTGGCCGCTTTAAAAAGGTTTTTAGAAAAAGGAATAAAGTGAGATGCCGTAGGATTTCGATCCAACGGTGGGAATCATGGGGGTGTGAGGGTGGTCCGAACAGCACATGAAATCAGATCCGCACGTTGAGGATCCAACGGTCAATAATGGAAGGGGGATGGAGCGGTCCGGAAGGCCCAACTAATCTGGCCCGTTCGCGCGGAAATGAAGGGCTGAGATGGGCTAGAAGTTTGGACGCGTGCGCGAGTGGGACGTGTCCGAGCCGGACCTGGCGCGCCTGGTTGAACCAAGTCATTTCGGTTGGACCAGGGTTAGGGCGGGGTCGCTACAGTACTAGACCGAGGGTTAGGCCGGGAGGTTTGACTGCACCTATTTAAATTTTAAAAAGGTTTGACCAGGCCTTTAAATATAGCAAATAAATTTGTAAAATCTTAAAATTTTGCAGAATGGCTACTGGGATGATATATTCCCCAAATAAATTTTGAAACCACAATTTCTTCTTTATAAATACATAAATAATTCATTTAGACCAACTAAGGTTTATTTAAGGACAATTATTTTTCTGAAAATCAAAATAATTTCTAAAAATTTCATAAAAATTGTTTTTGACCATAATAATTCATCTGATTTTCAACTAAAATATATCCCAGTCATAATACCAACATTAGATGGTATTTCCTTTTGAAATTCTGATCAAGTTGGAGTTTGCAAAAAGAAAATTGGGAAAAAGGTTTGTAACAAGTTGCCTAGATTGCCAAAATGAACAGTAATGACATGAACAGTACTTTATTACTGTATATTAGGGCTGAGGCTGTTACATTCATTGAAATACTTAAAGTCTTTTACCAAAAGGGGGCATAAATCCAACAAGCAAAATACAGCGAAAGCAAAGCAGTTGGGTAGACCACATGATTCACCACAGGCAATCGTCTGGAGGACGTAGCCTAATCGTCCAAGTTCTCATTCTCCTCATAGTACTCTTTTCCTGATCAACAATTTATTTAAGCAAGGTGAGTACAAATGAACGTACTCCACAAGTTACACCCAATTTAATAGAATTGTAATGCATGCAAGGATTCAACAAAGGGGGGCTTATATGGCTCAATTTGCACAAAGCGACATTTTTCATTTAAATATTCATACTAAGTTCTAAAGTAGTTTACTCTATACTAAAATTCAGTTTCTAAAACTCAAGTTTTATAGTAAGATAACATTCATCAACAAGTGGTGAAGGTTACCTTCCTATCACATGGCTACCCGCCCAATTTCCCATTTGGATAGATATCCAAAACCATTTAATCAAGTCTTTTGAAAATAAAACCAAAATCTAACTTGGAGTGGCTTTGCTAGCATGTCCATGACCGTGGACACGGCTATTCAAATAGTTTTACACTTTGCAGAGGTGTACAGCTTTACCCATATAACACGACTTCTCTAGTTTATTCGGCATCCGTCGATACCACCGCTCACTACCTTAGGTAAGCAGTCTAGAGCATGTGACAAGGTCTTTACAATGCGTCATCCCACCGTAGTCCCACCTTGCTAAGGTTTTGGCCCCTTTGGATAGAAACCCGTCGGGTTCAGGCCCCCCTCTTGCGCTAGATGGGAATTTATAAAAGTAGGTCATAAAAAACACCCACGCAACCGGATGGCACGACCACGGTGTAATGTTGCAAATTAGTTGGCCAGGTCCTACCCATTCAGGACATGTGGTAGTACGATAGGACTTAGCAAAATGTGCTCGAAGACTGGTCTTTAATTGACTTAGGCGACTATCCAAAAGAACCTTAGGCCTCGATCATAGAAATGAATCGACCCCGTGCATGAACATGCACCCATCCAAACATCCATTTCGCCCAAGTCCAAACCACTTTTCATTTTATTTAACAAGTTAAATCATTTCACAAAACTCTATGGTATAGACGACCATACCATAGTATCATTTTAAATCATAGTTGAACTTTTGGCTAAATTCCCCCAAATTAAATATTTTGAGCTAAGCTTCGACTAAGCATAGAGTTTTGCAACATGTTCTAGTTCATACTAATGTACCAACTAGATTTTTTCTATGGTATCAAGGATTGATTGATTTAATAGCAAAGTTTGGCTGTACAAAGGAATATGGAATAATTATAAAGCTGGAAACAGGAATTTAAATTACTTGAATTTAAATAAGCATGCAATAATAATTTAAAATGGAATTTAAATAATTTAAAATAATAGGATTCAATATGATCAATGATGTAACTTGTCTTGCTCAAATGCTTGAGGATATAATTTTCTCAATACTTAGGTTCCCTAGAGTCGTCGAAATCTATACGCGAAAAGGAACCAAATTCAAATAATACTCAAATGAACTTCAAATTGAATAATTTTAATGTAGATAGCTAGATCTTCATTTTAGATGAATTTAGAAATTTGAATCGCTCGAATTGGAGTTCGAACGGAGGAGACCGGGCTTCCGGAAGATTGAAAATACATGAAATGATGAAAAAGAAGATTTTCGGATTTTTTGGAATTATTTTCTAAAAGAAAAAGGACTGTGTAGCTGACAGGTGGGCCCTACGGCCAGTGGACTGGGTCCATGGCGGCACGCGGGTCCACCGTGAACTTGGCTCGCGGTATAGTGGCTACACCATGTGGGCTTTGCCACCCAGGCGGCCAGCAAGTAGGAGGGCCGAGCTAGCGCCAGGTGGCGAGGAGGTGGCGCCGTGGTGGCAGCCATGTCACCCAAACGGCGGCGGTGGCTCGGCGTGATGCTCGCCAGTGCTACGTGCCACGGTGAGCGGCGGCGAGGGCAGCTACAGGGAGAGGGGAGTGGGGCAGACCTAACGCGCACGGTTTTGGCTAACAAGGGCGAAGAGATGGTCGACGGCGGCGGTTGTTGAAGTTGGCGACGGTGCTCCAACAGGTTCCTAGTGGAGTGAGAGTGAGCACGGGGTGGCTCGCGTCTGGGCGAAGCCAACGGTTGTTGCGGCGGAGGCAGAGGAGCTTCCACGGTGGCGCTAATGGCGGCGGCGTGTTCTTCAGCCGAAGCTCTTGGAGCTCAAAATCCGGGCGGTTGAGGGCGAGAGAGAGGGAGTGGGTTTGGGGAAAAGTTAGAGGGAAAGAGGAGGCGTCGGGTGCTCACCTTTATAGGCGTGGAGGATGTTGGAAATATGCCCTAGAGGCAATCATAGAGATGATTATATTTCATTATGTTCATGACATTGGATAATGTGTTATCTTGTTCCTAGAATAATATTGTTAATATTTATTATCAAGTATGTGACTTGGTTGTGAAACTCTATATTTCTGCAATAATTATTCTTATACGATCCCTGGTCGTAAACATATGAGGACACATATGAATAGACTAGCATATGCATTGGTTGATGACTATGTTTCACGAGTCATAGATATGGAGATATCAAACCAATAATATGGACACATGTTAGAGAACATGATGTTGGATAAGACCCACATTGAGACACTATTGAGATTGTTATGAATCTATGTGTCGTTAGTTGGTCTCAAGCAATGATGATGTATAATCCTTAGACACGAGATCAAGATAGTTTCCTACATGTGTAAGAGCACTCTTAGGGGTTGCCAAACGCTACACCAGAATCGGTAGTTATAAAGGTAGCTTTTGCATACTCAAACATGGAGAGGAATGTGACTGGTCGGATATGGGATTTGCCCTCCTAACATAACAGAGAGATATCTCTAGGCCCTCGTTGTGATCGGATAAAGAAAGTGCATGGCCATGCCACTAGTAGTCGAAGTATTCACCACGTAAAGTTATCGACACTCGATCGAGAAAGTATTGAATATCCATGGATGACACAACATCTCACCGGAGTTCGATCGGACATCGTGAGGCAAAGGAGTATACACGAGTAGGTGCTAGTTCGAATCAGCTACGATCGGTCGTATGGAGATACAAGCAAGTCGTAAATGGTCGAACGTAATCACAGAGTGGTCGTAACCTCGTCGTAAGGAGTTACTGAATCGGTCGTGACCATATACTGAACCGGTCAGATACTGATAGGACTCGTCGTAAGTGATGAAGACTCTGTCGAGATCATATTGCATTAAGGTTCGTCCGATATAATTTGTGTGTATTCGGGAATCGATATGTTCTGCTAGGAGCCGCTACGACTCGTGATCGGAAGCGGTTTCGAGTCACAACCGAACTACACATGAACCTGCTGTGGTCACACACTTAACGGTTGGAACAAACCAAGATGTAATACGATTCAGAACGTGTTTGGATAGGATCCGTCCACGAGCACTATATAAGGAGGTGCATGAGGTCATTGGGAGGATGCGTGAAACACCACCAAACCCTAGCCGCCATCTCCTTGAGAGCTCCACCGCGCGATTTGGTGCCGCACACCGACGTTCGGTTGTTCTTTCCCCGGGCGTGTGGATACCGTGAGAGGCGCTACTACGATTGTTGCGCTTGAGGACGATCCGCGATCTTCACAAGGAACCGCAGACGTTCTTTGGAGGAGACGATCGACTCGTGAGGACATTGACGATCAACTACGACCACTACATCGACGCACTCTTCGTTGGACTGGCCGCTCCAACCCTTCTTCCGGCTGCTCGTGTCTCGGTGGTAACGATCTATGATCATCTACTTGCTTGGCATCCCGGTTCGCGTGGTAGAAATTTTTGTTTGTAGCTATCGTAGCCTACCCCGTGACCCAACAGAGGAAGAGTGGAGAGGCGGTTCAACGGCATGGGCGCATGAGGGAGCTCTGCTCGACGCAGAGTGACAAGATGGCAAAGCAGGTGAGGCGGGCATGGGTGGCGGAGCAGAGGCATCGTCTTGGTGCGATGGTGACAAAGCGCTTTCAATGCGCCCATGACTTGAGGGAGGAGGCGAGGATTCGCAGTGAGGTGAAGAAAACGAGATGACAGTGTGACGCGCATGCGCTGAAAGATGGGCTCCCAACGCAGGAGGAAGAAGATGACGGACGTGAGAGGCTAGCGAGTGGGCCCGCCTTGGTAGTGAGAGCGAGCGAGAAAGGCGTGGTGCTTGGGGATTGTCTGATTTTGATCGGACGGTCCAAAATCATTTGAACGCTCGACTGCCTCGATCGTGTCAACACAATCGGGCCGCCCAATTTCGACGGACGGTCCGTGAGAGGAGAAGGCGCGGGTTGAGCGCTGGAGCATGGAGATGGGCCAATGATTGGGCCACACGGCAAGGAATAGGAGCAGGCCGAGAATAATTCGGCCCGAAGGCAAAAGAGGATTTAGAAATATATTTTTGATTTAAATAATACAATAAATTGAAAAGGCTTTTTAGAAAATAGTTAAATAGGTCCAAAAATTCTAGAAAAATACACATAAATTCATTGAATTATTTGGAACTTAATAAAATTATTTATAACTTAACTTTAGATTTTGATTTTGAAATTAAATTATTTTTGGCTTTCTAGCAAAAAGAAAAACCCTTTTAAATTCCAAAAACCAAGAAAATACTTAAAATACTCTTTTGACTTTAAATCCAATAAAACCCAAGAAATTCAAATAAACCAAGTTTTTATTTAATTGAGGTTTGATTAACTCATTTTAAATTGTTTTTATTTTCTAAAATTTCAAGTTTAAGCTTTATTAATCAATAAAATCGAATGGTTAATTTTAATTTGAAAATTTTCAAAAAGCTCTGAAAATTGGGATGTTACATATAGCTAGCTTCCTCACTGGGTTCTTCCTCGAGCCTGATGTCATCTCTGAAAGGAGGCAAATCGTCAAATTGATTGTACTTTTTCTCATCTATGACATTCTCAACTCTGACAATCCTTCTTTTTCTATGAAGAACTACGTGGCGGTTCTTATTTGCAGGGTCCGTTACATAAAAAACTTGAACAACTTGCTTAGCGAGTACGAATGGTTCATCCTTGTATCCGACATGTTTGAGGTCGACAAGAGTGACGCCGAACTTGTCGACCTTCACACCCTACTTAAAGTTTAACCCATTGGCATCGAAACAGGGGATCTTGAAAAGTCGTAGTCAAGCTCCCAAATCTCCTCTACTTAACCCATAGTAGGAGTTCAACCCACGGGCCTTGCCGATATTGAACTGCTCGTGAACGCATCTATGCGAACACCGCTATTCTGGACTGTGTTCTTCCTATCCTAAGCTGTCGTATAAAATGTGTACCCATTTATGTCATATCCTTGCCATGTCACAATTGTAAATTTTGGCCCTTTTGCCAACCATAGCAACGTATCATCACTTAATGACCTCCTAGTGAATCGCACCTTTAACCATTCGTTGAACCAACGGTTGTGCTATCTCGTGATCCAAACCTCTGACCGGTTTGGATTACATGCACCATGTCTTTGTGCTCGTTGATGTATGGGGACACTTAGGTCATGTGTTTCAAGACCATGAAATGGGCTTGAGTGTACGTATTCAGATCGGAAGTGATTGCTTTCCTTCCGATGGTCCCGATACTCTCCAGTCTCCTCTCATGACTAGATAGAGGCACACCTATCGGTTCCACCTGAGCCATGTAGTCGACGCAGAACTCAATGACCTCTTTGGTTGCATAACCTTCGATGATGTTGCCCTCTGGTCGAGATCAATTCCGTATGGAGAACTTGATAATTCCCATGTACCTCTCGAACGGGCACATATGATGTAAGAACACAGGGCTGCATATCTTTATCTCTTTCACAAGGTGAACAATGAGATGGACTATGATATCAAAAAATGACGGAGGGAAATATATCTCAAGATGATATAGAGTCGTCACCACCTCAGCCTATAGAGCATCTAGTCCTTCGGGATCGATGACCATCTGAGCAATTGAGTTAAAAAAAAAAACACACAGCCTCAAGATTGCCACTCGGAGCTTGTTCGGCAAGATACTCCTAATTGCAACAGGAAGCATTTGTGTTATCAACACATGACAATCATGAGACTTCATACCAATTAATTTCAAATCTTCTATAGAAACAAGTTTCTTAATGCTGGCAGAGTAGCCAAATGGAACTTTCACACCATACAAGCTCTGGTACAGTTCAGTTCTCTCGGCCTTGGACAGAGTGTAGTAAGCTGGGGGAAGGTACGTTCGGCCTTTATCAGTCTCTTTCGGTGCTAGCTCGGTCCTTATGTACATATCAACCAAGTCACGCCGTACGTTGACACCATCCTTTGTTTTGCCACTAATGTTCAGTAAGAGACCAATCAAGCTATCATATACATTCTTCTCCATGTGCATGATGTCGATGCAGTGGAGAACTTCTAAGTGCTCCTAATAAGGCAAGTCCCAAAAAATTGACCGCTTCTTCCAGATATTCTTCTAACGAGTCCTCAATTTACATCTCTTTCCAAGCACAACATCGATATCCTTAACCATATCATAGACATCTTTCCCTCCAAAAGCCCTTGGAGCTGAACCGTCCTCCTTATTTCCGTCGAATTGTTTCTTCATCTTGCGGTATGGGTGAATCTTGGGAAGGAACCTATGGTGACGTATATATACAGTTTTACGCAAGTTATTCAGCCATACATTCTCGGTATCATCTAAGCAGTGCAGACAGGCTTTGACTCCTTTTGTACTGAACCCCGACAGGTTACCAAGGGCAGAAAAATCATTGATGGTGCGAGAACAACATGGCGATAAAGTTAAGTTCTCTCTTTGCAAGATCCCATACTTGTACCCCTTCATTCCACAGTGTCACAAGATCTTCGAGCAATGTTGCTAGGTACACATCAATATCGTTCCCAGGTTGCTTCGCCCCTTGGATAAGTAGTGACATCAAAATGTACTTCCGCTTCATACACAGCCAAGGAGGAAGGTTGTACACACATAGATTCAGGGGCCAAGTGCTATGTCGGCTGCTCATATTACCAAAAGGATTCATTCCATCTGTACTCAACCATAACCTTATGTTCCTCGGTTCTGCACCGAACTCTTCAAAGCTCCGATCGAAGTTTCTCCACTGGGTAGAATCAGCAGGGTATCTTAGCTTTCTATCTTTCTTACGCTCCTCCGAGTGCCAACGTAGCAATCTTGCCTCCTTTCGGTTTGCAAATAAACACTTCAAACGTGGGATTACAGGTAGATACCACAACACCTTAGCAGGAGGTTCTTGCTTCACCTTAGCAGGATTCTTACGCTTGTATCGGGATACTTTGCACACGGGACATACTTGCATGTCTGCATACTCTTTACGGTAGAGGATACAATCGTTCGGACATGCATGTATTCTTTCTACTTCCATTCCCAATGGACAAATAATCTTCTTGGCTTGGTAGGTGGTGCTGAACAACACGTTTCCCTCCAGAAGGATGTCCACCAGGAGAGCTAACAACGTCGTGAAACTCTTGTCGGACCAACCATTGCTTGCCTTCAATTTCAGCAGTTCAAGCACGGATGACAATCTTGGTATTCCGGCTGCGACCAGGAACAAAGGTTTCCCCGAGTCGTCCATCAAGCCCTCGAATTTACCAAACTCTCTCTCACTATAGTTCCCTTCTGCATCGCGTAGCATCTGATCCAGATTGTCATCGTCCGACCTATCCTCATCAAAAGCACAATCCACATCTGGCGTATCATTGACTTCCTCGGCGATGTCGTTATTATTAACTTCATATATAATCTGCTCTTCCTCGTGACTGGTCTAACATGTATACCCCTTTTTTAACCCCCTTCAAATCAAGTGCGCTTTGATCTGTGCTAGGTTGTTAAACATCTTTATATTACCGCAATCAATGTATAGACAATACATAAATTTTATCCCCTTCTTCAACATATCCTGCTCGGCGGCTCTTCTAAAAGCAGACACACCATTAATGTACTCTTTACTCACACGGTTCTCACCGTACATCTAGTTTTGATCTATCTACGCTACGCACGTAACAAATTAATGTTAAATTAGATTAATAAACCACAAGTACTCTTCCTATTAACTAAACATACTAAAATTAATTAGCGATTAACCTAGGGCAAATATTAAGGGTTACAGATCGTTACCTTCGGAGCTCACGACGAAAATCCCAAATATCCCGCAAGATCCTCCTCCCTTTCTTCCTCCTCTCTTTCTCCTCCCTAGCTTCCTCCTTCCTTTCTCCTCTCTTTAGCTTCCTTCTTTCCTTCTCCTCCCTGCCTCCTTCCTTTCCTTCCTTCTCCTCTCTAAGGTGGCGCAATGGGGAGGAGGCTCAAACGGGAAGGGGGTGGAGGCGCCAGGGGCAGGGGTGTCTGTCGGGACGGCTAGGTATATAATGACTTCATATCACAGACAGTTCTTATGAACCGTCTATGACGTATGTGATTATCACAGACAATTATTCTTAAGAACCGCCTGTGAATTATCACAGACGGTTCTAGTTACAAACCGTCTGTGATAATTATGTATCACAGACGGTTCTAGCTATCGTTACATAGTACAAACGGTTTTTATTAAGAACTAACTGTCTGTGATAATTACAACACAGACGGTTCTAAAGGGACCATCTGTGATGAGACATCCAGTATAGCCTGTTTTGTAATAGTGCTACTTGATTAGGAAGGAACCAACAAGGAAGTAGGAAGTAGTGCTGAACTTAAATTTTTATGCAATTCTATATATTAAATCTTACTATACCTTAGATGCCAGCTCCTGAACCATTTGTTGCAAATTTGACATCTTTTTGGTATACTCAGAGAGCTTCAACTCTAGTTCCGTTATATCAGACCTGCAAAATGAGAATTTGACTCAGATTCAGAACGAGACTATGGCTCTTGACATTGCTTGTCAATTGGGGGTCACAGGGCAGCAAGATAGATTTATCTAAACCACCTAAACAATACAATTGACAAGAACATCAAATTGTAAGTACTTACAAGGGGTAAATTGATTGTATTTGGACATCTGCAGGGAAAAGCTTGCACTCCTCTGAAAAAATTTGGGCTTGTTTCTCTGCAATTGAATCTACAAGCTATACATCCTTTGCTAACTGCTCATCAACACTACTAGAAAGCAATTTGTTTGGTACTTTATGCTTTACATGCCCTCAAATTGAGGTTAACACATTATTTTAGTATTTTATGTACAATGAAGTTCATTTTGCATCAAATATCCATTTTTTTCTTACAGTGCTACAAATGTTACAGTGCTACAAATGTTAAATGGAAAATTGCTACCGAATTATCACAAGCTGACCAAGGCTTATGTACACTATCTCATGTAGTATAATCAGCATAGCAAGTATATTACAAATAGCCAAGTGTAAACCCAACCTCCATTCTGGATTGTCGGTGTAACAACTAGCTTCCACTAGATAAACAATGAAACGGAGCAGCTCCACCCTTTCCTCATAGCTGCTTCTACCCTGCAATCACGACAGCATTGACCCACAAAAGATGACACACCTGGAATCTAAGTTTGTGATTCTCACATGCCAGAGATCTTGTATAACAAAAGCTAAAACTCAACAAATGTAACTCATAACACCAACAAGCACACTCTTATCTCTCACCTGAATTGCTTCGGTGTCGACCGAAGGCGTCATACCCAGGAAATTTGCAATCTCCGCCAAGTCTGCAGAACCTCAAGCATTCCACCATCAGCACCACGCGTTATTACAAGAGAAGCACCCATTTCAACTGCGGTGAAGCGAAACGAGTAAAACTAAAACCTTACGTTGGATCCTGTTGTTCTCCTTGTCGAGATCGAGCCTATCCCCCTGCCAGTTCTGCTACGTGAACGGCGATCTGTCTCCTAGGAGCCTCAGGAACACACAACAGCAAACAAACAAAACCCTCAATTTTGAATCCGGAGGAGAAGAATGGGAATGCGGCGTGGGTGGGTGGGTGATCACGTACTGAAAGAAGAGACACTCGAGAAGGCGGCAGCGCTTGACACCGGCGAAGAGGAGGGACGGGGCGGGGGCGTTGGCGTGCGGGTAGGCGAGCACGGATGTGGGACGGCGGGTCGGGTCTGCAGCGGAGACTAGGAGGAGGAGGAGGGGGCGAGGGGACGGCGGAGGCGCTGGTTCGGCGAGGGAGAAGGAGGAGGAGGACGGAGAGGTGGTAGGGTCGGGTGGAAGAGGGGGGCGATGGGGTCTCTGGCGAGGAGGAGGGGCAGCGGGTCGGGTGTGGTGGCGGACGAAGGGGAGGTGTCAAGATCGCCGAGGGGGAGGAGGAGGAGCACGGTGGTAGCGATGGAGATGGATCAGCGTGGGAGAAGGGAGGCTGCTTGTGGAGGATCGGCGAGGGAGAAGAGGGAGGCTGCTATGTGGAGGAGTGGAGATTGGGGAGTAGGGCACTTGACGTGCAGCAAAAAAAAAGGACGCCAGCAGTGGAAAAAATTGGCGCTATTTTTCTCCCGAGTGTAAGAAAGAAAAGACACTTGGGAATATATTTCATCCCGTTTCCGTGCGCATGACTGTTGACTCCCGTCTTCAGCTACCCCCTAGTGCTAACTTTACGTCTCGAGTGTTCTATTAAACAATCGGGAGTTTCCCGAGTGTTTTCTACCAGACACTCGGTAAAATTATAAGTACTCGGGAAAAATACGGTTTGTGGTAGTGACAATGCATTTCGTTTTCTGGGATGCTGATAGCTAGCACGCAGAGAATCAAGGAACTATGTTGCGTCGTATATCTTGGTCGGACTTTGCATTTGTGTTGCTGCTTCCCAGTTAGCAGAGTCAGTCTTGCTGAATATCGTAGTCTCGTAGACATCCTTCCACTGATGAAGCGCTGCTCTGTTTCGGGTTTTAGGCTTGGTTTAGTTCATGTTTGGAACTGCCTAACCATTAGGGTTCAAACTGTTCAAAGGTAAGTGGGCTGGGTTGAGTTGAGTTGAAATTCTATACGGATTGGATTGGGTTGGGTTAAAATTTCATACGGATTGGGTTCCCAGGAATTTTAGGTAGATTGGGTTGGGTTGGTAATTTTGTTATGCCTTTGTGGGTTGGGTGGGGTTTTGGGTTAAGTTTCTACTCATTTATCAGGCCTAAGTGCGCCCCATTTAAAGGAAATTGGATCCAGTTTACCCATAAAATAAAGAAAATAATCCAGGGAGAAGAAGAATTAGGACGGGCTTTTGCGCCAACCCATACTGAGAAAAAAATAGAAATTAGAAGGAAAAATAATAAGAAGAAGTAGGCTTAGCCAAGTAATTCATGATTGTGGCCCAATAACAATAAAACTTGATATTAATTTTTGAAATTCAATAAGTAATATCTGTCGAAGAAAATCTAATTGAATGCATAAAAAAGAGATAAATCTGAGTAAAATTCGTGTAAACATTGCAAAAGTCATAAGCAACACCTATTTAATCCAGAAAACAATAAATTACACACTAGAGCACTATACAACGGTAGTGGTCATCGCTTTTGTGACCCGGTTCCGAAGTTAAATGGAATTTGTAACGCACTGGACTGGAGCTAGTGGGCGTCGGGAACAGATTGTGGTGGGTCCGAGCGCTTCGCTTCAGGCCTACGCTTCCTCACGCAAGTCGAGTGCTTCGATGCATATTGTTGTTGAATTTTCCTATCCAAAACTAGTGTTAATCTATTTAACTAATATCAATTGCATGAAAACCTACTTTCTAAAATCACAATATGTTAAATGTATTTATACGAGAACAGGATTTGATGGTCGGATGGAGCGGCTGTTTTGTATTGATGGTATATTGTGGTGTGGAGTGAGCCTGGTAAGATGGTCTGTATGTTTGGCTCCTCTGCATACGATGTGGATGTTTGGCTCCTCTGCATACGATGTGGAAGAAGATGCTCTTCAGAAGTTGTTGGGTTGTGTCTTGTGGGCTTCGTGGGAGTTGACATGTTGGCCCAATACGATGAGGATTGAGGAGGATGAGAAAGGATTCGGATGTTGCTGGCTTGCGTGGTAGTTGACATGTTGGGCGAATAGAGAAGGTAAGGTGGGAAGGATGAAAGCGTAGCAGGGGAGGTTGTTGGTCTGTTAGCCTCTGGCTGGGCAGCAAGGGTCTGTTTGGTTTGTAAGAAGTATTACGAAAATTTTGACAGTGCTAAAATTGGGGTAGTATCAGAATTAGGGCAAAAAAAAAAGTGTTTGGATCGTAGCCATATCAATTCACGAGCAATGCTGAAATTGATGCGTTAGGATTGTGATCATACCAAAATTTGTCAAAATTATGAGTATAACACGCGGGTTCCGTTTGATATATAATTTTTTTGCCCCAAAATATGTCGATATGAGTCTTATTCTGTTGATAAAATGACAAGGGACACAATAGTTCAAACAGACCACAAATCGAATACTCAGTTTACAAAATATAGTCGATTAATCAAACTAACCAAGCATTTAACTCACCCTATCACCATCTGCCACGTCATAAACAAATTGGCAGAACCTCACCAAAGTTGGGGTGAGCAAAACGCCGCCAGAATCGCCTGCCGAATGCATCAGGCGGCATTGGCGAGCCAATTTTTTTCTCATGTGCCCAAAAATAGGTAACAATCCAAAAGGTAGCTAAATTTTAAGAGTATTACCAAATTTTGGTAAGATTTTTATAGCTATAAACCAAACAGCCCCTAAGCCTCGGGCTGGCCCATAGGATGTTGAGATTTTGGAATTTTTGGTCGACACTGCCGCTTTCAAAACGGTATTTACAGATTTAGCAAGACGCGAGCAGATAGCAAAATGGCGGTAGGGCACACGGTCACCGTCGCCACCAATGCTGGCGCCACGTTGATCGCCGACGACGCCGCAGTGCATTTGTGCACCGAGGGCGGGCGCAGGTGGTCAGGCGCCACTGGCGCATGGCGTCATGGCACGGCGAGGGGATTAGGGTTAGGGCTGATTAGGGTTAGGTTTAAAACTCGGAGAAATTTTAAAATATAGCAAATTAGTTCAAAAAATTATGAATTTTTTTGTGGGGCCTCTCAACACTTTGTAGTTGTTTGTGTAAATTTTTCATAATTTTATTCGTTCAGAATATAGCAAAATAAAATATAAATACAAACATACTCGATCAAAACGCATACTGTTTGTTTATTTAGTTTAGTGTCCGCTGGCGCATGGTGGCCATGCGCCAGCCAAAACAGTGGGGTTAATTAGTTAGTTAGGTTAGGTTAGCGAAAACATCTCCCAACTCGTGCCCCTCCCTCCGGCCCTCCGTCTCCCGCCACGCACCCGGACTGTTCTGCGGAGAATTAAAAAACCTCGCGGTGGCTATCTTTCCCACCGTCCCTCCTCCCTCCTCCGCACATCTGTCGCCTCGTCCAGAAATTCCGGCGCCAATGCTTACGGAATTCCCGGCGCCAACGCCGCGAGTCCTTCTCCGCCCGGCTATAAATACCGAACTCTAACACTCGCTCTTCGCTCATCTCAATTGCGTTTCGATTCTCATTCTTGCGCTCATCGCTAAGAACTCAGAGAACGTAACATAATTAATTTTATTAGGAGGTTAACTGTTTTCTTGCTTATCGTTGCTCAGCCTTGATTACTTCCCCCGAAGGGTAGGTAATTTGCTTTTGCCGTTATTACCGTAGTCATAATTAGTCAGTTTTAGTCAGCTAGTCGTAATTACATAGTTTAGGGGTAAATAATTAGTCGTAATTAGTTAGTTAACTAGTAATGAATTAGTTTAGTGGTAATTAATTAGTCGTAATTAGTTTAGCAGTCATCATTATAGCATATTAAGTACGTGAAAATGAAGTACTGATATTTTTTAGTGGTAATTAATCAATCATGATTAGTTAGTTTAGAGGTAGTTAATTAGTCGTAATTTGTTAGTTGACTAGTAATGAATTAGTTTAGTGGTAATTAATTAGTCGTAATTAGTTTAGTAGTCGTCATTACAGCATATTAAGTAAGTGAAAATGAAGTACTTGTAATTTTGTGTAGTTTTAATTAATCAGTCATAATAAGTACGGCATATTGAATAAGTGGTAACCAATTAGTGTAGTGGTAATTAATGAGTCGTAATTAGTTAGTTTAGAGGTCATTAATTAGTCGTAATTGGTTAATACACTAGTAATGAATTAGTTTAGTGGTAATTAATTAGTTGTAATTAGTTTAGTAGTCATTATTACGGCATATTGAATAAGTGATAACGAATTAGTTTGCCTGCTTTAGGTATTTTCCTACATGCAAGACTTGTTTGTGTTTTACGGCAATGGTCTCATACGGGCCGGACCCGATGGGTTGGACCTGTCGAGATGCCAGTACAAGGTGGTTCGGACGGAGGGGCTCCACGCGATGAATATTCATGAGCTATGAAGCTGCATCCGGAGAGAGTTCGTCACGGAGCCAACGACGAAGAAAGTTATGATCGAGGCGATCACCTGCACGAATTATGTGTGGGAGCTCGTAATGGTGAATGGAATCATAGCATGGAGGCAGTACATGGAGATTGTCTCCCAGCCCGAGGCGGCCATTCACGGGAAGCCTATGGTGTATGTGAAATTCGTACATAGGGCGCCGAAACCCCGATGATGCCGAGGCCTCTACAATCCAGACAGCGCAGCCGAGGCTCAAGATGGCGGCACGAATGTGTCGCCTCGAGGAAGTCTGCGCCTAATTTTGTGCCAAATGAGGGGGCGGAAACATGGTGGTCGGCCCGCATCGACTGCCACGAGTATCTACCGGACGAACCTCTCGGGTTGGAGTCCGACGAGGACATTGACCAAATCTCAGATGGTACTGACGAGGACGCACATGAAGCCGGTGGCCCTTACGTGACATCGAGACTTGATGATATCACGGTGCGTTCGCTCGTACTACCGCAAGACGAAGGCTCCCGGTGGGGGTTTGAAGCTGACACCCTTTTAGTTGGGCAACACTTACCAGACAAGGAGGCCGTGTAACAAGCTATAGCACGATACACCTTGTCTATCAGCTGTGTGTACCGAGTGCACCGGTCCAACCCAAGAAAGTACGCAGTGAAGTGCGTAGTAGAAGGCTACCCTGGCAAGGTCAGCGCTCTCCGAGCAAAGATCTTTGGCTCGGTCTTCACAGTCAAGGAGGTGATCAACCACACTTGCGAAGCTCAATGAGCCTAGCGGCAAAGATCGGAACGTGACTTCCACATATGTTACAAACCTCATCAGACACCTAGTTGAGGTGGACGTGTCTATCTCCCCCAAGCTGATGATGTCGGAAGTTGCCAATCAGGTTGGCTATCCAGTTAGCTACAGCAAGGTCCGACGAGCGAAGCAGAAGATCATTGAGACTATGTATGGAACATACGAAGAGGCGTACAACCTTGTGCCGAGATTGCTTCACCAGATTGCCGAATCAAACCCCGGTGCGTACATAAACAAGCTTGACCGTGAAGATGCTGGAAAAGGGGCCAACCGCTTCATACTGGACCGGGTATTCTGGGCTTTCGCTCAGGCCATCGGGGCTTCAAGTTCTGCCGTCCCGTGCTAACGATGGATGGCACTTTCCTCACGGGGAGGTACAAGGGCACCATCCTCACCGCGGTGGCGGCCGATGCGAATGACCAGCTTCTCCCGGTGGCATTTGCCATTGTGGAGAGCGAGAACACATCCAGCTGGCTGTGGTTCTTGGAGAACTTGAAGAAGGCGGTGGTGGGAGACTGGCCCAACATCTGTCTAATCACATACCGCAATGCTGGGTTGTTGGCGGCAATCAACACCATGAAGCGTGGGACGGATCCATGTCACCAGTGGAACGACGTGCAATCCAGGTGGTGCATGAGGCATCTTGCATCTAACTTGTTCACGCGGTTCCGTAGTCAGGAACTCATGAAGACGTTCAAGGTATTGTGTATGCAGAACGAGAGATAAAAGTTTGAGTCTATTTGGAGAGACCTCGAACACCAGACTACGCGGCATACAAGGGAGTCCACTCTAGAGGGGGAGCAACCCAGTGGTGCCATAAGCTTCTCCGAGTGGATTAATGGCCACGCTCCTGAATTGGAGAAATGGTCCCTCCTCTATGACCCCGGTTGGACTGATCCCTGGGCGTCTGCTATGGTATGTTACTGTGCGACGGAGAAGGTTCCTCTTCCTACGGTTTCAAGGGTTGAGTGGTCCTACTTTCAGAGCGTGGGGTGTGCATTTTATAGCCCATGGGGTGTAACATCCCAAATGTATAATTAGGGTTATTCAAGCATAATTATATGTGTAGAAATTAAAACTTTTTCTCACATCTTGAAAAACCCTAAAATCTCATGTGATTCTTGTCCAAGAGTTGTGTAATCCAAAACACAAAGCTCTTGTTGACCAAAAGTCAAATTCATATTCCATCCATCTTAAATCTTGTGCCAATCAATTGGAAATATTTTCCTTGGTCCAAAAACTGATGTGGGACCCTCTGAAAAATATCATGAGTTATAACACTTGTTGATAATTTTGGAGGCAAAACAATCCTTTAAACAACCTTCATGAATTTCCTGAGAAAAATGCAGTGCATAATAACCTCTGAAAATTTTATGCACGGTTAAGCTCTTTGTCAGCAAGCTCCTGTAAAAATTTCATGAATTTTGGAGTTGAAATGCTATCCCAAACAATTCTGTTAAGTCTCAATTTGTTAGAAACTAAATTTAAAAGCCTACACTGCTCCTTGGGCTAGCCATGTTCAAGCCGTCCAGCCCAACCATGTCTGCACCTCAGCCAGACCTCATCTCCATTTGATCAGTCGTGTGCTGGATCTACATCCAACCGCCACGACCTCCTCTCAGTCAACACCGCAAGGACCTCCCAACCTTGTCTGGTCATAGCCCTTGGATTAACATCCAACCGCCCCGACCTCCCCGGCTATCAAACCTCAAAACCACCTTCCACCTTGTTGAGGTCTTGGCCCTTGATTCAAGATCCACGGCCTCGACCTCCCCTCACCGTTAAGCTAAGCAAACATCCCACCTACATGAGGTCACAAACTGTTGGATCAAAGATCCACGGTCATGACCTCCACTCGTGTAATCAAACCTCAAAGTCTACATCCCACCTTGATGAGGTCACACCATTGGATCAAAATCTAAAGGCCATGACCTCCTTGTGCTGGCTATGCAAGCTCAGACCTCCACCTCTTTTGATCGTAGCCCTTAGATCTAAATCTTAAGGTCCCCGACCTCCCTTGCTCTGCTTGCGCATCATATCAGACCTCCCGGTCATTGTGTGCCCTTGGATTTAAATCCAAAGGCCATGACCTCCCTCATGTCTTTTTGATCGCGTGCAGTTAAGTCCTCACTTTGGAGGTCCGCGACTGCTGGATGGAGATCCAACGCTTTGGACCTCTGTCCCTTTTCCTCACGTGCGCTTTTGCGATTATGAAATCGGAGGGCCACGACCTCCCCACCTTGATCGTGTGGTGGGACCTCCTCCCACCACTTAAAACATAACGGTTCAAAAATTGATCCGATGGTTAGGACCTCTCCTGTGTCTTATCCAACGGTCACCAAGACCTCCTGTTCTTCTCCTTCCTCTGGCGCGCATGCGAGCTCGAGCGAAGGCATTAATGCGTGTCGACCTTGGGGTACATTATAACTCTTTCTTGACCAAGATTTAATGCAGTCGACTTTCCGCCTCTTTGGTCACCAAGACTCACACCTTGTCAACCTTTATGTCTTGTCCACCCCATGGACCAACCCGTGGGCTAAGCTCACCATGGAGCTTAGCCCCACTCATAACCTTCACCTCGGTCTATAAGTCACCCTTGGGAATCCTCCTTGGCTTCCTTTGCACACAATTGACCTCACCTTGCACTTGTGCGTGGTGAGCTCCTCATCCCCAAACTCACCTCCCATCTTGGCGCCATTGTTGATGTCCTTGGAGCTCCTCGGTGAGACAAGGGTTCCAGTGGCTCCTCCTTCAAACCTTGCTCACTTTTGCTCCTGAAAACCTCTTGGAAGTTAACCCTAACTTGAATTGTTTGGGCATTTTTCAGAGGTGGACAAAGTCGAGCTTGAGCCGGTGCCTTGGGTCGTGAAGCTTCACCGCCTTCCCCAACTCCGGTCATCACCTCCACGACCTCCCGGCAAAGACCTTAGGACCTCCGGTACACCTCCTGTTAGTCCTTTAGATGTTGGCACCGCTGAATGCATGTTGCGGAGCTTAAGTTTTGGCACACGCTTGATTGTCGCGCGAGCTCCATTTTGCATTTTCGTATTTTGGCCGTCGGGTTGTGTTTGTCCTCTCGGCTCGCCGGCGATTAAAACGTCGTCGCCGTCGAGAATGAGTCCATGGTGTGCGCAACACTATTGCGCTGCACGGATGTCCTTGGTTCTCGCCGGCGAGGTCTACATCGCCGGCGATGACCAAATCTTTGAGCTCGGGTCTTTGTCGGACGCAGCGGCACCGTTGTCGCTTTTAGGACGAGATTTGCCGTGTTTAATGCGGTCATCAATTGCTCAATCTTGCAATCATTGGTTGGGTCTTGATGTTCTTAAATCCACCATTTATTGTGCGATTAAGACCTCCAGCGGACCTCCTTGTGTCCCGCGCATTAACCTCTTGTCCAAGCACGTGCGTGCGTAAGCACGTGGTTGTGAGCTCTGGGACGCCGGACCTCCTCCAAGGAAATCTGGGCGCCCAAGACCTCCCTTGCGCATCAGAGCCGCCCGCACCTCCTGGAGGTGCTGTGATGTTTAGATCTATCGCTTAGGACCTCCTCGAGGTCATCTCACCGCTGAGGACCTCCCTTTAGATCTGGTCCGCTCCGACCTCCTTTCGTGTTGTGGTCCGTTGGATCTCCCATCTACGGCCACGACCTCCCTCACCTCGCGCATGTGAGTTGCTAAGAGGTCCAGACCTCTGGACTTCACGTCTGCAGGTGATGTTCTCTGGGAGGTCTTGAGCCGTTGGATCTGAGATCTGTGGCTCACGCCCTCCCATACCCTTGTGAGTTTTAGAAATTCCAAGAAGTCTTAGTTATAGACCCAAATAAGGTATAGACTTTAGAATTTCATATCTTCTTTGTTTTAAATCCTTTTGAGGTCATTCAAATTGTGTTAGCTCTGTCTTGAACTTAACTTTAATCCAAAAATGATTGTAAGTTGAGTTCAGCTCAGAGCACGATTAGCCACTAGGTTTTAAAACTCCTTTGAATATACACTCAAAATTTATGTTTAACTTGTAAAACCCATAACTAATGCTCAGAGGTTATTTGTGAGTAAACCCAATTTTGTTAGCTTCCTCTAATAATGAACTCACTGTGAGAATTAGTTCTGAGCATGTTGCTGTTATAGAAATGAGGACTTGTGCATTATAATTTTGTTCAAGTTCTTGTTTTTGAAAAATTATATAAAGTGCATAATAGCTCCAAATGAGATGAACTCAATTGTGTTATTCATCTCATGAGGTGCTGGTTTTACAATAAAAATCTCAGCCTCACCACTTTTCTAGAAAATGTTGCCTCATAATTAAATTAGTGAATAGTGCAGTTTGGTAATTTTAGGGCTGAGCAGAATTGTTTTGCTCATATCTTTTGCATTGAGAATCCAAATCCATTGGTTCTTGTTGCAAAATTTCCTAAAAATCATCCCCTTGCTGCTGTAGAAAATTCAGGGTATTTGGAGTTCGTTTGCTGTGCTGTCTTTGTTGCCTTTCATCGTTCTTATCGGTTCTTTATCGCTTTTCCGTTAGGTTTCGACATTTGTGGTGATCCCGAGAGCGACCCTCTGCCACAATTTGAGCAACAGCAACAAGGCAAGCAGTTTGACCATTTCCCATCATGTCCCATTACTTTAGAGCTTAATACTTTGTTTTACTTCTATGTATGCATGCTACTTTGTGTTAAATGTCGTTAGTAATCCTATAGTCGCATAATCTGTAGGAATTCTTTATCCTCTACTACCAATGAGCCTAGGTTATTCGCTGTGGTTTGAGCTCGTTGGATGAGCTCTTATCACTTAGTAGTTGCGTTTCCTACTGCTTAGACATGCTTAGCTATCGGTAGATTGGGCGATCATCGACTTAGTCGATGATCTTGATCACTCAAAATGATTATTACTCCTATATGTCCAGCACTTGTGCTTTGATTAATTTGTAAAATCAAAAGCTGAAAATAAAAGATTGATTTAGACTTGGGCATATTGGATGGATGGTGCGGTTTTTGGAATGTGGTGGTATGCTGGGTCCCTAAGGACCGAGTACTTGGGTCACTAAGCCAAGCTTTTTATGTACTAACCACGCGAGGGGCATATGGAACCCTCTTGACTAAGTACTCTAGGAGGTGTTAATTATGAGCGAGCTCGGTTGGTGTGTTTTCAAAAACAAATGTATATGTATAGTGTGGGAGGGAGCATTAGCTTCCTGTAGGTCGCCTAATGTCTCCTTCTCCCGTGGGTTGTGCACTCGTAATTAGCATTCATCCTTTGGAAAGGTCTCAGAGGACTTAGCCGTGCACAAGACACCTTCTAAGTGTGCGTAAAGGAAAGGCGATCTGACGTGTGGGTGCAGTGGTACACCTGCAGGATAAAACTATTCAATAGCCTCGCCCTAGGTTATGGACATGCTTGGTAAGGTCGTTCAAGACTAGTCTCAAACTTTTAATTAAAACTTGATGGGTTGGTATGAATGGATGTTCATGCTATTGTTGTGGTGACTTGGGTTAGTCACTTCGTGATTGTTCTTGTTGTTGTTATTATGTTATTATCGCGTTGTTATTTCAACAATTAAAAATGCTTTGTCAAATTGCTTTCAATCTACTATGTTATTGCAAATGAAACTTGCTTTATGCTAAAATGAGTCCAAAGCCTCATCCACTTAAATCAAGCTTGCATGTAGCTAAATTATAGTTCTGTTATCTTACACGTCGGTCTTGCGAGTACAATAAACAAGTTATTGTACTCATTTGCTTTGCTTAACAACTTTGTTGCAGAGGAGGTAGAGCCCAAAGGGCTTTACTTTTATGTTGTGTGATGGTTGGGAGAGCGACTAGCTTGGCGGTCGGTCGGTTGCCTTGTGGGCTAAAGGCACACTTGGTTGGCTCTTATTTTGGCCATCTTTATGGCACTTTTGCTTCATTGTTATCTTTTTGTAATTATTGTTATTTGGCCTAAGGGCCTCTCTTTTGTAATATCTATTCCATATTAATGTTAACTTCGGTTTGTTGCTTATGTACTATGTGTTGTATGGAATTGATGCATTCTTTTGTTGTGAGGTATGTGTACGCATTCAGAAGTATACATCTCTCGAGACCGAGTTTATTTGGTTGATAATACTAGGGTCAATTGGATGACTAAGTATTATGAGCCTAATAAATCCGGTGCTCACAAAAGTTGGTATCGAGCCAGTTATGACCGTAGTAACGCAAGCTTGGTCGCCCTTAGGATATTTTGAAAACCTATTTTCAAAGCATCAAATGAGTTTTGAAAGCTTAGGTAAATTCTCGGATTTTATTCCTTACCTATCTTAGCTTTCTCTTCTCATCCCACTCTAATTTGAGTTTTAAAAGTTGTTTTCCTCTCTTCCTTCTACAAAATAGTTGTTATCGATTAACCTTTGGGTTTTTGGAGAACCAATGAGATTGGCAAATTGAAGTGTGAGCTGCCCACTACAAGGTTTTGAAGTTACGAGTCGGTGATTCGACAAGGAGCTTGGATGCGAAATCTGGACAGCAAGCATCAAATTTCCTGACAGCAGTCTCAAAGGTTTCTAATTAGGATAGATAATGAGAGGTTAATCAACTAAAACTTGTGGGAATAAAAGGGTAAGATGTGATACTAGTTAGCTAAGTATCTAACACTTATTTCGCTGATTTAACCTTGCTCTTTAGTAGCATTAGCTCTCACCCTACAATCTGATTTTTGATCTTCTCGACCAATTACTCGCTCATTCAATACGGGTTAGTTGAGTTGAGAAGTTGAGCCTTGCTTTTGGTGTTTCTTGGCTGTTTTTAGAGTCTTTTAGAAGCTTTTTAAAGTTTAAATAACCGCTGATTTTGGCTTTCGTTTGGGGTGATATTCCATTCCCCTAGTCGATCGCTTTTGCTTTCTTTAAGGCTTTGTTTTCGGGTCTAGTTGCTAACCAAAAATTCCTTGTAACAGATGGCCGGACGCACTCGTAGCGGCCAAGGCGATCGGCCACCGTCCGGACGAGGAGCTTCCTCCTCCTCCGACCATGGCCGAGGTTCTTCTTGAGATCGAAGCGCAACCGCGGATGACCGGAGAGTTCTCTTGGGACGCCATCGCGCAACACCACCGTGACTTACGGAGCTTCAGGATCTGGGCGAGAATGCCCATCACCGCGGAGGACTCGCGGAGTTTCTTCAGACTCAGCCCCTACCTTTTCCCTGGCCCGAGGACCCGCCGATGAGCGATTGGCTTGTTTGGTTGAGCGGAAGCTCAACATAGCGCAGTGCCAGGAGCACGAGAAGGCGCTGTTCGCATCGCACCAGCTGGAGGGTGCAGCCTTGTCATGGTGGGAGAACTTTCTTGGGAGGAGTTCCGTCTTTGCCTTCCGACGGGCTCACATCCTCGCCGGCTTGATGGAGATCAAGAAGCGGGAGTTTCTTGCGCTCAAGCAAGGCGTGCTCGATCATGGAGTATGTCTCTGAGTTCAACCATCTAGCTCGTTATGCTCCCGAGGATGTGGCCACCGATATGGCCAAGGCACCAAGTTCAGCGTGGCTTGTCCGAGGAGTGAAGGACAAGCTATCCATTGTCGACTTTCCCGATTTTCAGTCCTTGGTCGACAAGGCCATTGTCATGAGCATTCAGCGAGGAGCTTATGGATTCCATAGCGCGAAGTGGGAGGCCCATAAGTCATCGGGGCGGTTCCTCCCCCCCCCGCTTCGATCTCGGGGTACCACTCTCACTCTTGGCGCCCGAGGTCACTGCGCCTTCCTCGTCCCTTCGCAGTGTCTCGATCACCACGCACTGCGAAGTCGTGACGCGCCCCATAACCCGGCGGTGGGTCACATGCTTCTCATGCAACGAAGGGGCATTATGCTAACCAATGCCCTAAGAAGGCAGAGCGACCCCTCGCCCTAATGGAGGACGCGGGCGCGAGGTGGTGCATCTCGGACCAAGATCGTCCGCTACCCAAGGCGTGGGTAGTGGTCGCGTCAACGCCATCACCACGAGAGGAGGCTCAGAGGCACCCGACGTCGTGCTAGGTACACTTTCGTTAACTCTCATCCCGCTCATTGTTTTGTTTGATTCAGAGCATCTCATTCATTTGTTTCTCGAGTCTTTTCTCTTGTTGTTGGAGGCTTCTTTTCTCTCCATTGTCGGTCCCGCTCTCATTCGCTCTCCTGTTCGGAGTTGAGGGCTGAGGTTGAGTGTAGGATGTCCCTATCGAGATCGAAGGCGAGGGTTCTTAGCTAACCTTATCCTTCTCCATTCAATGAGTCTAGATGTGATTCTTGGTATGGATTGGTTGTCTCAAAGACATGGGACAAATCGATTGCGCCAGAGGCTCATCTCTCTATCTAGTCCTTCCGTGGCGGCAGTTTGCTTCTCAAGTCGCTAGATCCTCATCTCTTCGGCTTGAAGCGAAGCCCGCTCTAGATATTAGCGAAGTCCCAACAGTTTGTGACTTTGTTGATGTCTTTCCCGCGATCTTCCAGGATGCCACCGCTCGAGACCTCGAGTTTGTCATTGAGTTGGCTCCTGTGCGCCCCTATCTCAAAGAGGCCTTATCGGATGCCACCGAGCGAATTGGTAGAGTTGAAGAAGCGCTTAAGTGAGCTGCAAGAGAAGGGTTTCATCCGCCTAGCTCATCTCCTTGGGGTTGTCCAAAGCAATCTTCGTAAAGAAGAAGGATTTGTACTTTACGCATGTGCGTTGATTACCGCCCACTTAATGAAGTGACAGAAGAACAAGTATCCATTGCCCGCATCGACGATCTCTTCGATCAATTAACCGGAGCTCGAGTTTTCTCCAAGATTGATCGAGAGTGGGATATCATCGAGTTCGGATTCGCCTGAGGATATTCCAAAGACGGCGTTCTCTACTCGCTTCGGCTTGTACGAGTACACTGTCATGTCGTTCGGCTTAACCAATGCTCCTGCCTTGTTCATGAACCTCATGAATTCGGTATTCATGGAGTATTTGGATAAGTTTGTCGTGGTCTTCATCGATGATATTCTTATCTATTCCAAGAACGATGAGGAACATGCCGAGCATCCGAAGCTTGTGTTAGGCAAGCTACGTGAGCACCACCAGACGCTAAGTTCAGCAAGTGTGCGTTCGTTGAAGGAAGTGGCTTTCTTAGGCCATATTCTTTCACGGAGGCGTGGTATTGATCCTAGCAAGGTCACCGATGTTCTTTCATGGAGTCCGCCCACTTCGTCACCGGCGCGGAGTTTTCTTGGTTTAGCGGGATATTATCGCCGCTTTATCGAGAACTTCTCCAAGATCGCGAAGCCAATGACGGAGTTGCTCAAGAAGGACAAGAAGTTCTTGTGGTCTGATGCTTGCATGGCAAGTTTCCATATACTCAAGAAGCGTTTGACCACCGCTCCCGTTCTTGTTCTTCCTGATATCCATCGCAGCTTCGATATCTTTTGCGATGCTTCTCGTCGAGGCCTCGGTTGTGTCCTTATGCAAGAAGGCAAGGTAGTGGCCTATGCATCAAGGCAATTGAGACCTCATGAACTCAACTACCCTACTCATGATTTGGAGTTGGCTGCTGTGATTCATGCACTTAAGATTTGGCGACATTACCTAATCGGTGTCGTTGTGAAGTGTATTCGGATCACAAAAGCCTCATGTACTTGTTCACCCAACCTGACTGAACCTCGGGCAAAGGAGATGGTTGGAGTTGATCAAGGATTATGATATGGGTATTCACTACCATCCGGGCAAGGCTAATGTCGCTGCCGATGCGCTTAGTCGCAAAGCGCATTGTAATGCCTTAGTGCTCAAGGAGCATTAGCCCTCTCTTCTCGAGGCATTCCAAATGTCCTCAACTTGGAGATAGTTGAGCATGGATCTCTCGCCGCCATGGTTGTGCAACCAACCTTGGTGGATCGGATCAAGTCCGTTCAGCAATCGGTTTGGGAGTGAGCCACATTAAGGCAAATGTCAAGGCCTAACGACCAAGTGCTTTTCTGAGGATGAGCATGGTGTTGTGAGGTTCGGGCAACGCCTTGTGGTTCCAAAGGACATGGAGTTGCGGAATTTGATCCTCCGCGAAGCCCATGATTCGCCTTTATCCATTCATCCCGGGGCCACAAAGATGTATCAAGATCTCCGCCAGAGATTTTGGTGGACCCGAATGAAGAGGGAGATCGCGGTTCGTTGTCGAAAAGCGACGTGTGTCGTCGTGTCAAGGCCGAGCATCAGCGTCCTGCTGGACTGCTTCAGCCTTTGCCAATTCCTGAGTGGAAGTGGGATTCGATCGGAATGGATTTCATCACCGGTCTACCCACGTCCCCGAAGAAGAATGATGCCATTTGGGTGCGCCATCGATCGATTGACTAAGGTGGCACATTTCCTTCCCGTCAAGACCAACTTCGTAGGTCTTTTGGCGGAACTCTATATCGCCCGCATCGTGAGTTTGCACGGTGTCGAAGACGATTGTGTCGGATCGTGGATCCCTTTTCACGCCTCGTTTTGGCATAGCTTGCAAGAGGCTATGGGCACTGTCTTGCTTTCAAAGACGACATTTCACCCTCAAACCGATGGTCGGACCGAGAGGGTCAACCAGGTTTTGGAGGACATGCTTGGTGCTTGTGTCCTTTCCTATGGGAAGCATTGGGAGAAATGCTTGCCATTCGCCGAAGTTTTCTTATAACAACGACTTTCGGGCCGGTCTCGGCATGGCACCTTTTGAGGCCTTATACGGAGAAAGTGTAGAACCCGTTGAACTGGTCGAGACCGGTGAGAGACCTCTCTTTGGCGGACTCAATCAATGAGGCCGAGCGCCAAGTCCAATTTTATTCGTGGCGTTTGCGCCGCACTCAATCGAGCAAAAGAGCTATGCGGATCGCCGTCGACGTGAGTTACGTTTTGAGCCTAATGACTTTGTTTATCTCAAAGTCTCTCCTTTGAAGGGCCATCAACGTTTCGACGTCAAGGGCAAGTTAGCTCCTCGATATGTCGGTCCCTACCGCATTATCGAGAAGAAGGGAGCTGTTGCCTATAAGTTGGAGTTGCCAGCTGCACTTGTGGGAGTACATGATGTTTTCCATGTGTCCCAGCTTAAGAAGTGCCTCCGTGTTCCAACTGAGGAAGCTCCGTTGGAAACCCTCGATGTCCAGGAAGATTTGACCTATCGCGAGCACCCTGTTCGCGTACTCGATGAGTCTGAACGAAGGACAAGGAATAAGACCATCAAGTTCCTTAAAGTTCGATGGTCAAACCATTCTCGAGGATGAGGCTACTTGGGAAAGAGAAGATCGCGTCTCGTCAAGGACTATCCATCTTTCTTTACCGAGTGAGCCAAATCTCGGGACGAGATTTTTGTAAGGGGGGGAGATTTTGTAACATCCCAAATGTATAATTAGGGTTATTCAAGCATAATTATATGTGTAGAAATTAAAACTTTTTCTCACATCTTGAAAAACCCTAAAATCTCATGTGATTCTTGTCCAAGAGTTGTGTAATCCAAAACACAAAGCTCTTGTTGACCAAAAGTCAAATTCATATTCCATCCATCTTAAATCTTGTGCCAATCAATTGGAAATATTTTCCTTGGTCCAAAAACTGATGTGGGACCCCTCTGAAAAATATCATGAGTTATAACACTTGTTGATAATTTTGGAGGCAAAACAATCCTTTAAACAACCTTCATGAATTTCCTGAGAAAATGCAGTGCATAATAACCTCTGAAAATTTTATGCACGGTTAAGCTCTTTGTCAGCAAGCTCCTGTAAAAATTTCATGAATTTTGGAGTTGAAATGCTATCCCAAACAATTCTGTTAAGTCTCAATTTGTTAGAAACTAAATTTAAAAGCCTACATTTGTTCCTTGGGCTAGCCATGTTCAAGCCGGTCCAGCCCAACCATGTCTGCACCTCGTGAGACCTCATCTCCACCTTTGATCAGTCGTAGTGTTGGATCTACATCCAACCGCCACGACCTCCTCTCAGTCAACACCGCAAGGACCTCCCAACCTTGTCTGGTCATAGCCCTTGGATTAACATCCAACCGCCCCGACCTCCCCGCTATCAAACCTCAAAAACCACCTTCCACCTTGTTGAGGTCTTGGCCCTTGGATTCAAGATCCACGGCCGACCTCCCCTCCCTCACCAAGCTAAGCAAACATCCCACCTACATGAGGTCACAAAATTGTTGGATCAAAGATCCACGGTCATGACCTCCACGTGTGTCAAACCTCAAAGTCTAGATCCCACCTTGATGAGGTCACAGCCATTGGATCAAAATCTAAAGGCCATGACCTCCCTTGTGCGTTGCGCAAGCTCAGGACCTCCACCTCTTTTGATCGTAGCCCTTAGATCTAAATCTAAAGGTCTGACCTCCCTTGCTGTGCGCATCATATCGGACCTCCCGGTCATTGTGTGCCCTTGGATTTAAATCCAAAGGCCATGACCTCCCTCATGTCTTTTTGATCGCGTGCAGTTAAGTCCTCACCGGAGGTCCGCACTGTTGGATGGAGATCCAACGCTTTGGACCTCTGTCCCTTTTCCTCACGTATGCTTTCGCGATTAAGAAATCGGAGGGCCACGACCTCCCACCTTGATCGTGTGGCTGGGACCTCCTCCCACCACTTAAAACATAACGGTTCAAAAATTGGATCCGATGGTTAGGACCTCTCCTGTGTCTTATCCAACGGTCACCAAGACCTCCCCGTTCTTCTCCTTCCTCTGGCGCGCATGCGAGCTCGAGCGATGCATTAATGCGTGTCCGACCTTGGGGTACATTATATACTGACTCTTTCTTGACCAAGATTTAATGCTTGGTCGACTTTCCGCCTCTTTGGTCACCAAGATCTTTGTCACCTTGTCAACCTTTATGTCTTGTCCACCCCATGGACCAACCCGTGGGCTAAGCTCACCATGGAGCTTAGCCCCACTCATAACCTTCACCTCGGTCTATAAGTCACCCCAGAATCCTCCTTGGCTTCCTTTGCACACAATTGACCTCGGCCTTGCACTTGTGCGTGGTGAGCTCCTCATCCCCAAACTCACCTCCCATCTTGGCTGCCATTGTTGATGTCCTTGGAGCTCCTCGGTGAGACAAGGGTTCCAAAGTGGCTCCTCCTTCAAACCTTGCTCACTTTTGCTCTGAAAACCTCTTGGAAGTTAACCCTAACTTGAATTGTTTGGGCATTTTTCAGAGGTGGACAAAGTCGAGCTTGAGGCTGGTGCCTTGGGCTGTGAAGCTTCACTGCCTTCCCCAACTCCGGTCATCACCTCCACGACCTCCCCAGCACCTTAGGACCTCCAGGTACACCTCCTGTTAGTCCTTTAGATGCTGGCACCCGCTTGAATGCATGTTGCGGAAGCTTAAGTTTTGACACACGCTTGATTGTCGCGCGGAGCTCTATTTTGCATTTTCGTATTTTGGCCGTGCGGGTTGTGTTTGTCCTCTCCGCTCGCCGGGCGATTAAAACCGTCGTCGCCGTCGAGAATGAGTCCATGGTGTCGCGCAACACTATTGCGCTGCACGGATGTCCTTGGTTCTCGCCGGCGAGGTCTACATCGCCATGATGACCAAATCTTTGAGCTCGGGTCTTTGTCGGACGCAGCAGACCGTTGTCGTGTTTTAGGACAGAGATTTGCCGTGTTTAATGCGGTCATCAATTGCTCAATCTTGCAATCATTGGTTGGGTCTTGATGTTCTTAAATCCACCATTTATTGTGCGCAGTTAAGACCTCCCGCGCGCGGACCTCCTTGTGTCCCGCGCGCATTAACCTCTTGTCCAAGCACGTGCGTGCGCAAGCACGTGGTTGTGAGCTCTGGGACGTCCAGACCTCCTCCAAGGAAATCTGGAGCGTCCAAGACCTCCCTTGCGCAATCGTAGCCGTCCAGACCTCCCTGGAGGTCTGTGATGTTTAGATCTATCGCTTAGGACCTCCTCGAGGTCATCTCACCGTTGAGGACCTCCCCTTTAGATCTGGTCCGTTCCGGACCTCCTTTCTGTGTTGTGGTCCGTTGGATCTCCCATCTACGGCCACGACCTCCCCCTCACCTCGCGCATGTGAGTTGCTAAGAGGTCCAGGACCTCTGGACTTCACGTCTTGGCGTGTGTGATAGTTCTCTGGGAGGTCTTGAGCCGTTGGATCTCGAGATCTGTGGCTCACGTCCTCCCATACCCTTGTGAGTTTTAGAAATTCCAAAGAAGTCTTAGTTATAGACCTAAATAAGGTATAGACTTTAGAATTTCATATCTTCTTCGTTTTAAATCCTTTTGAGGTCATTCAAATTGTGTTAGCTCTGTCTTGAACTTAACTTTAATCCAAAAATGATTGTAAGTTGAGTTCAGCTCCAGAGCACGATTAGCCACTAGGTTTTAAAACTCCTTTGAATATACACTCAAAATTTATGTTTAACTTGTAAAACCCATAACTAATGCTCTGTAGGTTATTTGTGAGTAAACCCAATTTTGTTAGCTTCCTCTAATAATGAACTCACTGTGAGAATTAGTTCTGAGCATGTTGCTGTTATAGAAATGAGGACTTGTGCATTATAATTTTGTTCAAGTTCTTGTTTTTGAAAAATTATATAAAGTGCATAATAGCTCCAAATGAGATGAACTCAATTGTGTTATTCATCTCATGAGGTGCTGGTTTTACAATAAAAATCTCAGCCTCACCACTTTTCTAGAAAATGTTGCCTCATAATTAAATTAGTGAATAGTGCAGTTTGGTAATTTTTAGGGCTGAGCAGAATTGTTTTGCTCATATCTTTTGCATTGAGAATCCAAATCCATTGGTTCTTGTTGCAAAATTTCCTAAAAATCATCCCCTTGCTGCTGTAGAAAATTCAGGGTATTTGGAGTTCGTTTGCTGTGCTGTCTTTGTTGCCTTTCATCGTTCTTATCGGTTCTTTATCGCTTTTCCGTTAGGTTTCGACATTTGTGGTGATCCCGAGAGCGACCCTCTGCCACAATTTGAGCAACAGCAACAAGGCAAGCAGTTTGACCATTTCCCATCATGTCCCATTACTTTAGAGCTTAATACTTTGTTTTACTTCTATGTATGCATGCTACTTTGTGTTAAATGTCGTTAGTAATCCTATAGTCGCATAATCTGTAGGAATTCTTTATCCTCTACTACCAATGAGCCTAGGTTATTCGCTGTGGTTTGAGCTCGTTGGATGAGCTCTTATCACTTAGTAGTTGCGTTTCCTCTTTGTAGACATGCTTAGCTATCGGTAGTATTGGGCGATCATCGACTTAGTCGATGATCTTGATCACTCAAAAATGATTATTACTCCTATATGTCCAGCACTTGTGCTTTGATTAATTTGTAAAATCAAAAGCTGAAAATAAAAGATTGATTTAGACTTGGGCATATTGGATGGATGGTGCGGTTTTTGGAATGTGGTGGTATGCCTGGGTCCCTAAGGACCGAGTACTTGGGTCACTAAGCCAAGCGCTTTTGCGTACTAACCACGCGAGGGGCATATGGAACCCCTCTTGACTAAGTACTCTAGGAGGTGTTAATTATGAGCGAGCTCGGTTGGTGTGTTTTCAAAAACAAATGTATATGTATAGTGTGGGAGGGGAGCATTAGCTTCCGGGTAGGTCGTCTAATGTCTCCTTCTCCCCGTGGGTTGTGCAGCTCGTAATTAGCATTCATCCTTTGGAAAGGTCTCGTAGGACTTAGCTGTGCAAAGACACCTTCTAAGTGTGCGTAAGGAAAGGCGATCGGCGTGTGGGTGCAGTGGTACACCCTGCAGGGATAAAACTATTCGAATAGCCTCGTCCTAGGTTATGGACATGCTTGGTAAGGTCGTTCAAGACTAGTCTCAAACTTTTAATTAAAACTTGATGGGTTGGTATGAATGGATGTTCATGCTATTGTTGTGGTGACTTGGGTTAGTCACTTCCAGGATTGTTCTTGTTGTTGTTATTATGTTATTATCGCGTTGTTATTTCAACAATTAAAAATGCTTTGTCAAATTGCTTTCAATCTACTATGTTATTGCAAATGAAACTTGCTTTATGCTAAAATGAGTCCAAAGCCTCATCCACTTAAATCAAGCTTGCATGTAGCTAAATTATAGTTCTGTTATCTTACACGTCGGTCTTGCAGTACAATAAACAAGTTATTGTACTCATTTGCTTCTTAACAACTTTGTTGCAGAGGAGGTAGAGCCCAAAGGGCTTTACTTTTCTGTTGTCTTGATGGTTGGGAGAAGCGACTAGCTTGGCGGTCCTGTCGATTGCCTTGTGGGCTAAAGGCACCTTGGTTGGCTCTTATTTTGGCCATCTTTATGGCACTTTTGCTTCATTGTTATCTTTTGTAATTATTGTTATTTGGCCTAAGGGCCTCTCTTTTGTAATATCTATTCCATATTAATGTTAACTTCGGTTTGTTGCTTATGTACTATGTGTTGTATGGAATTGATGCATTCTTTTGTTGTGAGGTATGTGTCTTGCGCATTCGGGAAGTATACATCTCTCGAGACCGAGTTTATTTGGTTGATAATACTAGGGTCAATTGGATGACTAAGTATTATGAGCCTAATAAATCCGGGTGCTCACAGGGGGCTAGCTAACATAGCGGGTAATGTATTACCTTGCAGATTACAAGACCAGACAGGGCTAGCTGCTTTGTGTAGAGACAAGACCAAACGGAGCAGCTTTGCACATTGACAAGACCAAAGGAGACAGGTCTTGCTTGCATGACAAAGACTGTGACGCAGACGACTTTACGCAATGACAAAACCACACACCGGCGCCTTTGCCCAAAGGACAAGACCATATGGAGCGACTTTAGCAGATGATAAGACCAAAGAAGACTGACTTTGCATAGTGATAAGACCAAACGACACAGCTTTGCGCAGTGACAAGACCACACATGGAAGCTAAGCCATCAAAGCAAGCCTATATTGTAAGTATGCCTCTTCTAGTGGAATCCCAGAAAGAACAATTCGCTCCGACATCGAATCCTCCATGTTTTAAGGCATCTTTATAATCACAATGAGCGTTCTCAGTCCCTTCAATCATATTCTGTATAAGCTTCATAACGTACTTCATCTAAACTAGTTCTTCATGATATCAAAGGATCTAGAGGAGTTCTTTACAACAAGGGACACCGGGCAGGTGCCCAATAGACCCAGCTCTATAAAAGCGGTGAAGAAGCCCAAGAGCTAGCTTCTAGGTTTCTCCTCCACTTTCCATCTCCAAAACCCCCCATCATCTCCCGGCGTCGGATCATCTCCAAATGTCATCGTCCTCAATGCTGACGGTGGCTCGGGAGTACGTGGAGAGGATCCGGCGTGAGCGCTACTACATCGGCCAAGTTGAGCAAAACCTCTTCTGGTGGAATCCCAGAAACAACCATTCGCGCCGACATCGAATCCTCCATGTTTTAGGGCATCTTCATAATCACAACGAGCATTCCAAACCCCTTCAATCATATTCTGTATAAGCTTCATAAAGTACTTCATCGACTGCTTGGCTATATACGCGTACATTCAGACGACTTCATCGAGGAGAGACTCAATAATCTTGGTGCCTTTTATCCCACTTGTAAAAGACAACAAGTGTTTCAGCACACAAAGTTTGCTTGGACAACGACATCCTCAAGGTTATACTTAGTCTGATATGCTTATTAGTCATCCTTTCTCTGAACGAATAAAATAATAGAAAAATTACAGAAACAACAACACTGCGACGAAAATTTAATTTCGGAGAACCCGAATGAAACCCTAACCCGAGTGTTGATGTCCATCACAAGGTTTTTTAATTCTTTGTAGGATAGTCCGGGTGTGTGGCGGGTGTGGCAGGCGGGAGGGCACGAGTCGGAAGGGTGTTGTGAATTCTAAGTCACATGAAATCATGAAACTCTCAAATCAAAATTTTACTTAATTAGCGATTCGAGCGAATAAAATTATGAAAAATTTACACAAGCAACTACACAGTGTTAAGAGGCTCCACAAAAGAATTTATAATTTTTGGACTCATTTGCTATATTTTTAAATTCCTCGAAATTTCACCTAAACCTAATCGCACCTAACCCTAACCCTAATTACCCCTACCCCTACCCCTAACCCTAAACCTAATCCCCCAAACCGGCGCACAAGATGTGGGCAGCGTGCGCTAAAGGGGGCGCATAGCCACCTACACTCGCCCTCTCTGGCGCACGGCCGGTCTTGTCGTGATCGACGTGGCGCCAGTGGCCGGTGGCGACGGTCACCATGTGCTAGCCCGACCATTTTTGCTAATACCGTTTGCGTACTGCCAAATCTGTAAATACCATTTCGAAAACGGCCGTATCGGCCAAAAATTTGAGATTTTGGGTGTATACATAGTGGTGGGTCTAATTGTTTTTGTTTCCGATGAAGTCCCAGCGGTCTGAGGTCTAGTTCCGCCCTGCACCTAAGGCATGTCATGGTCGCTCTATAATAATCTTGATGGGTCATGGGTCGCCTCATAGTACCCAGGAATTATATACTCATATGGCTGGAAGAAGTCTTAAACAGCTTGACTTCTCTGTTGCCGGGTAGATGTATAGGTGCACATTAAGAGGAATGTGTTAAATGGGCCGACATGTTAGTTAAGAGTTGTTGTGGGTAAAGTATACACATCTCGCATAGTAAACAAGTGAATACACTACTACAAAAAGGCTAATCTGAGACGGTTGATCAAAACCATATGTATTACATTTAATTACGAGACGGTTTTGGTTTAGAGGCCGCTCACGTATTCTTAGTCTGCGCTAAAACCGTCTGTGAAGAGGTAATATCACAGACGGTTCATATTGAAAACCGTTTGTGAAGTATCACAGATGGTTCTAAATACGAACCGTCTGTGATAATTGTAGACTTCACAAACGATTTTTAATTATAATCATCTGTGATAATATCGGTTCAGCTCACCGGTGAGTTTCTTCGTCGCTCAATGAGTTTCTTCATCGCTGATGTGTCTCTTTGTCGCATCAATGCCGCTTCGACTCTCCGATGCGTCTCTTCATCTCACGCACCGAAATTATTCCTTGTTTTATAAAAAGGATCATCCGCCATCGAAGATGATCATCTCCACATATAACTCGACTATATATATATATATATATGAAAATGGTATGGTACTCCTACGAGTATGTACTCCCACCTCTCATATACCACTTAAGTCGTATGATGATACCTCTTTATCAATTTGAGTATACTCCAAAATAATGATTATAAGATACCCTAAAGTGAGTTTCATGAAAAATTTCATGAAAATCCACTTTTTATACCAAAACCCATGTATATACTTCTTTTATATATTAAAAAGGGTATATAGCAAAAATAAAGGGCTCCAATGAAAAATTTTCAATTAAGTCACATTGGAGTATCTTATAATTGATATTTAAATATACTGAAAGTGATAAAAAAAGTATAATATATTCGTTTAAGTGATATATTGGAAGTGGGAGTACATACTCCAAAGAGTATGAAATGGACGTCCTATACACACACGCACAGACACACACACACACACACACACACACACACACACACACTTCTAAAGCAGAAATAGTCCCTCTTCTGTTTCCTTGTCGTCGGCATTGATGGCCTACCTGGCCATACTATACGAGCACCTCTTCAGCCGTACGTTCACGGATGCTGCGAAAGGACACTGTGTCCTCGCTCCTTTGTCTGAGCATTTACTGGAGCAGGTGACGGCCACCTTCTGCCGTCTTGACATCCTCCTCCGCCGCGTCTTCCGGGTGATCTCCCACTTCCGGTGAGTTAACCATGTCATCGACGTGGTCCTTCACAATGATGTTGCACATCTTCAGGAGGCTTGCTGTCACTTGGACTGCTTAATCGAGGCGGCGGGTGACCGAGTTGACCATGCCGAGACCCCTCAAGCAAGGAAAGAGAGCCTATGGGCTCAATTCTTCTTGATTCAATAGTCCGAGGGTCTTCAGGAGACACTCGAACGAGCGCGTCAGCAGGTGGACACATTTCGAGCTTCGTCACGATGATCACGAACCGCCGATGCCGCCACGCCACGAAGTTTTGAAGACGGAGATAGCGACCTACCTCCGCCACTAGAAAAACTTTGTTTATTTAGGTTTCTATTTTTTTAATCATTGTAAGCGATTGGCCACTTGTTTGGCCATATGTAAATTCTAAAATGAAAAAAAATCTAGTTTGGAGGTGAAGTTACTATATTATATGTTGAATTATATATCACAGATGGTTTAGTGGAACAAATATTTGTCTGTGATATGTATCATAGTTAAAGCATATTTTCAGCAGTATTTAAATGACAAAATTGATATATAAACATGTAATTTCTTCATGTCATGTAAATGTATACATGATAATATGCTCAAAACATAGAACTTGAGAACAACCACATCATAGACGGTTCTATAATAGAATGGAACCATCTGTGATATAAGAAATATCACGGACGGTTCTATTATGGAACCGTCTGTGATGTGGTTGTTCTCAAGTTCTATGTGTTGAGCATATTATCATGTATACATTTAGGAACCATCTATGATATGATACATATCACAGATGGTTCTATTATGGATACGTCAGAGATAAGTATCACTGATGGTTCCATAATAGAACCGTCTATGATATCTCTTTATTAGTAGGAGCCTGCTAGGGTTTGCGCCCTAACTCATCACACCCCAGTCCCCAGCGCCATTACTCTTGCCCATTCCTCCCCACCCGAGTGCCCCCGACCTCGACGCCACCGCCCCCGACATCAATAATGCCGATCCAATCGACCCCTCCCCCCGGCCAAATCCACCTTCCCGCCGCTAGATCTGCCTTCCCCTCTTCGTCCTCTCTCCCCGGCGTGCGCGACCCCAGCTACCTCTTCACTGACCTCCCCCGGCTACCTCTCCACTAACCTCAACACTACCGCCCCTGACATCGACGACTCCGCCTGAGTCACGCCTTCTCCCCGACCCCTGTGCCTCCTTGCGCTCGGCTCCAACCCGACTACGGTTTGAGGCCCAGTTGTTTGGGGCTTCCTACTCCCTGGACTCAATCCCCCATTCCCCCACATTCTCTTTCTGTTATTTTAGTTTCATGCTTGAGCTTGGTTTGGTTTACTGATGTGAGTTGATTATTTACTAATGTGGGTTAACTTATTGATTAAGCATGGTAAATGAAATGGAGGTAGGTTAATGCATGGTGGAGGTGTTGCCACTGTTATTGTGTCGCACTAAGGTAACTACTCCCCTCTACTCTCTATCACTTTCCCTTCGCTTGCTTTGTGATGTAAACTGAGGGCTATTGGTGTATGCGCATTCTATACATCTTGCTTAGTTCATCTTGTGGGTTCAGATTGACAAAAGTGAATGGGGCAAAATGGTGGGTTTGGTTAATGCTCTCGATGGATCTTGAGGGTTATTGATGCGGTTCTTTGTGCTTGGTTGGCTTACATGGGATGTGGTTGGATGGGGCAAAACATCATTCTGTACACATATAAATTTTTGTACATGTAACTAATCTTATGGTATGTTCCTATATGGTATTCTTCTTTTGAAAGCTGCAATTAACATTTCAAATTTGTAAAGGTTAGGCTAATTTGTAAAGCTACAATTAACGACAAATTTATAGAATTTTTACCTAGCTTGTGCCTCGATCATCAATTATTTATTAATTGGTGTGTATTATATTCAAAATAAGACCAAATGAGTCAAAAACTACTACAACACCTCTTCACCTATCTCTCGCCATTTATTTCACCTTTATGCGTAATCTTGTATTCATCTTGGTCAAGTTCTCCTCCCTTGCGTCCCACGTCGTCCTACCATTCTACCATTCTATTCTGATTTCTTCTCTATAAAGTCTCCAAGCAAAGGCTCGCTATGCCTTTAAAACGGTTTCATATATATATATATATATATATATATATATATATATATATATATATATATATATATATATATATATATATATATATTGTTATATAGTCCCCAACCACTTTGGAGGGTCGTGAGGAGGATGAGGCAGCAGACCACGGCAACTTCATCGAGCTGCAAGTTCAAGAAGCATGACTACCAAGAAAGCACGTGGATATATATCATTCTGTACACATATAAATTTTTGTACATGTAACTAATCTTATGGTATGTTCCTATATGGTATTCTTCTTTTGAAAGCTGCAATTAACATTTCAAATTTGTAAAGGTTAGGCTAATTTGTAAAGCTACAATTAACGTACAAATTTATAGAATTTTTACCTAGCTTGTGCCTCTGATCATCAATTATTTATTAATTGGTGTGTATTATATTCCAAAATAAGACCAAATGAGTCAAAAACTACTACAACACCTCTTCACCTATCTCTCGCCATTTATTTCACCTTTATCTCGTAATCAGATTCATCTTTGGTCAAGTTCTCCTCCCTTGCGTCCCACGTACGTCCTACCATTCTACCATTCTATTCCTGATTTCTTCTCTATAAAGTCTCCAAGCAGTGGCTGCTTATGCCTTTAAAACCGGTTTCATATATATATATATTGTTCGTAGTCCCCAACCACTTTCGAGGGGTCGTGAGGAGGATGAGGCAATGACCCATCGCAACTTCATCGAGCCTGCAAGTTCAAGAAGCATGACTACCAAGAAAGCACGTGGATATACAATTATCTGAATGTCGTCGATGGATAATTGGACTTAACATCAAGGAATGGTTGGTTGCTGATACATGAAGCCATTTCCCAGTCGGAGTACCTATGCGTCCATGCCATGTTCAGAAAGTGGCGTGGATGCGCAGGAACTCTGACTAGGAGGTGTGAGACCCCGATTTATTAGGCTCATAATACTTAGTCATCCAATTGACCCTAGTATTATCAACTAAATAAACCGTGCCTCGATATATATGTACTTCCCAAGAATGCAGTACACACAACTCATTACAAAAGATTGCATCAATTCCATTCAAACATATAGAACAGAACAAGCAACAAACCAGAAGTTAATATACATAAAGGATAGTTATTACAAAAGAGAGGCCGACCGGCCAAAAATAACAACGAGTCTACTAAGATACAGCGGAAGCAAAAGTGCCATAGAGATGGCCCAAAACAAGAGCCAACCAGTGTGCCTTAGCCCACAAGGCAACTGACCGGACCACCAAGCTAGTCGCTTTCCCAACCACCAAGACTCACAAAAGTAAAGCCCTTTGGGCTCTACCTCCTCTGCAACAAAGTTATTAAGCAAAGCAAATGAGTACAAAATGTACTACAAAGGCGACGTGTAGTATAACGAACTATAGTTTAACTACATGCAAGCTTTATTTAAGTGGATGAGGCATTGGACTCATTTTTAGCATAAAGCAAGTTTTCATTTGCAATAATGTAATAGATTGAAAGCGATTTGACAAAGCATTTTAATTGTTGAAGTAACAATGAGATAATAACATAATAACAACATATGAACAACACCGGAAGTGACTAACCCAATAGCCACCACAACAATAGCATGAATTACCCATTCATACCACCCATGTCAAATTTTAATTAAAGGTTGTAGTCTAATTCTCACGGGCGTATCCGGCGTGTCCATAACCTAGGGCGAGGCTATTGAATAGTTTTAACCTGCGGGGTGTACCAATGTACCCACACGTCGAGACCGCCTTTTCACCACATGATTTAGCACACTTCCTTTGGTATGCCAAGACGGCTAAGTCCTCTGAGACATTTCCAATGAATGATGCTAATTACGAGCCATAACCCACGGGGATAAAGACACATTAGACAGCCTAACCGGTGCGCTAATGCTCCTCCCAACACCACACACACACATTTTATTTAAATATACCCACCGACCAGCTCATAATTAACACCTCCCAGAGTACTTAGTCAAGAGAGGTCCCATATCCCCCTCGTGTGGTTAGCACGCAAAATTGCTCAGAACGGTGGCGCAAGTAACTCGGTCCTTATTGACTCGGCATACTACCACATTCCAAAACCACACCATCCATCCAATATGCCCAAGTCCAAATCAAACTTTTATTTTCAGATTTTGACTTTACAAAATAACAAAGCACAAGTGCTGGACATAAAGGAGTAATAATTAGATTTGTGTGATCAAGACCATCGACTAAGTCGATGATCGCCCATTACTACCGAGAACTAAGCATGTCTAAGCAGTTTAAATCGAAAACTACTAAGTGATAAGAGCTCATCCAACGAGCTCAAACCACAGCAAATAACCTAGGCTCATGGTAGTAGAGGATGAACAATTCCTACAGATTATGCAACTATAGGCTTGCTAGCGATACTTTAACACAAAGTAGCATGCATACATACAAGTAAAACAATATATTAACCTTTAAAGTAATGGGACGATAGAGGGGATATGATCAAACTGCTTGCCTTGCTGTTGCTGGTCAAATTGTTGCTGAGGATCGCTCACGGGATCAACACACTCGTCAACACCTAATTGAAAAGACGAAAAGAATCGATAAGAACGACGAAAATGACAAAGACAGCACAGTAAACGAACTCCAAATACTCTGAAATTTCTACAGCAGCAAGAGGATGATTTTTAGGGAATTTAGCAACAAGAACCAATTGATTTGGATTCTCAATGCAAAAGTTATGAGCAAAACAAATCTGCTCAGCCCTAAAAATACCAAACTGCCACTATTCACTAATTTAATTATTAGGCAACATTTTCTAGAAGGGTGGTGATACTGAGATTTTTACTGTAAAACCAGCACCTCATGAGATGAATAACACAATTGAGTTCATCTCATTTGGAGCTATTATGCATTTTCTATAATTTTTCAAAAACAAGAACTTGAACAAAATTATAATGCACAAGTACTCTTTTTGACAACAGCAACATGCTCAAGACTAATTTTCACAGTAAGTTCATTAATAGAGGAAACCAACAAAGTTGGATTCACTCAAAAATAATCTACAGAGTATTACCTATGCATTTTACAAGTTAAACACTATTTTGAGTGTACATTTAAAGTTAGTTTTAAGATCTATTTGCAAAACCATGTTCTGGAGCTGAACTGGGCTCTTAACCATTTTTAGATTGGAGCCCAGGTCAAACCAGAGCTAACAAAATTTGAATCACCCTATTTGGATTTAAATTGATTTAGTTATGCAATTTTAAAGTTCATACCTTTTTCAGTTTATAATTAAGACCTCACGGGAGGTCCTAAGGACTAGAACGGATTGGGAGGACATGAGCCATAGATTTTGAATCTAACGGCTCAAGACCTCCCAGCGATATCTTGCACACGCTCATGAGGTCTAGAGGACATGGACCGTGGATCTTGGATCCCACGGTCCTTGTCCTCCAATGAACGCCGCACACGCCCAAGATGAGATAGAGGTCATGGCCGTTGATCTTGGATCCAACGGCTATGACCTCAAGATCTCAAGCTGCTGTCGTGCTCAAGCTGCTGACCTCATGCGTCGCGATCGAGAGAGGAGGTCGGGCCGTTGATCTGTGAGATGGACAGCCCACGACCACGCACCTCGCGCCGCAGCTACGGGCGAAGTTAATCTTGTGCGCGACACAAGGTGGTCATGCGAGGTCTTCAAATGCGCGCAAAGAGGCAGGAGTAAAGGCATTAAAAGCTAATCCCATGATTACCAAGGTTAAGCAATGATTGGCGCATTTAAGGGGAGGATCTTTGTCTTAACGGCACGCTACTGGGCGCCCTTCTCCGACAAGAACCTCAACGCAAAGATGGGGCAATGCCGGCGATGCAACCTCGCCATGACCCCAATGGTACCAACAAAAGCGCAATGATGTTGCGCACACCTGAACCTCCTCTCAGCGGCGGCGGCTTTGAACGCCGGCCCGAGAGGAGCCAAGTTGACCTCTTCGCCAACACAACAAGCGGAAGATTTGAGCTCATGCAGACATACAAGCACGTGCCAAGCCTAGGGACTACCAGGGGATTACAGGGGTCCAGAGGATCCTGAGGAGGTCGTGGAGGAGGAAGGACCGGCGCTGGGGAAGAAAGGTTCTCCACTGCCAACGCACCAACTTCAAGCTCCACTTTGTCCACCTCTGTAAATGCCCAAGCTAAACAAGTTAGAACTTGGTCCCAGAGGGAATGGCACAAATTGAAGCAATGAGAGGAGAAGAAAACTCCGAGAACCCTTATGCCACCGAGGAGCTCCAAGCTCCAACAATGGTGGCCAAGGAGAGCTTGGTGGAGGAGAAAGCTCGAAAGACAGTGCAAGCTAGAGCTTGAAAGTGTGCCAAAGAAGCTAAGGAGGAACCCAATGGGGGTTTTATAACTTGGAGAAGCAGGGCACAAGAGCTAGGGTTAAGCTCATGGTGAGCTTAGCCCATGGCTCGGTCCATGGCTTGGACAAGACATGGAGTTGACATGGTGATAGGCCTGTGCAGACTGGAGAGGCGGAAGGCTGACCAACATTTAATGCGGGTCAGCAAAGAGTCGTTGTAAGGTACACAAGTTGACAGGCACGCCTTTTCTCTCTGCCCAGGAGCACGCATGCGTGACCGAGGAAGGAGAAGAACAGGGGAGATCGTTTTGACCGTTGGATAAGACTACGGGGAGGTCCTGGCCCTCCGATGTTATTTTCGAACCGTTACGTTTTAAGTGACTGGGAGGAGGTCCCAGCCACACGATCTTGGACGGGGAGGTCGTGGCCCTCCGATTTCCTTAACGCGGATGCACAAAGGAAAGAGAACAGGAGGTCCAAGGCGTTGGATCTAAATCCAACGGTGCGGACCTCCTGGAGGACTTAACGTTTGCGCACGCTACAGCCCAAGATGTGGAGGTCATGGCCTTTAGATTTAAATCCAAGGGCACATAATAGATAGGGAGGTCCTGAGCTTGCGTAACGCACAAGGGAGGTCATGGCCTTTAGATTTAGATCTAAGGGCTACGACCTCACGTGCGCGGGAAGGTCTGATGCGCACGAGGCAAGGAGGTCGTGGCCGTAGATTCTAAATCTAACGGCACACAACAAGAGATGGGGGAGGTTTTGTGCGCTGGATATCGCTGGGAGGTTGTGGGCTGTTGGATTTGATCCAACGGTTGCGACCTCAGCAAGGTGGGAGGTCTGAAGGTTTTGACAGTGAGGGGAGGTCATGGCCATGGATCTTTGATCCAACGGCACAAGACCTCGATGGGTGGAGGACCTCGCTGTGATAGTTTGCAGAGGAGGTCGTGGCCTTTGGATTGAATCCAACGGCTACGACCTCAACAAGGCGGGATGCCTTAGTGGTTTAACAGCTCGGGGAGGTGGACTATGAGGTTTGATAACAAGGGGAGGTCATGGCCATCGGATTTTGATCCAAGGGCAATGACCTGACCAGGGTGGGAGAGGACCTTGCGGTGTTGACCGCGGAGGAGGTCGAGGCGGTTGGATGTAAATCCAACGGCTGCGACCTCATCAAGGCGGGAAGGGAGGTCTGCTAAGCCAGGGAGTGGGTTGGGTTGGACCAGCTTTGCAAAGCGGCTAGCCCAAGGAACAGTGTAAGTTCTAAAATTCAATTTTAACAAATTGAGACTTTGCGAATTATTTGAGATAGCAAATGAACTCCAAAATTTATGAAATTTTAACAGAGCTTGTCGACATCATGATTAACCTTACATATAACTTCTAGAGGTTATTATGTAATGCATTTTTCTCAGGAAATTCATGAAGGCTGTTCAAGGATTTGTTTTACCTCCAAAATTATCAAACAAGTTTTATAACTCATGATATTTTTCAGAGGGGTCCCACAACATTTCTAGGACCAAGGAAAAATATTTCCAAGGGTTTGGCACAAGATTTGTGACGAATGGGAAATGAGTTTGACTTTTGGTCAACAAGAGCTTTGTGTTATTGGATTACACAACTCTTGGACAAGAATTACATGAGAGTTTTAGGGGTTTTCAAGATGTGAGAAAAAGTTTTAATTTCTACACATTTAATTATATTTGAACAAACACCTGTTTAGGTATTTGGGATGTTACAGGAGGTGGCTTCATGTATCAGCAACCAACCATTTCTTGATGTCAAGTCCAATTACCTATCGATGACATCTAGGTAATTGTATATCCACGTGCTCTCCTGGCAGCCATGCTTCTTGAACTTGCAGGCTCGATGAAATTGCTCGTGGTGGCTGTCTCATCCTCCTCACGACCCCCTAATGTGGGTCGTGGGATATATATAATATATATATATATATATATATAGGTTTTAAAGACACAAGCAGCCACTGCTTGGAGACTTTATAGAGATATATATCACAGACGGTTTAATCTACAAACCGTCTGTGATAGTGAATTATCACAAACGGTTTCTTCTATAGATCGTCTGTGATAGTCTGCACCACAGATGGTTTGAAAACCGTTTGTGATGACCTCATATCATTACTGACCCATAAACTCAGACGGCTGACGAAACCGTCTGTGAAGACTTTTTCTATAGTAGTGATATTCACTCCTTGCTTCTCAGATGGAAGTTATGTCCATAGTGGGAAAGGGCCTATAGGAGACAGGCACCCCATGATACTAAGTTGATAGTAGATTTATCAACATATAATGAATGAATGCTTTCCTCTTCCACAAATCTTATTTTCTCTATGAAACTTCCTAGACTTATCTCCTTCATCAGGTGTATGTAGCTATTCATGCATTCTTGTTGCTATATCTTGACTTATTGTGTACCTTCTATGCTCATCCTTGCTGGTAGCCTTCCTTTCTGATTCTAATTATGCGGAGCCTTTGGAGGATGTCTTTGTCCTGTATTGACCCAAACAACCCAGACATAGATGACGCTGACTTTGGGAACTAAGAGTTCGACCCACCCTCAGGTGGAGCTTATCCCTAGGATTATAGGATGACTTGTCTCGAGCTAGCTAGAGAAGAAGGAAAGGAAGTTGAAGACCCTTAGTGTTTAATTAGTGTATAATTACTTAAGGATGAAAGTGTGACGTAATGCATGCTAGCCGTGCTTTGCCCACTTGGCCGCAAGATTTTATGCGGGTCAATGCGGCAGCCCACAAAGCTCTTATACGAGCAACACAACGCCCATGAAGCCCACAACTTCACGGTCAACTGCTTTGCTCACTGAGACCATAAATCAATTGTACGTTGAATGTTTTTGTATCAGTATTTCTCAGCTTCATGTATGTGAAAGTGAAAGCCATGGCTACCGTTGCTCATTGCCGCCAAGCATCAACAAAGATGCGGCTCTTCCCCGCCATCTACAGAGAGCCCTACCAACTTCTTAGCGAGGTTGGCTACACCCGACGATAAGCCCTTGCCATCCGCCATGCCGCATTACATGATAGGATTTTGAGAGACAGAAGAATCAAGAAGGAATAGAGATGCCCCCAATGCGTGGCTTTACCAACCTTGCTTCGCCACACCACTTCTCTCTAGCCCGCTGCAACGCCACTACCGAATCTGCCGCCGCTGCACACCCCTGTTGTTGAAGAGACGAAGACGTCGAGTCGAAGGGGATGAGGATTGGGTAATCATCAAATCGGGCTTGTGAAGCTCATGTGACCTCTTAGTGGGTCAAGTGACGTAGTGGAATATGCGACCACGTAGTGGGATATATGGATGTCCCGCAAGCAACTAGTTAATTTTTGAGTTAGCCCACCAGCACCCACGTATTGTTTTATATGGAGCGGGTTTAGTGGGTTCGCGGACGGTCTGCATCCACTTACACCCAGAGGTGGCAAGCAAATATTGTTGTGAACATCATGAATGCAGCAGTTGGGGGCAAAGGACCAACCGTTATGCATGCCTTTGCTAAAATCAACATCCGAGTCTCTGAGAGCATCTACAATAGTCCATATCACTTGTTACTAAGGGACGAACACATCAACATTTAAGTGATATAGAGGAGAGATAGTGGGGAGAGAAGGTGAGCTTGTTTCTAGATGAAGAAACAAGCAAGTTGTTGATACCAAGACACAAGAAACAACAAAATAGCTATTGGAGACTTGCTTGTTACCTAAAAACGCATTTTGTTGATATAAAGAATCATCATGCACACTTGTAGCAATTAAAGTTAGATACAAGCTCAAAAAACAATCCATTGAAAGGCTTATTTCTTTTTATTAGATTGAGTACTATCTCTCTCCTCTTAGTAATAAGCTAAGAAACAAACTATTGTAGATGCTCTGATTATAGTCTCCAACCCGGTTGGTGTTGTTCTAGGGAAAAAGAATTAGGTCAGTTTGTGGATGTGGTCAGCACAAATGCTGCTTCTGACTCGGAAATATTTGCTGCTACAAAAATCCATCAGGACTTGTTATGGTCCAAGATCCGGGGGCGAATACTGTAGCACGGGTGTATGTAGCACAACGACATTGCTTGGTCTTGGTAGCAAAGGAAATCCTCTTGTTTATCCCTTGAGTTTAGGAATTTTTACCTGCAGTTATTTCCATATCTTGTTAGATGCATATCTTATCTTTTTAGAATGAATTATTAGGATCATATATTTCCTTAATACTAGAGATATGTTTCTTAGAGGTAAGTCAAGTCATCCCTAAAGGTGGCCAAATGGGCCGTGCCAGCCAGGCCGGCCCGAAGCACGCCACTATTGGCCTAGCCTAGGCACGGCATGGCCCACCACCTAAACGGGTCGGGCTAATTCGGCACGACGCATCGTGTCTGCTTGGGTCGTGACTTTAGCCCAGCAGGTCGGCCTGGCCCGGCAAGAATAGTATTGGGACTGGCATGGCACGACCCGTTAGACACGGTTAGGCAATGGTCGACCCATTAGGCACGACCGCATGACACGACCCGGCCCGTTAAGCTTAGGCATGATTTCAGCCCGTTAGGCACAGTAACAGTCGAATTTTTGAATTTTCTAGCCGTTTATATCTCGTTACTACGCTACGGAAGTCATGTTACTACACGAAAGACATAGTGTTACTACATCACCGCTGGAGCGTTACTACATGCAAGACATAGTGTTACTACACCACCACGCCGAAGTAAACTGCACGTGAGATATAATATTACTACATTATCGTAGGAGTGTTACTGCACTTTACCTAGACAACGACACTTAGAACATCAATTTATGCAAAGCTATAGCTTGTACTCTTTTTTCTTTGCCAAGGTTTTTCTCGTGTTGAGTTTTTACTTGGCAAAGTTTTTAATGAGACAACCATCTAAACATTAATAAAGCTCATTACTATATTTTCAATATATTTCTCTTTTTTGGTGTGCATGTGTGACCTGCGTGCCAAGGTTTTGTGCGTTGTGTTGGCTATATATGCCTAAGGGGTGCGCCCAATGTATGGAGTAGAGTTGAATTATAAGTTGAAAAGACATGTGTGTTTCGACCATGTGTCGCTAGGGTGAATCCCAGGGTACCAGTCAAGAATTTCCCATTTAGGGTTTGTGAGAGTTGGCGCAGATCAAGGATGTGTTGTTCTTGAGATTGTCCACAGGAATCTATACGATTCAAACTTCTAATTCGTGATCAATCCCTTGTTCACGGTTTGGGAGGCTACTACCGATCGCTTCTACTTCGTTCCTCGCCGGTCTATTGTGATTCAACCATGTTATCAAGCTTGTTACTCTGCTACGGAAGTTGTGTTGCTACACCACCGTCGAAGTGTTACTGCACACTAGATATAGTATTGCTACACTACCGTAGGAGCGTTACTGCACTTTACCTAGACAGGGACACTTAGAACATCGATGTATGCAGAGCTATATGTTGTACTCTTTTTTCTTTGATAAGGTTTTCTCATGTTGAGTTTTTACTTAGCAAAGTTTTTAACTAGGCAATCATCTAAACATTAATAAAGCTCATTATTACATTTTCTATATTTTGTCTCTTTTTGTGGGTATAGAACTCATTTCTTAAAATTTTGAATTCTATACGTTTTTCTAGAATTTTTGCAATTTTTGCAATTTTTCAGACCGAGATAGGCTAAACAGGACTTCCCCGATCCATTGGGCTAAACGTGTCCGATCCGGACGCAAGCGGCTGTGAGCTCCATCGTGTCATGCACAGGTCTCAGGTGACCCATGAGACCAACAGCGACACAGCATGTTTAACATGCCGAGCCAAACGGGACGTGCCTAAAAGGGCCCGTGTCGTGCCGTGCCTTGCCACCCATTTGGCCACATCTAGACTTATCCCTATAAAAGGAATAGCACTGTATTCATTATGATGAAGCAAACAACTAAACAATGTTGTCTAGCCTACTCTCCTCTTCAACTAGGCCTTATAGCCTTGGCGATGGCCTGGCCGGCCAATCAAGGGCGAGTGCCCTAACCTCGGTCCTCGAACCCGTACCCAACAAGTCGGTTCCATAACATTTGGTATCAAAGTCACCCACCATAACTTTCGATGTCGAATTATATCCCTTGGACATATTGAAGACTAATAGTGAGCAAATGAAGTCCTTACTCGACGACATGATGGCCACATTGAAGAAGGCTATGGAGTTGGTGGACAAATTGAAGGAGCAGGAGGAGGTGTCACGTGCCATTGCAATGGCCCCGCTGCCATCACCTTCCTCAACGGCATCACTGGCATTGGTCATGCTGGCGCCCTCAATGTCGACACCTCCTCTCCAAGCCTCACTGTCTTTGGTTGCACCATTGGTGCCTTAACCAAGGAAAAAGGTTGGTGATGTCCAGTGACCGTCTTCTCCACATGGTCAGCTAATGTCGTGCTTAGAAGGTGTGGTGCACAGCGGCTACCATGTGGTGTACAACGACACCATCGCACCTCTCCCACAACAATCACATCCCGTGGCAACAAGGATGTATTCTTTGCCTTACATCGGTTGCTCTTGCTGTTGGTGGCTCCCTTGATGTCAAGTCATGCTAGAGGGATGATGTCCATGCTATTGTTAGTTGAAGCTTCGTAGATCCTCTTCCACGCAACGCGACGTCGACATCGTGCCCTCTCGTGGATATGGGGTCTCCAAGGTTTTCGCCCGTGGCTACCACCTGACAACTAGAGGACGAGTTGTCTCGTCGCAAGGGGTGTAATGCTATGGTCCAAGATCTCGGGCGAGTAGTGTAGCACACGTGTACTGTGGCACGTGAGTTAATGTAGCATGACGACATTGCTTGATCTTGGCAGCAAAGAAAATCCCCTTGTCTATCCCTTAAGTTTAGGATAGTTGGGATTGTGTTATTGCTATCTTTAGTTATTTCTATGTCTTTTTAGTTGCATATCTTATCTTTTTATATTGGATTGTTAGGATTATCTATTTCCTTAATATTAGAGATATGTTTCTTGGAGGTAAGTCTAGCCATCCCTATAAATGTATAGCACTATATTTGTTAGGGAAACGATTCAACCCTAACATCCGAGCGAAACAACGCTCCCGATGCAGACGTGGCTGATTTTCATCCACACAACTACATCCAACCAACTCCACTCCCATATCCATCCCGCTCCGCTTTTCTCTTGCTCTATGCCTCTATCTCATGAGAGCTCTAACTCATCATGAACGACACTGGCACCTTCTCTAAGTTCACAGGTGGCTCTGCCTCCTTCTCCGAGCTTCCAGACAAGCTTCGAGCTCCCAAGTGGGCGTTGTCTCTACTTTGTGCGAGCACCAATGTGAGAGTGATGGGTGGTGCTGGGCTAGCATTTCTTGAATTGTTGTAACACATTTTTCAGTTTGTTGCATGAAGCGAAAAAATTGTCACAACCTATCTCTCAGATGTTGAGAAGTGTTGTAGTTCGGTTTTTGTTGTTGTCGTTGGGTTCTTTATTTGTTGTACCGGGTTTTTATTGTTGTTGCAGTAGGGATGTTTATTTATTGCACTGAGGAATCTATACTTGTTGCATCGTGTTGGGGATTTGTTGCACCAAGGAGACTTTTTTTTGTGACCTAGGAGACAATGTTGCAGCACTAAGAGAGAATGTTGCAGTGTTGTAAAACAATGTATTTGTTTCATTGGATGGGGATTTGTTGTAGGCTTACTAAATAGTTATTGTGCCTCACTGATTTTTAGAGCACCTGATCGGATAGCTGAGATCGAACCTTTCAAGTTAGATCCAACGATAAAGAAGGGTGTATGATGGGAAAGCTCCGATCACTAGTCGTTCCCTATTTGTTATGATGAAGCAAAGAAATAAACAAAGTTCACTAATCTCATCTCCTCTTCAACCAAGCCTCAGAATGAGTGCCCTACCCTTGGTCTCGGGCCCGTACCGAACAAGCTCGTTCCATAGCAGGCCTGTTGTTGGAAGACAACAATGCCTTGGATGGTTGTGCAAAAAGCACACATTCATGCACTGAAGCACATCGAACTGACCAGCTCTGGCACTCAGGTCTGAGTCAGTGATAAATAGCATGATCTCCACCTCCCATTAGAAACTTCCTAAGAAAAAAAATGGGTGAATATTGGAACATCTCAAATTGAATGTTATTGCAACCAGTGTTCCCTAGGCGGGCGCCTAGGCTGCCTAGGCGTTGGGCGAAGCTCCCCCGCCGCGATTCACTGCCAATCGGCGTCCTAGGCAGGCCAAGCGCCTAGCCGGTCGTAGGCGGTCCAAGGCGGAAGTAGGCGACGCGAGGCAGCCAAGGCGGAGTGGCTTTGGGCGGCCCGAGGCGGCGCTGGGCACATGGGGGAAGACTGAAGAAAGGCAAGTGAGGCTCTTTGGTGATGTGCGGTCAGAAACCCTACCGATTTCATCTTGCTTTGCTCCTGTGACGCGCCACCGCCTCCTCTGGTTCCCCACTTCCCCGGCGTGCAACTGCTCCTCCCGGCACCCCGTCGCGTGGCTCCTCCCGGCTCCCCGCCGTAGTTGTGCATCTCCTCCCTGTCACCGTCGCGCCTCCAACCCTCCCCCATCGCCGCCTCCTCCCGGGGAGAGCGAGAGCGAGGCAGGGAGAGCGAGAGGGGGGGAGGCGAAGAGTGCAAGAGAGGGGAGGTGTCGGGAGCGAGAGGATAAGGCAGCGGACTACTTCGGTCGAGTGAGTCACTCGGTCAGCGAAGCGTTGCGGTTAGGTTGACGGGTCGAGTCGAGTCACTCAGTGTTGGGCCGCTGGACTCTCAGTTGGGCTGGATGGACCGCCGCTGCTCAGTTCTTCTTCACCGCCACTGCCCTTTTTTTTCCATTCTCTTTTCTTCTTCACTTCCACTGCTCAGTTCTTCTTCACTGCCGCCGCCGCCTGCACAGACCACTGCCTAGGTGACGCCTAGACGGCGCCTAGGCGGGCTAGGCGCTAGGCGGCCACCCTCCGCCCGCCTTCCGCCTAGCGCCTAGGTGAACACGGATTGCAACACAATTCAACCATGTCCTTCCATTTTAAGTTGGACCAATTGACAGAAATATTGTTCAGACTTCTGATTTCTGCACTCTCCGCATCAAGAATGAAAAATTGACAACAGAACTCAACAGAGATTTTTAGTGACGTGTAAGAGGTTCTTAGTAAAGTCAATTAGTTTAATTATCTGATCAGCTTGCTTGAAATTGTTATGCACACAGTTCTTCAACTAACGATAAGTAGATAATATGCATCCATCTCTCCAATCGGTGGCAAACAGAACTTTCAGTATCAGTTTGATATGCAAACATAAAACCAAATAATGTATATTCGAGACTTAAGTAAACTGTGAACCTCATGCCCATAGTGCAGCATACCTCGACCGACCAATTTTAAGTGTCTTGGTATCTGGATAGCGGATGCCGATCATCCAATACCTTTGTTAAAATGGACATCAGGACAGAGGCCCTTTAGACAGTTCATAACTTATAGGATCAGTTATGAAATCAGAGCATAGTTCATTTTTTTATTAAAAAAAGTTTAAACAAGACATGATTTCATGTAACAAAAATGGCAATGAGTAATCATGATAAAAACAAATATGATGCTAGTCAGCGGAGAATGTGGAGACACTCCAGATGGTTAACTGGTTAAGGAGTGTGAAAAAGGTACATATAAAAAAAAACTCAAATATGCTGAGTTAGAAACAGAAAAGATTATCAACAACCACTAAAATTGCCAATGGAATACTATTGATGCTATGTCTCGAAATCCTTGGAATTCCTTATTGTCACCCCTCCCAAGTGTCAAGTCTGAACACAACCGCTGTTACCAAAACTCTGATTATCTTCACAGGCAGTTGCCATGAACCTCCGTCTAACTCCGGATCAACTTAGTTAATATATTTATTCTTTTATTTTAGATTTTTCCAATCTGGAAAAGCAACAAATCAATAGAATTTTATTTGTATTCCTTTACTGGCTACTACTGTAGAAGGAATTAAGGCCGGACAGAATCTTTTGACTTCAAATCAGTTTTTTCATCTGTGTGGAAAGAACCATATACAGAGCAAGTACATTTCACCAAGGATTTTTTTTTCTAAACAAAGAGTTGATAGTGGCAGACTGAATAAGTCAAAAAATTATAGAAGTAAACAGTATGCTCGTATATAGAAAATGCTTTTCAATTATCTATTTACACCATGATAACACTACTGATATCAGTTATAGAATACTTCATTGCAGGAAATAAGGGATGAATATAGCAAAGTGACAAGCATTCCACTTTAGCTGTACTTTGCACAAATAAATAAGCAGCTGAAGGAACCAAGATCTGCTGTGTTTTGGTGGACACTGCTTCTGTGTTTCAGAAGCTTGCTAGTTTGCACAAAAATCCTTTCACTAGTACAAAATGTAGGTAGATATTTAATTATTTCCGTTGGAGTAGGTATAGCCTATGACAGAATCACCTAACATTGTGTCACGAGTCTTAGTTCATAACAGGGGTAAATACTACCAGGAAGAAAGCCGGACAGCGTCGGTTTGATGGGATGAAAGATTAGACTATAGACTGAGATGATCGAACCTTAGGAGAGAGACTAGATTAATTCATCTTTCTTGCTTGATTGATAATGGATATATGATATCCCTTTTATAGGGACGACCCAACTTAACCCCTAAGAAGTAATATCTATTTCTAAGGAAACTTATATATATTAGATGGAATACATCTCTAAAGAAGTAAACCCAACTAACAAGGAAATTAAGGCCCTGTTTGGTAGAGCTCCAGATTCTACTCCTGATTCTCTGATAATCTACTTCTCTGAGAATCTGGAACTATCTGTTGAAATCGTTTGGCTAGTAAGTTGACTCCAAAAACCATATGAAGGGGGATTAGAGGCAAATAGACCATGTTACCCCTGGTTGTAATAATTCAATTGTATTTGTGATTAATATTAGGCCATGTTCGGTTCGCATTTGAGATCATGAGATCGTAATCAGTGCCTTGCCATGATGCTTGGACTCAAAAATCCTCTCCTTCAAATTGGCAACCGACATGAATTGCCCCTCGATCGAGATCGAGCATAGTCCCTAGCACTCTTGAACTTGTAATATACAGCCATTTGCCCACTCAAAAAAATTCACCTTTCTTTTCTTCTGAGTTTATCTTACTCTTTTTTTGGTTGCTTTTTTCCCCCTCTTCTTCTGTAATAAAGCAGATTATTCGATAGAAACCTGCAAGAAGGAACAAAAATTGTCTTCGCCCTTAAATTGAGCAGAAAAAATTGATGCTTTAAACAAGGATAAATCGATGAAACAAATAAACACATGAACAAGTGTACAAGCAAGCACTGTTGTATCTCCTCCGCCCTGCCGGCGCCTACTCTCCTACAACGACTCGGATGAATAAGCCAAGCTGCCGCTGGGAGCAATCCGATCGCCCACCACAACGAGATCTGCCGAAAGCCTAGACCTTCCGCCTCCCTCACTGGAAAAGCTTCTGAATTAGGCGCTACCACGGATCGCCATCTCCATCGCCACCCCTCCAAGATCGCCGCAGATCCAAAGTGGGACCCCAAGAATCCATCGGGAAACGCCTTCGCATCAGAAAACCGCCAAAGGAGGAGCCTCTCATGCGCCGCAACCGCCGCCGCAGAGACCGGGAGCGGTGGAGCACTAGGCCGGTGGATCCGAGCGTGGAATCGCGGCGATTCGGGAGGAATCGGCGGCCCTAGTTCATGGATTGGGGCACTAGGGTTTCGAGCTCTGGGATTCTATCACTTGCTCGCTTCGTCGAGATAGGGAAAGGGATTGGGCATGGTGGGAATCGCAGGGTTAGTTCGATGGTATTTGCGTAGTAAATACTTCAAACTTCAAAGGGTATTTTTGTTTCTACAAGTTGGATTCTCACGAGAATCTACAGGAATGTTGCTTCTCATTGCTAGTTCATTTTCGAGACAGCTCCTCGTGAGAATCATAATCTAGTCGTTTTGAGAAGTTAGGTGTTTGACACGGCTCCATGAGATTCGCTTGAGAAGTTGGGAGTAGGAGTTGTACCAAACAGGGCCTAACTATTCTTATCTCTATTTCCAACCACTAATGCATCCATGGGCCTAGCATGAGCAAAGCAGCGGCGCTATCTGACACTGCAGGCGTCTCGCTCATGTCGTGAACAAGACTCGACCCAAGACACTATTCCCCTCCTTTCACGACAGCTCGTCCTCGAGCTGTGGTGGCAGCCATGGTTGAAGCTCTAGGAGACCCCAAGTTGACGAGAGGTTGTGATGGCTACATGAGTCTTTGGAGATCGTTGCCTCCACGCGTAGTTACGGCAAACTCATCGGTTGTCGCGTCGAGCATGGCAAGAACTCTCGACGATGCTTGGGTGGCCACGACGTTTCTAAGAAGACATGACAGAGCCGGTGACGCCATGGTAGGATGCGGATACAAGCAAGAAGTCCGACAAATACGTCACGTGGTTGCTGGAAACACCGTTGCCTCTTGTTGCACCTTCTTCTCCTTTTGAGCTGCGATCATCTTCTCTAAAGTAGCATGCATGTCAAGAAAGATTGCCACCATCTTCTTATCGTTGTCGTTGTTTCTCATGGTCATCCTATTGACGTTATCCTTTATCATGGCCAACGACTCAGCGACAGGTTTGATAGTATGATATGTCGTAATAACCATAGTAGCAAAAGTCGTGGGAAGGGATCGACTGCTCTGATACCAAATATCACGAACCTGAGTTCATAACAGGGGTAAACACCGTAAGGAAGAAGGCCGGCAGCGTCGGCTTAGTAGGATGAGAGATTAGACTATAGACTAAGATGATAGAACCTTGGGAGGGAGACTAGATTAATTCATCTTTCTTACTTAATTGATAATGGATACACGATATCCCTTTTATAGGGATGACCTAACTTGACCTCAAAGAAACAATCTCTATTTCCAAGGAAACTTATCTCTATTAGATAAAATACGCTTTAAGGAAGTAAACCCAACTAACAACGAAACTAACTATTATTATCTCTATTTTCAACCACTAGTATATCCGTGGGCCCGGCATGAAAAATGTGTGGCGCTACAGCACCGTGCGTACTGTTCACGTATGTGAACAGTACCGACCCGTGACACATTGCCTTCAATTTCAGTTGATTTAACCTTTGACCCAAAACTATGATACAAGTCATCGATGAAGAAGAAAATAAGTACATGGCGCCAAATTTACTTTTCTGGGAAGCACAACTTTGGCATGATATTGGAAAAGCAAACATCAATGACTATAAGCTGACTAAGAGAGAACTCACCCAAACAGTAAGCTTCTGTGTAAGGCTGTCAAAGTTGAGAGAGCTGCACTGAGATTCATGTTGAAACAGGAAACAAAGTTGAAAACACTTTGCATATTTCTTTGGCCCCTTGTTAACTACACCTTGCAACATACTTTTCGTATATTTTTGGCTTAATATCTACACTTGTAATATAGTTCTTTGTTCCTTCTAGTGGGAGTTTCCCCTGTATTTTTTTCCCGATGAATTAATGTAACCTCTGTACTGCAAATGCTGATGGAGCATCATAAATATTCTCAAAGGTCACAAGTAATGTGTTAATCAAGAAACAAAATGCTGACAATAGTTTTTTTTGACTGCTGCAGATCAAGAACACACTGAATTTCATTGATTTCCACCAACAGTAGTATGAGCAAATCTACATTCCGAAACAACAAACTAAATGTTCCTAGATTTGTGAATCTGTCAAGTTCACTCACAAGAGATATCACGTCGGCCTAATCGTTAAAACCATAAACAGTGAGCAGCCAGTCGTTCCAGGAAACCATTTTCTGCTCAGATCATGTTCAGAAGTTTCTTATACAGTAACTAACTGTGGTAGCAAAATTCAGCAAACATATATCCCTGCAATTTACACGGTGATGTACTGGAACCATTTGTCGTGTAGCATAGTATCTACCAATCAGTCACAACACGAACCAACCTGATTAGGCAAGCAAAGCATTGAACCTAATCGAAAGGAGCAGCAACGCTAACCTACGGGAAGAACCACCGGCGCTAGTGCTGCGGCTGAGGAGGCGGCGGCGGAGAGGAGGCCAGCGCGTCGGCGCGGGCGCGGACGTCAGCCTTGAGCCTCTCGAGCGCGCTCACGAACTCCGGCAGGTCCTCCTCCGCGATAGACTCGACGTCCACCTCCCACAGGCGCGGCCTCGCTACTTGCGGTTGCTCCGCTGGCGGCTCCGGCGCGCGCCTCTTCCGCGAGGCCACCTTGAGATTGGAGCCGCCATCCGCGGCGTCGGCTCCGCCAGGGGAAGGGGAAGGGGGCACTGGGAGGAAGCGGCTGAGGACGGCGTCTACCGAGGGCTTGCCAAAGGTGAAGTGGCGGCCGGCGGAGGAGAAGACGACGACGGCGATTTGGGCGCCGAAGTCCTCGGAGAGCTTCTCGGCCTGCCTGAAGAGGGCGAGGCGGCGATTGTAGAAGGCGGCGTGCCGCTTACGGTCGTCCTCGATGCGGCTCGCCGGGCTGGGTTGCAGCCCCTGCTTCCCCGCCATGGCGGCGGCGGCGACCTCGACTCGCTTTAGAATTTTTTTTATTATTTAATCTTTTTTTATTAATATTTTAAAGTTAGGTGTCACGCAAGCCCTCAGCCGCGCGCCGTGCCAACATGGAGCTTGCGTGGCATCTGTCACGCCGGGCCTCATGGCGTGACTAGGCATATGGTCACACCATGAGAGTTGGCATGACAGTGGGACTTATACTCGGGCAGCCCGGCCCGTTCCTTATTTTTCCTATCTCCTATCTTGTTCTACTCTCGCCGCCGCCACCGCTCCTCGCAACCCGGTCCGTTCCAACCCTAGCCGCCGCGCCTCAGACCGCCCGCCGGTCGCCATCCGCCTCTCTCTGCCACGCCGAGGCCGCCTCTCTTCCTCACATGTGGCTCCTCCGCCAGTCTCCTCACGCGTGTCCCATGGCTCTGCTCCCAAGATCGCCTCGTGCCACCGCCCTCCTCCTCCTCCTACTTTGTCCTTCCCACTCAAGCTTCTCCTAGATCGAGGTATACATTGTGAGACAATGTGTTGAAATGGGCAGACAGTGTAGTATACATTCATGCTTGATCTGTGATTGAGTAGTTGTTTAATCTCTAGTCCTTAGAGATATTGCAAAGAGGATCGGTTAGCTCTGTTGGATCGTTTGAAATACTCAATGATGATATTATTCGAATACTGAAATTGATGTGATAAGAGGATTTAGACTTGAGCTCTAATTGGATTACATACCATTGTCTTTTGTGTTCTCGCAGTTTATTACTTTCGTGTGGATCGATTGTTTTGAACCTTCCGTTGTGGAGATTTTCAAGAATTCAATTTGTGAAACACTCACATTAGCAAATTGTTGTTATTATCGATCTTGTGATCTAGTTCTCGTGAATATTCTCGAGTATTGTTATGTGATCTCGGTCGCCGAAAGTATATCTGTAGTCGCTTGTTTGACACTTTGAGACAGATTAGTATAGTATTGTTTAGAGCTCAAAGTTTAAATCAATATTGTCATATTCAATTGATGAAGAGTATAGACTAAAGTGTTGTGATGGCCAAGGTTAATCCTTATGCAACTAGCCTTCTGAGAGCCATATTCATAAAATTAAATCTAAGCTATACGCTGATGTTGTTTGTATTCAATTTGTGCATAGTGAGCATTCTGTTCCATTTAGATGGCTTAAAGGTTTTCCTTAATCTTATGTCATTTATGCCATTTAACTGTTTTGGAATTTTGCTTTATTTATAATTATTAATGCGGATTTTTGTTTGATTATTTGTAAGGGTTCATCAAGTTTGCTATTATTCTCAGATATGCTAGAATAACTGCTTGGTTCAGTGTCTTTTGTGTATGTTAGAATAAATCTTGTGTTTCAGTTATCTATGTTTTATTGTCTTGACCAACAAGATGATAATCTACTGGTTTTATATGTTGAGTATGGCTGCACTAGTGACAATTGTCTATGTTACAAGAATTTCTATCATTGGTAAATCATAATCAGATCGCAAAGGTTTCATGCAGATTAATTACTATCAAGTTTGTGAGCTCTATCGTAGCACTATCATAAGGATATTATACGACTTGTTTGTTTGCAATTTGACAATTTGTATGCGTGTTTGAATTTTTTTTTTGGTTGAAGTTGAATTACCAGCTGTTATGTTTACAATTGGTTAAAAATATATTATGAAAGCCTACAATGGATGTAAGTCATATGTATGATATTCCTCTGATTGTAAAGACGCCTCATCACCTTTCATGCTAGTTATTTGATGTGTTGTCAAATTACACGTTATTTACATAAATATTGCCGTGTGAAACTATATGCTATTTTATATATGTGCAGGACTACAACTTTTTCTACTTGAAAAATGTTTGATTGTAGGAAACCGTACATGTTTTTGTGGTTGTAGAAGTCTCTGTGATTCTTGAGTTCCCACTTATCTACATGCATGTGTGTACTATGTAGTCATTTTAGGATTAGTGCACTTGTTTTAATTTTTCTTAGTATCAAACAGTAACAATACTACTTCCAGATTTTGCTTAGTATAGATAAAAAAATCCTACAGTTATTTTTACTGGTGCATAATTTGAGGTGAAAACTCAAAACAAACAAGGTGTTGGTTAACTATTTACAAGGTATGACAACAATTTTGGTTAACCTTCAATACGATGTCGTGCAGAATTAGTTAACCGAAAAAAATTATGAAAGGACCTGTATAGAAGAAGTGAAATAAAGGTTGACTTACCTCCTTTCTGCATATAAGATTTCTCGAACGAGTGGTTCGTGGCACTCCGAGCGTGTAGCTCTAGCGTACCCAGGAGCGAAGTCCTGGGCGTACTCAGGAATGAGCCCTGAGCGGTCCCAAACACGTGGTTTGGGCGGTCTCGAGAACGGGATCTCGAGCGTACCTGGGCACGTGGATCCAGGGTAGTGTAGGTCGCACTCAGAGGCAAGCTCTGAGCGGTCCCAAACACGTGGTTTGGGTGGTCTCAAGAACGGGATTTCGAGCGTGACTGAGCACGAGAGACTCAGGTAGTGTAGGTTTTGGATCTTTTTGCATCTCCTTGTTTCTTGATGTTATTCGTCCACTGTGTATGGCCTAACACACCTGAATTCATTGTGAAACGACCCTTCAATTATGCATATGTTTGTACCGTTAAACTGCTAGCACATCTCAGGAAACTGAGTTTTTGTTATGTCCAATGTTGATTGTGATATTTCGTACTTGCGGTATTTCGTTCATATGGTATGCAGTACTGACTTTGCAATATTTTGTTAGATGTAGATGGTCGTGGTTGTACGTATATTTACTGGTGGGGCCATTAGCCAAACTGCAAGTTCTGTCGACTTCGCCGGCATGGATGCGACCATCCTTTTATTTCGCGAATCACCGGACTTGACAACTCTTGTGACTAGGATTAAGTCGACATTTGGATGGGATGACCTCGGGGTCGTTGTCGGAATGTAAGGACGATATGACGCAGGGCTGGGTTCTAAGATGCACGCCTTTTTGGTGCTAATCCTGTCCGCCGATGATTGGGACATGTACAAGGAAATTGTGCTCGCATCTCAGGTCTGGGTGTTGGAGGTGGCGGTGGAAAGGACAATCGTTGTTGAGGATTTACCAGATAATTTGGATGTGGTGAATGGCCACACGGAGGAACAAGACCCCGCTGCCCATCATTCGCGAGCGCCCCCAATAGAAGAGCGACCTTTCGAAGAGTTCGTTAGCGTGAGTCGTACCAACCATGGCCCCCTATCGGTGGATCCGCTTGTATCTTCCCCACAATGTGTTATTGACCCTGTGACTGATTTCAACGGCGTTGTAATGAACAACGAGCTTGAGGAGGAGTTGTTTCGCGATGGAACAACCCGTGAAGAGGAGTCTGACGAAGGATGGAGCTCGACCGAAGATGAGGCTCTTGCACCTCTTTTCTCCTCAGAGGAAGGCAAGGTTCTTCGCAGTGTAATGGGTGAGGCCCCGTCGGTGCATTCTTTCGATGATGTCAGTATGGTTGATAAGGCAGTTTGTGCTAATGTGTTGAGGAGTAGGGATGGCATTGCGGACCCGGAGAATGACATAATACAGAAGAACTTGTTGTTTCCAACCATGGAGGACATGAAGGTTTGGCTGCAAGAATACTCAGTCAGGGCACCATCATCCGTTCATATTGTAACACTCGATGTGAACAAAAGGTACACTGTGAGGTGCGAAGGGTGCGGATGGATGGTATGGGGCAAAAACAAGGGACAACCAATGGAAAATAGTGAATGTGAAGCGCCTCATACTTGTGGGACCAAGATAAGTGTCCGTGAGCACCTCCAAAGCGACCACAAATTTCATTGCTAGGCGTATTATGGCGGTTGTGTCTGTCGATCCTGATGTGTCCGTCGCTGTAACATCCCAAAGTTCTGTTACCAAAATAAAAATAAATAAAGATATTATTTTTGAATTTTCTGGCTATTGAATTTCTTTCTTGATTTCCCGCAATTTAAAAAGAATTTTTCTTTGTTAAAAGAAGAGAAAAGAAAAATTAATTATTTGATTTCTTGGTTTTAAAGTCAAAATGAAAATTTTTGGAATTTTATGAGATTTTATTGATTTAAAGTGAAAAGTAAAATTTTAAGTAATTTACGAATTTTAAAAGCTTTTCTCTAAATATTTTAAAGCTAAAATAATTTATTTGTAAAATTAAAAGCCAACTTTAAGTTGGAAATAATTTTTTAAGTCCAAAATAATTTTAGGAATTTTTTTGAATTTTGTAGAATTTTTGGACTCTATTTGCTGTATTCTAAAAATATTTGGTTAATGTTGAATCCTTATTTCGAAAATAAAAATAAATAAATAAACAAAAATTCTGTCAGATTGGTCCGAACATTCACTTTAAATAGTAACCGATGAACAGTAATTCAAATAAAAAAATATAAAAGATTTTTTTTCCATCCCGCACAGACCCGATTCGCATCGGGTCACCCATCATTTTATTGCTCCAGTAACTTGCTCACTTAACCATGCATGTGCTGCCATCCTTTCCATCTTTCTTTGAAATCACTAAAGCCTTCCTTTTATTGTTTTATTCCCTCTTTGCTTCCCCTTTCTTCCCCAAACCTTTTCTTCTCCAGTGGACACACGCGCAGCAAGCAGCAGCCATTAGAGCCATTCAACAAAACCGAGATTTTCTCCCCATTTCTCCACGAAAATTATGGCATTCAAACCGCCACTCCCCACCTCCCCATTCCCGCCCGTTGCCCCCTCAATCACGCGCACGTTCGCAGGATTTTCACCATAACCGCCGTGATGACCGCACGACCCAATCTCCTCACCCGCCTCCCTCGCCTCTATAAATAGCAAAGACGGGTGCCTCTCATCTCACTCATCCATCCCCAAAATCCCAACTCCTCCTCCCTTTCTCCTCCCCACGGTTGAAGTTTTTCTACCACCGATCGCCGCTTTTCGCCTCTAGCGCCGCCTTGGTGGGTCTTTGTCACCTCGTCACCACCGCCGACTTCGCAACGTCGTGATCTACCTCAGCTCTCCTTCCCGCCGTGCCGTTGCCGCCGAGCACCGTCACCCGCCCACCACCGTGAGCATGCGACGTCGCCGCCACCACTTGCCGATCGTCCCTCGCAAGCCGCCACCTCCTACCTCTGCCGCAAGGTGAGCAATCCGCTTATGCCATTGGCCGCCACCCTCCTCTCTCTCACCGGGCGCCATCCATTTTTCTCCATAGTCGAAGCTCCAGTTTGTTGCTGTTCGGTTTTAGAAGATGATGAACAGTGATTTATCCAGTCACTCCATATGGTTTGTACATACACATGTTTTTCTTCCAAAATTTTGTTCTCCCACATACAAGCTCCAAATCCGTTGATTCCTTCACCTAAATTCATCTAAATTCATCTACTATTTTTAGTAATTATGTCATAATTTTTAGATTTTATTTAATTTCCGTTAATTATTTGGTTCATTTTGTGCGTCGCCGCCGCCGACGGCCGACCTTGCACATTCCACGACAACCGGGGTGAGCGTTGTGTTCCCCGCGGTTCCATCTTCAAATCGCCGCCAACCTCACTCACTAAATCCTCTCCGCTTGCTCGGAACGCCGATGTTCGCCCGTCGAAGGTCTTCTCCGTCGGACTGCGTCGCCATCGAAGATCATCTGGCCGAGCCGTCTACACTATCGAGCTTGCCTCGAGACGTTCAAGGTCGTGCTTCATCGCCTTGGTCCTAAAACTCTTTCCTTGTTCCCAATCAATCCGAAACCACAATTTCCGATGAATAGTACAATTTTCGAATTATATCATTTCATGTGATTTTCAAACTTCCCGGGGTTCGTCCTCCTTCATACGAACTCCGATTCCTTCGATTCAACTTCCTAAATTCATAAAAAGTTCATACCTACTTAGAAGTATTTATTTTATAATTTTTGAATTTTATTTGGATTTTATTTGAATATTATTTGAATTCGGATCGTTTACGCGTATAGATTTCTTTAATTTACTTGGACGATCGGATTTCAACACCATTTGGGAACATCGATTAATTAAGCAAGGCAAGTTACACTCCTGATCATATTGATCCCATTATTTCAAATTAATTATTCTGTTTTAAATTATTGCATGCCTATTTTTAACAAGTATTTGAATTCCTGTTTTAAATTGTAGTTATGCCTAAATCCTTTGTATTGCCAATCTTGACATTGAAATGAACCTACCATTGACACCTTAGATAAAATCTAGTTTATGCAATAGTATGAACTAGAACGTTTTGAGAAAATTATGCTTAGCCATGCTTAGACCCAAAATATTTGATTGGGGAAATTTCAGCCAAAAATCAAGTGTTGTTTAAAAAGTCTATGGCATTGGTTTGTCATGGAAGAATTTGCAAAAAGGTTTTGAAAAGCAAAAAGAAAAAAAATGGTTTGGACCTGGGCGAAATGGTTGTTTGGGTGGGTGCAGGTTTATGTACGGGATCAATCTGGGTAGGATTGAGGCCTAGGGTTTTTATTGGAAGTCGCCTAGGTCTGTTAAGGACCAGTCTCTGAGCATTCCTTTGCTATGCCTATAATGGGCTATACCTCACCGTACAACCACATGTCTCTAGAATGGGGCGTGGGATCTGGCTGATTAATTTGTAGAGTCCCATCGCAGTTTATCCTGTCTGTACGTGGGTGGTCTTTCATGGCCTGTCTTTTATGACTATTTTATTCCCACCGCGCAAGAGGGGCCTGAACTCATGGATGGTTAGTCCAAAGGGGCGAAACCTTAGCGAGGCTGGATCATGTGGAATGATGCATTCTAAAGGCCTTGTCATGAACTCTAGACTTCTTACCTTCGGCAGTGAGAGGTGGCGTTGACGGATGCCGAACAAACTAGAGGAATCATGTCATGTGGGTAAAGTGTACAACCTCTGCAGAGTGTAAAACTATTCGAATAGCCGTGTCCACGGTCATGGACATGCTAGCAAAGCCTCTCAAAGTTAGACTTTGGTTTTGTTTTCAAAAGACTTGATTAAATGGATTATGCAAATGGGAATTGGGCGGGAAGCCATGTGATAGGAGGGTATCCTTCACCATTCATGTGTGAATGTTATCTGACTATAAAATTGAGAATTTATAAAATAAATTTTAGTTATGGAATAACTACTTTGGAACTTAGTACAAGTATTTAAACAAAATGCTGTTTTACGCAAATCAACCATATTAAGCCTTCCTTTGAGATATCCATGTATGCATGTCATTCTGTTATTTGACGGGTGTAACTTGCGAGCACGGTAGTTGTGCTCATACTTGCTTTATGCAAATAAATTTCAGAGGAGAAGAACTTTGCTACCGGTGTGGATCTCGACGACTAGGTCGCTACCCCAGTCGATTGCTTGTGGCAGATTTGCTGGACTCTACTACGTCTTCTTCGTCTTCCGCTGTGTTTGTTTATTGTTGGCTTGTAAGCCCTTTTGTAATTAAACTCTGTTGATTATTAATAATATTGTGCGATTTATGGATGTTACCATATCTGTTTACTGTGTGAACTAGCTACTGATCATGGGACTAGTTCAGAAATGCACAGGGGATTTGGGGTGTTAATCCCGGGTCCGACAGTCGCCACCCTTATCGAGGTTATCTATGGGTTCATTAAGTACCGTGTGAAGTACAGGAAAGCATGGAGGGCAAAGTAGAGAGCGATGCAGTTATTGTGGGGTGATTGGAAGGAGGCTTACGGTTTGCTTCCTCGAATCCTAACCGCTATGCAGGCCAAGAATCTGGGCATGGTGTTTCACCCTTGGAACGACAACCGTATGGAACTCAATGGAGGGGTTATGAAACATGTCCTTCGGCGGGTGTATTGGTCCTTTGGGCAATGCATAGAGGCCTTCAAACATTGCAGACCTGTCTTATCTGTTGACGCTACAGTCTTGACGGGGAAGTATTATGGTGCCTTGATGCTCGCCATGGGTATTGATGCGGAGGACTAGCTGATTCCATTAGCATTCGCATTGACAGAGGGTGAGAACAACGCAAGCTGGGAATGGTTCCTGGATATAGTTCGTCTACGCCTCGTTGGGCCTGGACAACAGGTTTGCATCGTCTCGGACAGGCACCACGTCATTCTGAATGCTGTGAAGAGCAGACTTGATGGACACCCGGATATGCTGCATAGGTGGTGCATGCGTCATTTAGCTGCTTATTTCTTTAAGCAATGCGTGGGATGTTCGGACCGTCTGAAACGCAACCTGATCGGGGCCGTCCGTTCCAGATCGGACAGTCCACCACCACTTCGGGGCCTACGTATCTGCCTAGGTGGCGCCACGCCATGAATGGTGGCGTGACAAGGCAGTCTTGTCACGATAGGGTAAGTGGCATGACAGGACTTAGCCTCGGCAGCGATGGCCCTTTTTGGCAAGCCCTCTGGAACATCAAGCATTTTGGCGTGGTAGCACGTTTTTGCCACGCCGTGCATGGTGGCGTGATTAAACGATCTGCCACGCCTGGTAAGTGGCGTGGCAAGATTTAGGGTTTAGGTAGATTTAGAGTTTTAGAGTTTTAGGGTTTAAGGTTTTTAGGTTAAGGGTCAGAGTTAGGGTTAGGGTTTTAGGTTAAGGGTTAGGGTTTTAGGTTTATAGGTTAAGGGTCAGGGTTTTAGGTTTTTAGGTTGAGGTTTGGGGTTAGGGTTAGGGTTTTAGGTTTATAGGTTAAGGGTCAGGGTTAGGGTTTTAGATTGAGGGTCAGGGTTAGGTTAAGGGTCAGGGTTAGGGCTTTAGGTTTTTAGGGTTAGGGTTAGAGTTAGGGTTTTAGGTTTTAGGTTCGTGGTTAGGTTAGGGTTTTAGGTTTAGGTATAAGCTTAGGGTTTAGGTTTAGGTTAGACTTTTCGCATCGATAAGACAAGACTCTCTGGCTAGACAGACTCTGCATGAAATTAACCACACCATGCGCAGATGATAAGACCAAAGGAGTCACTTTTTGCAAAGGACAAGACCACACGGGCACTTTTCATGGAGATAAGACCAAAGGACACAACCTTTGATGAAAGGACAAGAACGAGACAGCCAGCTTTATGCGATGATAAGACCAAAGGAGTTAGCTTTGCGCAAAGGACAAGACGAACGAGCGACTTTTGCGCAGTGATGAGACCAAAGGAGTCAGCTTTGCGCAGCTTAGGGTTTAGGTTTAGGGTTAGACTTTTTAGACCGATAAGACAGCACTCCGAAAGCAAGACATAACTCTGCATGAAATTAACCACACCATGCCAACCATGGGGCTTATAAAAGGGGGTTGAACTAAACCCAACACTACACTACACCAAGGTAGTCAGAGTCGAGATCCCGAGTCGGATCGATTTGCCTCCGGTAGGATCGAATCGTAGTATCGAATCGTAGAATCGGCGATTCTATGGATTTGTAAAATACACATATTTAACATCTATACTATAAGCTTGTATGATTGTTATATGGTTTACCACTTGCATGTTCCTTAAAAGTAGCTAGACATACTCCAGAATAAAAATAGCTTATCATTATCAAGCTCAAGATTGCTCATGCCATAATATAGATATTCGTACTAGCATTACCACACCGATACAATATTTTGCATGCTCCTTGTTTATTTATAGTTTCATTCTCGAAAATTAATATCAACAAATTTTGCTTTAAAACAAAATATCGCAAAGCCCGGCCTCTAAAAAAATTACCCTAAGTCTCTACTGAGTAGGATCGACATGAGATTTGGATCGACAGTCGTCGTGGGTTCATAGAACTGTAAGACTCTAAGAGTAGGATCGCGATCCTACCTACCTTGAGTAGGATCGGATCGGCAGTAAGACTTGGATCGACAGGCTGTTGTGGGTTCGTAGAGTCGTAAGACTTTAAGACTTGGATCGTGATCCTAACTACCTTGCACTACACTACACAATAGATACCCAGCTATGGACTCTTCAGCAAACTTTTACGCAAGGATGTTGCAGAAGCAAAAGTGGCTTAAGCAGAAGAGGAAACAACTATAATACCCATATAAATCAATGAAAGATGCTCTAGTACCACCACGTTTTCTGATCCCGCAGTGTGTGTGTGGCGAACCGGCAGAGATCATTCAGTCCACACACCCAAACACCACCGCCCGGGCGTACTACATGTGCGGGCACCACCTCGTAAGCGTTTCTTTCGCGTGCATCGATTTACCTCTCCCAATGTTGAATTCCTTAAATTTTTAACTTCATCCCCACGTAATGGCAGCCCGAGATGCGCTGCCACTTCTTCTAGTGGATCGACGGCCCGGAGATGTATGACAGGGCTTTCATCCAGCAGAAGCACCTGCTGAACTACTCGGTGCGGGCCGAGAACTTCGTGCGGTGGAAACCTTACGTACCGGACCCTGTTGAGGAGGCACTGAAGGAGCCCAGTACTCGCGACAAGGGCAAGGAAAAGGCTCATGCTTGGTGAGCACGCCACCACAACAGATTCGTCGCCGGCGTAATCCGTATCGACGACGTGAGTTATGAAGAATTTACATCCTTCTTACGATTTTCACTATACGGTGCACTTACATCATGGAATCGCAGGACATGGACGACTTCAACATACCAACCCGACATAGACAGTCCCGCGACGAGGGCAAGGGAAAGGCTCACGCGGCTGAGCCCGGCCGCCACAGCGTATCTGGTCGCCCGGGCGTAATCCGTATCGACGACATGAGTTATGAAGAATTTACATCCTTCTTGTGATATTCACTATATGATGCACTTACATCATGGAATCGCAGGACATGGATGACTTCGTCACACCAGCCCGACGTGGAGAGTATGGCGACAAGGGGAAGGGGAAGGCTCCTTTGACCGAGACCGGCCGACGTCGTTAAATAGGATACTCTTTGTCAAATTATCAGTTTGTCGTGCATGATCATGTTATGCGACGTGTCATTCCGTAGGAGTCCCCGTCCTACCCGCCATGTTTTTACTATCCCTAAAGGCATGTATACTTACATGGTCCGGATGCTTGTGTTGCGATTGTACCGTAGTAGTAGCGAGGATGACTAAAGCAATTAGCCGAACCATCATGCCATGTGACTATGTGTAACGTGCTTTTGTCCGCAGACTCTAATGTAGTTCCGGTTCGTGTCTCTGCTAAGCCATCAAAGCAAGCCTATATTGCAAGTATGCCTCTTCTAGTGGAATCCCAGAAAGAACCATTCGCACCGACATCGAATCCTCCATATTTTAGGGCATCTTAAGTAATCACAACGGCGTTCTCAAATTTCCTTGTGAGTTTGCTTGGGCGACATCCTCAAGGTTATACCTAGTCCGATATGCTTATCAATCATCCTTTCTCTGAATCTAATAAAATTATACAAAAATTACAGAAGCAACAACACTACGACGGAAGGCTTATCAATCATCCTTTCTCTGAACGAATATCACTTACCTTTCTACTTACAACTCATTACAGATCGACTGGAGAACCCTGGCCCTCGCTAGGTTTTTAGATCGACGTGATAACACTCTATGTCTTTCTTTGCAGAGTAATGTCTTTTAAATGCGAAAAATCGGGCGAGGCTATCGAGTTGTCAATCCTTTGCGCCAAAGTCTGTCCGTCTTGTCTTGTCACTGCGCGAGGCTGTCTCCTTTGGCCTTGTCACTACAATGCTGCACCGTGTGGTCTTGTCACTGCGCAAAAGCTGCTCCGTCCGGTCTTGTCACTGCACAAGGCTGTCTCTTTTGGTGTTGTCACTGCGCAAAGCTGCCCCGTTTGGTCTTATCTCTGCACAAAGCAAACAGCCCCGTCAGGTCTTGTCATCTACAACCTAACACATTACCCCGTTAGGTCTTGGCCTCCCCCCGCGGGCTATAAAATGTGCACCCCACGCTCCGGGAGGACCACTTGATCCTTCAAACCGTAGGAAGAAGAACCTTCTCCATCATACACTAACATACCATGGCAGACGCCCAGGGACCAGTCCAACCAAGGTCGCCGAAGCAAGACCTTCTCCTGGAAAGGAGGGAGGACTTCGGCCCTAACTATCGGTTGGTGCCAAACAAGCGTGCCCAATCTAAGTGGCCGAAATACGGACATGGGGAGGACGCTATCATGCAAGTCATAGACGGCCCTTTCGATGGCAGACGGCATTTCTTTCGATGCCCATACTCTGGGGTAAATAGTTTTGTTCATGTTACTTACTGCTAATACATCATCCATACTAACCGTCCCTTACAGCAGAAGGCGAAATGCAACTTTACCCACTGGATCGATCCTCCCCATGAACAACATGTTGCGAGGCACGTGGATATATTGTGGAACCGAATCTTTGATTTGGAGGCACAAATTGAAGATCTCAAGGAGCAAAATGATGACCTCCGCAAATAGATGCAGCACGAGAGGGGCAACGAGGAGGTCGTGAACATAGGAAGTTCCTATGATCCCACATGTTGCTGCGCCAACCCTAGCTGCATATGTGTGTGCCACTACAATGACGGCCAGCCACGTCCGAGGCGCCCAGCTGGAGAACACTCTATGTGGGTAGTACGAGGCACCTTTCCGTACTAGTTCCCAGAAAGTCTAATTTATTTCCATTCAAAAAAGGCGCATATGTATCGTAGGAGAACTTTGGTTTATTGCATCGTGCATGATGTTGTTTCTTATGCATGTAACCAAACCCTGTGCGCCATGTTATTCTAAGTTTTGTTATGAAGTCTATTTTAATTCGCAACTTTAAATCTTGTCGTCTTTTCGCTTTCAATTCTTCACGTAGTAAGGCATCCAACAACATGACAAAAACGAAGTTACGAAGTTTACGGTTTGGTCTACGACCACAAACCTATGATTCCATGGGATGTCTACGCACCACCTATCATTCCACTAGGATGTCTACGCATCTTTCATCGGTGATCTCTGTCTAGCATATGTGCATAATTGTGCCTCATGTTGTACCACACAATCCACATATTACTCATTTTTTCCAGATGCATTATGTATCATACGGGACCCGCCTGAAAGTATTGTAAAGTGTCTAAGGTTTTCAAAGCACAAAAGATTACGAGTCCATATATCTATTTACTCTCGGCTTAAAAAGGATGGTGTTATATTTGGTTACGTAGAGAGGTCTCTATTTTCAAGTTGTGAATTGTTAAATGTTATATGTACATGGCGTTATGTATCACCGTATCTTCAATTGTTTTTTATATTTCAAAACGAAGTACTTGTTGGCTACAAATCTATAAATCCAAATGGAATCCAAACAAACTGGAATAGCCCCTGTCACGCCGTGATAAATGGCGTGACAATTGCGATCTGTCACGCCAAGAAAGAAGGCGTGACAATCGGGCTCTGTCACGCCAAACAAAAAGGCATGACAAATGCCACGCAAGCCCTCCACGCTGGCACTGCGCGCGGCCGAGGGCTTGCGTGGCACCTTTCGCCACACCGCCACTGGTGGCGTGACAGTTCTGTTTGGTCACGCCACGGGAGGTGGTGTGACCAAAAGGGTCAGATTTGGAAGTAAAGTTGGCGAGGGGTTAACTTTTAAATATAATTAAAAAAGGATTAAATAATAATAAAATTCCTCGCTTTGCGACGCGATATGGGATCTGGGGAGACGCAGGCACGCAGGTTGAAAGAAATTCTCTGTGGGGCCGGGGGGGCCTCGCCGAGGCCCCCGCATCCGCTGTCCGTTTGGAGAGAGAGGGAAGGGGTGGGGGATCGGACGGTGCTAGGCCAGAAAATTTATTTCCCATACAGGTGCGTAGAGAGAGAGAGAGAGAGAGAGAGAGAGAGTTGAAGGCATTGAACGCTGAGGCCTCCGCATCCGCCGTCCATTTGGAGAGAGAGGGAAGGTGGTGGGGGATCAGACGGTGCGAGGCCGAAAATTTTTTCCCGCAGGTACGTAGAGAGAGAGAGAGAGAGAGAGAGAGAGAGAGAGAGTTGAAGGCATTGAGCGATTCATGCGGGCACTGCAATTCTTTGATCCAACGATGAGATACTATCGTCTTTCTCTTGTTCGATGGGAGACGGGAGGGAGCTGTTCGGCCAATAGCGTTTGTCCTTCCGCAACCCCCAATTGCTCCTCCCATCTAAGCTACCTTCTCTCTTCTCCTCTATCTCCCATCGCCTCCTCCCCCCTTGCTCGCTATCAAGATCTCCCCTGCACCGCTGCGGGGCAGGGCCTCGCTCCTCATTGTAGTGCCACCTTCCTCTCTCTCCTCCTGTCCTCCTCCACCCCTACGTTGTCAGGATTCAACTAGAATCCAACTCAGATTTGGTAGAGATTGGAAATAATTTGAGGAAAATAGAAGTAAACCCTAAGCTAATTTACTCTAGATATGAGAACTAACAATATGCTTTAATTTCCTTTTTTTAGATAATGGAAGTACAACTCTCGGTCTCTGCACCAACTAGGGATGCACACAGCCATTATACCACCACCAGCTAAAAGGTTAAAACAAAAAACGGCCAAAAGCCAACAATGACAAACAAATTGTCATGCAAAGGCTAGCCCAAAAAAAGACCACCTAGCCCCGCCTCCGAGACCAACCAGGAGATCGTCCACACGCGAACAGCAGCTGCGCAGCAAAGAGGTGATAATGGGCCAGTCTCCGTAGCGACGCCTACAAGAAGAGATACGACTCATGTCATTGTCGTCGGATCCAACCAAATAAGGTCGATCAGAGTTTTCACTCGGAGCTCGGTACTGTTCTCCAAAAGCAACGCCTTCAAGAAGGTAACGCCACTCAGGTCGACGTTGTTGCCAGATCCAACCAACGAGGACCAGATCAAGAGTTTTCATCCCGAATCGAAGATACCAGCGCTCCAAGACCACGCCACAGCACAACCTCATCACTGGATCCAACCAATGAAGGCCAAATCATCAAGATGACGTCTGTAACATCCCCAATGGCCAACCACCGCTAGCACCAAAAGAAGGCAACATCCAACGCAGCCCACGCGTTAGCCGATTAACAGCCGTCCACCGGAAAGGAGTCAGGTGCCGCACAAGCCACGACCACCGAGCCGTCGTGATCTCTACCAACTGTGCCAAATCTGGATCTGCACCACTCCACCTCTGTTGTCATGCCATTGACGAAGGCGCCGCCAAAGAAGTCACGGAGAAGAGCCTTAGATCCAACCCCGATGAAAGTCCACACTGTTGGAAATCGGCGAACAGACGTTAGGCATCGGGAGTGTGGTGTAGATCAGGCTCCATCACCGAGAAGAAGAAGCCCCGCCGCCACCGCTGGCAGGCTAGCGGCCGCCGACGGCGGTGGCGAGGAGGAAGGGAGGAGGAGAGGGGGGTTTGTTTGGTGGCGGCTAGGGTTTTTAGGAGGAGGAGGAAGGGAACGTCCTCCTGCCAACATTGTTCCCAAGAAGTCTTTTGAGTTGGCTTACGTGAAATACTAGGTGTACATAAGCACCATCAGGTAATTGTATTTTATAAGCCATCCTCCTAATCTTCTCAAGAATTCCGAAGGGCCCATAGTATTTAGCCCTAAATTTCAGAAATCCTCGTAGGCCAAAAAAATTATGCCTATATGGCTGCATCTTCAAATATTATCGAGGGTGACTACTCACTGGAGATTGAGTAGCATCTTCACTGGAAATCAAGTAGCTGCTCATTGAGAAGGGGCAACAACTCACTGAGAAGGGGTAGCAACTTTGCTGGAAATCGAGAACTACACCTAGGACCCATCGTTGCAGCACTGCAAGACTACCGTGGCTCAAGACGCTTAGAATAGCCGAGGAGAAACCGCGCACGCTTAGAATAGCCGAGAGAAAGCGCGCGCATTTATCGCAGACGTTCGCATTCAGGTCACCAAGGCGCTAGTCGATTTCACGCCGGTCATCACGCGGACGTGACCAATGTTGGTGGATTTGTGCCAAAGTAGGTCAGTGGAGGTGTAATTAGGCCTGGTAATGGGCCGTGTTATGTAGGGCTCAAAGGGCTAGGCTCTTTGATGGGCTGGCATTGGGCTCATTGAAATGGGCTACAGTTAAATATGGGTAGGATTGGGCTGGGTTTGCTGAGAAATGGGTTGGACTCGGGTTAGTTTAGGGTTGATGAAAAGGGTTAGGAAACGATTTCGGCCCGAGGGCCGAGCCACAAAAAATGACTAGGGCTCTGCCCTCTGCGTGACTGCGCCAGCATCCCACATTTGGAATCCCCAAACCCTCAAACCCTCAAAACGCTCCGCTGCCCCCACCCAAACACCACCACTCCAAGGCGACCGCGACCCGCCGGGATCGACAGCGAGCTTTGACCGGTCATGTTTGGCATTGAGCGCGACGGAGACGGCGAGCCCAGGTAGCCGGGATCGGTGACAAGTGTGCGTGGCGGCAGCGAGATCGACGATGAGCTCGGCTCAACGGCTTGCGACGACCTTGCTATACGGGATGGGCGAGTGGCCAATACGTGATCGACGGCGGAAGGTAACCTTCCACCCCTCTCTCCCCTGCCCCGCTCTTGGTCAACCTCCATTCTCTATTTCTAGTGCTTGTTCTAGTGCTTACATGTTCTAGTGCTTGTTGACCATGGCGAGTGCACAAGTTGGTTTCGCAAACTTCTTGTTCTGGTTTAGATTTCTTTTCCTTTTCTTTTGTAGCTGTGGTCAGTGACAAACATTATTCCTTTAGCTGTCAATATCTTCGATTCCTGCATTTTTTTATTGCTATGCTGTTTGTTGATTAAGTTGGGCTAGTAATTGCTATGCTGTTTCTTGACAAACATCAGTGACAAACTAGCCTAGTGCATCTTAATTAAGTTGGGCTAGTAATTGCTATGTTGTTTCTTGATTCAAGTTCTATCTACTATGATCGTAAGATTTCTTTACCCAAAAAAGGTGCCTAGTTAAATTGGTGCATTGAATTGTCTTCTTTTCTCTATTGAATCGAATATGTTGTTATGTGCCTTTTCGTGTTATGAACCATGATAATCATAACATACCGTTCTTCGTGTTATTACTGAAATCTCTTGTATAGCAAGCAGTCTTAACCATTTTGCTCTTATCCATCTTGTAGGGAATCCATCTTGTAGGGAATCATATTGAGGGAAAGTGGTAAAGCAGGTGATGCAGAAAGAATGTTTATTCAGGTACTGTTTTCATTTGTGATCTGACATACTGCATTGTTAACCATGGTTCAAAATGATTTGCAGTCTTTCAAGTTTGCAGTCTTAAAGATCAGAACAATAAAAAAAAATATGATGTTCACGGGCATTAGGGATCTACACATTTGGTTACCGTCTTGCTACTCTCTAGCCATCCACCAACTATACATTTTTACACCATTTCGATCGTAAAAGTAATCTGAAATGAAGATGATAGGGTTGAGACACTCTTCTTTAAGTGACAGAAAGTTGCTTTCTAATTGAGGAGCAATTAATAGAAACAAATGTCTTTGATCTTCAAATAATGTGTGCCTTTACTACCATGCAAAGTAAAATTCTTCGCTCCAGAGGCAAAGAAGGCAATCGGTTGATCTAAGATGCACAACGATAGTCAACGAGCTAAAGTAGGACATCTTTCAATGGCTCAAAAATTTCTATCCTTTTTTGGTTGAGATACCGATGTATTCCTTTTAGTTGAAGGAATTTTACCCATCAGATTCAATCTATAGATTCAAGGCAAAGACAGGGACAAAGTGATCGATCTTAGTTGTCAACAAATAGATCAAGGCGGTGATGATAGTCTAAAGGAGGACAATCAACATGTCAGGGCCTGTTTGGATTGTAGCAATTTTATAGTAATTGGGAGGTTTTGTATTCTATTGTATGCTTTTATTTCTGAGCTGTTTGGAATAAAAAAAACATCAGATGCCCTTTATCTCCATACTTCACGTAAAGCAACAGAGCAGCCAGTAAGATTAAAAGGCCCCACAGGCCTCATTGCACTACTATATTAAGGGTTGGCCCTAAGAATTCAAATGGGCTAGGCCAGGGCTAGGGCCATTTTCTTGTTGTGTAGGGCTAGGCAGGATTCAAAATAAAATTAATTGGGCCGGACTGGGGTTGGGCTGTGTGTTACACATCATGGGTTAGGATGGGGCTAGGGTCGGGCCTTGGCCCATTACCAGGCCTAGGTGTAATAGTCTGGTCCAATACGGAGTCCAGAATGCTACTAACTACACTAACTATCAATTTTTATCATCAATTTATAATAAATTACAGCAAGTATTTCAACGATAAAACCCATCCACGAGTCACATGAAAACAAGTATAATGAAATAACAATTATAGATAATTAATCTCTAGTAAGCATAGCAAGATAATAATTCAAGAACAACGCAAAACCAATCGAATAAGGTCTATTGAATGAATATTCAACTCTAGCCTGTCATCTAAAGTTATTCAACACCATCATGTCCTAAATATAAATCACCATGCTATAATAAAAATTTCTCATGTCCAATGAATCAAATAATTGGGTGTAGGTTGTGATTCTAAGTGCAATAACCCTTCCCAAGTGAAATGTCATCAACGATCACCTAAAAACAACAATAGAGCAAGAATGAGTCCAAGACTCAGCAAATACATAATAAAACCATAAACAACAGTTTATCAACCATAATCAAGGCTATCATCATCATCTATCTATTTAATGCTATTCTCATACTTAAATAAACAAGCCATATTCCATATAAGTAACGATACACAATTTAACAATTTACTCATATATGTGAATGCACTATCATGCTCATGCTCATATGCATCTCATCAGCTGATACCGGTATAGTGGAGTGTTCACTCGTCGATGACACACTCTATCATTCGCTCCCGTGAAGTCTCCACCGAAGTAGAATTTTATCTAGAGTACTCCGGGCTAGTCATGTATCTTTCTCAACGATCTCACCAGAATAGTTATATGACTTTCTCACCGACCTGGCTCGTGCAACTCCTGTCATGATGAATGTAAATGATGCAACATCTTTAATTATTCATCAACATAATTCGTCTCATTAACTCAATATCTCATTCTCATTAACTCAATATCGTAATCTCATTTACTCAATATCATCAATATCATGCATAAGAATAAGCTTAACGAAATCATAACAAATAGCATGATTAGTAATATCAATGACAGTGGCGAACAATCTGTTGTTCACTACTCTACCATGTACTTGCCTCTTAACCCTTCGAAGACGGATGACGAAATTGTAGCACGACGCACGAGGCCACAGTCCCTGAACAAGCAAGTAATAACATACTCTCAAAAACATCATCAAAATTGCATCATCACAGCACCAACTCGTCACACTAATCGACCTCGCATGTTTACGCCAAACCGACCAAATTAACCCAAATCTACCGGATGCACTACCCACTGTTCTAGTAGTAAAATGGCTCTAACTTATTCAGTCAAACTCTAAATTCAACCAACTAAAACTTTCTAGAATCCTTACAAAATAACCTATATTTTTTTAGTTATGATGAAACTCTGATTCTACCGTTTTCCAACCCGTTTCTTTACCCAAAGATAGATCTGTCATCTTCTGGACAGCAGACTTCCAAAATTCATATATTTTAATCTACAAATTGTGTTTTTAGACTTTTTGGAAACCTTAAGAACTTACCTACAACATTTATGTTGACCAAATTACTAGTTACTATAGACTGTCAACACACGACAAACTCTACCGGACAGCAGAACTATAAAATTCATATCTCATAATCTATGCGTCGGATTGACATGAATAAAAATTCTACTGAAAGCTATCGAAATTCTCTAGTAGATGAAATTCTCAAATTATGCCTCTATACTACCCGTAAAAATAGTACAATAGAACAGCAGACTAAACCAATCTACTAAACGATTTCTACCAACTGGAAAATTGTTAATACCCTCTCTAATCTTGATTCTTTAATCTCTAGATAAAAATAAACAACCAGAGAAGAACAACATATCGTTACCCTGGAGACTGCGACGAGGAACACCGATCTCCCGCGCGATTCCCCTCTCTTTCTCCCTCTTTTCCTTATTATCTCTACTGTTCAAACCGTGATGCATGCATACAAACATGCAGCACATTATCTAGTTAAGGCCATGCAAAGACCTTCTTCTCTCTCTCGTGGAAACTAGCTAGCCTACAGCCGCATGCATGCATCTATGCATTACAAGGCAGCATATTATGCACGCATGGATGCAGCCAGTGGCGGAGCTGGGCCTCGGGCCGCCAGGGCAATGGCCCGAGGCCCAGCTCAAAATTGTCGCCAGAGGGTTTTTCTCCACTGGTCAATGCTGCATGGCGTGTTTCACTTGGTTGGCCCGAGGCTAGCTTGGTAGCTCGCGCTCGATGCAACATGTAGCGACAAGCTGGTGGCGGCAGATTAGGCATGCATGGCGTGGGCAGCATGATGCGGTAGATTCGGTAAATTCAGTGGCGGACCCAAGATTAAATCTTAGGTATGGCGATGTCGCTTCCTCGCCGCACACCACTAGGGTTTGGTCGCTCGGTCCTCGCTCGATGGCTCGACGTACTGTGTTGAGATTTTGTTCGACTAAACTCCTTTTTAGAGAACAAGTGCTTAATAAACTAATAAAATAAATCCTTTTGGAATATGTAAACATCCTAGATTATAACGTCTTTCTGTCCAATTCAATTTTAACAACCACTTCATTATTCATATCGTAATTCAAGGAAAAGTCAAGGATGAGACCTGCCAAGCCCGAAACGAACAGCACACCATCATTCCACACTTCTCCTTCCTTTGAAAGCACAAACACTCCACACTGATCCACTGAATTCCCGTTGCATTTCAAGAATACACATCACACCGTCAAGAGCCAATTAGTGGGACTTTGTGCTAAATCAGCACGGATCCGGGCGACACGCACCTCGAGCTGAAGCGGATGGATGGCGCGGACTCTGCTGCCTCTTCGCCCCTAGCCGCCTTCGACATCCTCAGCAGAGCCGCCATGCACCCAGCTGCCGCACCTCCCAGGAGGAGAGCCGCCACGCCGCCGCAAGACGCCGCCCCGCCACGCCGCCGGAGAGCTCTCCGCCAGACGCCACAAGGCCACGTGTTCACACCGTATCGCCGCCGGCCGGGCACTAGCGCCGCCACGCGCCACGCCCCACGCCGCACCACCCGCCACGCTTAGCGCTTAGGGCATGACACGCCACGCCTCTGCCGCACCGCCGCCGCCTCGCTCTGGCGCCGCCACCACGCTTAGGGTTCGCCGACGGGCGATGCCGCCACCTAGGGTTGGGTTGGGGATCGGCGCTCGGTTGCTTCCCGATTGGGGCAACTAGCAAGGCGAACTCGCAAAGGAGATGGCTAAATGGCTTTGACTTAGCAACCTCACGCCATGCGGCATGGGCTTATGAGGCTGCGGCCCACCAACTTCAAGCAGCCCAAGATGGAAAGGATGTGATCACGTGAAGTCGTGAACTCAGCGGCGTGTCTTCTCAGGCGCCGGGCAAGGCTAGTGCTCGACGGGAGCGGGGTTTTCCGGCTGACGGGAGCTCTAGCAGACGAAAGGATGTGATCACTTGAAGTTGTGAACTCAGCGGCATGTCTTCTCAGGCGCCGGGCAAGGCTAGTGCTCGACGAAACGGGGTTTTTTGGCCAACGGGAGCTCTAGTGTCCGCCAAAGCTCGCCAGAATGGTGGGTCCGCCCCTACGTAGCAGGACAAGAAGCACAGGCAGCGAGCTGGTTAGGGCTGGAGGCGCAAGAAGATACGACGGCAGGGCATTGGCGGCTGGGCACATGGCAGGAAGGGCAAGTGCGGCTAGGGTTTGCCAATCCCCCTCTTTTTTATATTGGGCAGTCCCGTTCCTTCCCCATAAGCCCAATCTATCTCCATCTTGGGTTGGGCCTTGGGCTTAATCCCTTTCTAACTCTTTAATTAATCTCTTTTCTGTTCCTTTGAATAAACGAGGTATTACTGGAGGCGAGGTGAATGCGTGATGGATCGTGCCATGGCTTGTGTTTGCTTGCTTGCCAGTGGTGTGTTTGGTTTCTTGACTTGGCATGAAAACATGTGTTAATTTGTACTACGTACTTTTCCTGATCTGTAACTCTTCATGCTGGGAAGATTAGCGTGGTAATGGTTGCACATCCATCTTCAGAAACTCACATTTATTTAGGGAGGGGAAATTCAACTCATAAAACAAAATCAGAAGCAAAAATGGGGTAGCAACTCCAATTGAAGTCGCGGAGCCACTCGAAGGTTAAAAAAAAACAAGGTAGCAACTCCAGGTTAAATCGAGTAGCAGCTCAAAGCTTTACCAATAAAAACAGGTAGTAGCAATTCTAGTTGAAGTCCAAGAGTAACTCAAAACTTTTGAAATAATCGGGTAGCAACACAAACTTCAGGGGGGAAATCATGTAATAACTCCCAACTGAAATTAAGGGGCAACTCAAAAGCTTTAGGAAGTAGCAACTCCAATTGGAATCGCGGAGCTACACAAAGCTTTATAAAGAAATCAGATAGGAAGAAAAAACGGAGTAACTCTGGTAGAAATAGAAATCGAGGAGCAAATTGAAGCTCTATTAAAAAAAATCGGGTAACAACTCCATGTGAAACGAGTAGAAACTCAAATCTTTAGAAGAAATCGGGTAGGAAGAAAAAGGGTGGCAACTATAATTGAAATCAAAGGCAACTCGAAGCATTAGAAAAACAATCGGGTAGCAACTCCATCCGAAAATGGAATAGCCACTCGAAGCTCTAAAAAAATTGGGTAGCAACTCCAGGTGAAATTGGGTAGCAACTCGAACCTTCAGAAGAAATCGGGTAGGAAGAAAATAAATGTAGCAACTTCAGTTAAAATCGAAGGCAACTCGAAGCGTTAGGAAAGCAATCAGGTAGCAACTACATCTGAAAATAGAGTAGCAACTCAAAGCTTCACAAAGAAATTGGGTAGGAAGGAAAAAAAGGAGCAACTCCAGTTGAAATCGATGAGCAACTCGAAGATATGGGAAACACAGTTATCACCTCGAGTTGAACACAGGAGCAACTCTTGTTATTTGCAAATCAACACGGATGGTGCGATGCCGTCTCAGCTGTACACAGCGGGAACTGGTGGTGTTGCGAGGCAACATGCTGTTTGCACGCTGCAGATCGTACAGGGGAATTTCAGTCTGTCGGATCGGATTCCGAGAATTCAAATCCTCTATGAAAACACTATGCTATTCCCTGGATCAGTAGATAGCACTCACAGACACATTGCTAAATCAACTATACAAGTTGTGAACTAAAACAAATATATTACAACACAGGGTAACATAGATCTCAACGGGTCGAGTTTTTCAAAAGAGGCCGCACAAAGCCAACCTGATTACATTACATGAAGATAACGAAATCTATAGCGGAAGCAAAAGGAGAGGTAGGGCTCATCTCACACAGGCAAGCGACTGGGATGACCTGTGTACGACGGATATTAACCAAGAGTTGGTTAATATCGGTTGTACGCGAGTACCAACGAGTCTACTTAGACTGAACGAGACTTAAACTACAGAACTGTACTACTCCTCGTCATTTCCTTGTCCATCATCTTCTGGGCCTTCATAGAAAACGTAGTCTCCTTCATCTTCATTATCTGAAGGGTTTGGGGAGAGAAGCGAGAATGAGCACTACTACCGTGCTCGCGAGCCAACACACAATGCAATAATATACATGCAAGGCTAAACAAGGATGGCTCGTGTTCTTTTATTTGCTAAAGCAACATTTCAATTAATCATAATTACAAAGTCCTATCACTTAGCATTTTAACAAATTGCAGTTTAATAAAGAGAGTAATGTGCAATAATTAATAACAGTAGATGTTCCATCCGTCGGAAATCTACACATACATCTTTTCAATTGGAGCTGCCTCCAATGACCACACCCACTGAGCTTGAAGACTCAGGGAAAATCCAACACAGGGCTAGGTGAGCCCTTCCACCATTTTCATATCACCCATAAGGTTTTGAAATAGAACTAACTCAAGTTATGATTCCCATGTCCGCCTTTGACTGTAGGCACGGCTGTTTAAACAGTTTTAGACTCTGCAGAGGTTGTACACTTTACCCACAAGAGATAGTCATACCTATTACCTCACATGATTCCATAGTCATATAGTTAGGCGACCGTCACAGTAACCTTTCTAAATGTCTTACCCCTTTTGTCATTTCACCCATATGGGGTTACGCCCATATGTTGTACGAGATGTTCACCACAACGATTAGCGCAGCTGGCCCCAGCCACAACGACTAGCGCAGCTGGCAACTTCACCTTACCTCGGTGTCCCTTTCAAGGCGGAGTACCTCCGCCACTTGTACATCCTCGATCCCCCACCAATGAGATGACTTTCAAGGCTCAATAACTTTACTAAGCCAAGTTGCACTTTGCAAACTTGTGGTTGTACTTGTTTAACACGGGGGGTCGTGACAAGATTAAGTCCTTAATCCATCCGAGTGGTTCTTTCCACAATCCAACCACTCTCGTGCTCCCTGAGCACCCACTACCTTTCCATCCGCCCAGATGTGGTACTAGCAATTATGGTTTTTGAGGGGTAAAACCAAATTATTCCAATCCGTTTAGTCAATGGACCACCAATGAATGCCCAAATCATTTATGTTTGAAAAATGATGATTAGGGTATTTTAATACCCTGGTACTTAAGTAAGACTAGTATGTCGCTTAAGTACAACTTATAGCTGGTATTACCATATAGTTACTAGAGTGACAAGGATTAATGGATTCAATTTATCAAGGATGGCATATTAATTAATTAATCAACAAGTGGGTTACCTTAAGCTTTGTTGACTAAAGAAATAAAGCATGCAATTTTTGTTAATTTAAACGAATATAATTTGCATAAAATGTAGGCTCAAAATGATCAAAGTATTGACTCATCTTGGTTAAAGGTAAGGGGATCTTGATACTCTTGGTCTTGATCAACTTGAGGATCTCTGGCATCTTCAAATCCTAAACGGGCGAAAATACCGGAAAAAAGCACAACGGCAAAGAGAGCAAATAAACACACAAGAATACACAAATGAACTTCAAATTGATCAAGTCCTATGCCATTAGCAAGATCTTGATTTAACAAATTTTTAGAAATTTATTTCATAATTTTTGGAGTTATAGCGGAAGAGAAATGAATTTACGAAGATTAAATGAATTAAAAGAGAGAGAGAGGTAATTGTCCACAGCACAGTGTAGACCGAGTCCAAGCGCACAAGAGGCGCTGGCCCACTGGAACAGTGGTGCCGAGGGCCCACTAGGCAGTGAGAGTGAAAGGGAGGTCATGTTCTCAGGCACAAAATGTGAGGCGATGAGCAGGGGTTTTAAGACACACTTAAATCGGCTAATGATTAGCTTAGGGCTTAATCACCGCCATTAAGGCTAATGATGGGGGCACTGTGCTCGGTCCGAACAGGCCACACGCGGGGCAACACAATGGGCACATGCGCGTGAGGTTCGTGGCATGGCCGGCAGGCTAAGTGCAATGGGCGACTTAAGCATGGGAACGGGAGTCAAGAGATGGCGAGTCAGTGACGGGTGGCGGTGCGAAGGGTGGACGCCACCAACAAGTGGTGGTGGCGGCGGCGGCTCTCTGATGGTGGAGAAGGGGTCCGGTGGTTCGGGCGTGAGGGTGAGCACGGTAGCCCTTGGCGAGGCAAAGCCAACTGCTTGACGGGAAGCCGAGGAGGCTTGTAGGCGGCGACGGTGCCGGGAAAGGGACGGCCAAGGCGGGAAGAAGGCGAAAGGCACTGCAGTGGCTAATCCTCGAGGGAGTTTGAGGGGAAAGACTCCTGGTGGCCGGGGGCTCACGGTGACGGGGTTGGCGGCGCCGGGAGATGGCTGGGGCGATGAGACGACGGTGGAGGTGGCGGCGGCCGCCGAAAATGGGAGAGCGGCGTTTTTGCTTGTGGCTTACCGAAACTCCAAGGGGGCGGCGTGAGGAGCTCAAGGGGGCACAGGAGGCACTTTATAGGCCATGGAGGAGGAGGAGAGCCTACGGGAGGGAGGTCTTGGGAGTTGCGTAGTCCCGAGGCGGTAGCATGGGCGGCTTACACGCGGAGGGGACAGGGCGAGGGAGTAGGTGAGGCGTAGCGAGGACAAGCGGCGACTCGGGTGTCCACGCTGATGTGGGTGCATGCGTGCGCCACGCAGCGCGCGACTCGGTCCAGGAGCGAGGATGGCGATGACGTGCGCAGTGCGGGCGCTCCGAGGTGACAAGGCAAGCGCGGCCAGGGCCAAGGCGTGCGGTGACAAGACAAGGCGAGGGGAGACAAGACTTCGGGGCTGTTGACGAGAGCGCGGCGCTTGATCTGGCAGCTCCAGGGCGGCGAGGACTATGGCGACGTGTGCTACACTGCCAGGCCGAGAAGAAAAAGAGGCTAGGGGAGGCTCGAGTCTTGATCATTGCGAGGTAGGCGGGGTGGTGCGGCGCAGGGCATGGGCGCCAAGCGGTGGTGGCAGCAGAGGGGGCAAGCAGCTCGGCGAGGCGGCGCGCGCCACCTGGAGAGAGAGGGTGGCGCCGCAGCTTTTGACCCGGGGGGGAGGGGAAAGAAGATGACCCAGGCAGACGGCTCGGGCTGGGAAAAAGGAAGAGGGCTGGGAAAGGCTTGGGCCGGCCACAAGAATGAGAGAGGGGAAAGGAATGGGCCGGCAAGGGGCTAGGCAAAAGAAAAGGGAAAAAGAGGGCCGAGTGGAAATGGGCTTGGCCCAGGAAGAGAAATGGGCTGAGCCCAAAAGAGAAGGGAGGCCCAACTCAAAATGGCCCATCCTGCTGAAAGCATCATACAGTGCAGAGTTGCAAATGGACACTGAAAATGTTCCAATAATTATTTGTTGCAGGGAGAGCAACTACAGCGACAAACCTCTAAAAAGCCTGCTAATGATCAATTACTTTCTTCTACGATATTTGACAGGTACCTCTGTTGTAATTTAGTTTAGTGATGCTACTCTTGTGCTTTATGACAAACTTGATATTTATCTTGTGGGTGTAGGTCAACCAATGGGTTACGAAACCAGGAACAACAAAAAATACCTAAATGCATCAAAACTTGTGTTACAGAGGTGTTTCCTGTTAAGAAATCTGGAAACCTTGGAAAGGAAAATTGTAAGGTTAGACATTTGAAACATCAAGCGTTACTGATGTGATGTACTAAATGATGCTCATTGCTTGATAAGTCTTTTAAAGCATCATGTTGAGTTTTAGTTTTGTTCTAAATATAATATCTTGAAACCGGGATGCTTTCTTTGAATAATGAGAAGGCTCTTAAACCCGCCGATGTCAGAGCGGCTTCAAATTTTGCATCATCTTCACTCCCATGGTAACTATTTGACTAGAGGACTTTAGGTGCATGTTGTTCTCAGATCATGTAATTCATGTTCAAGTTCTTATGTGGATTATTTTATCACAATTCAGCAAATATGGTGACTTTGCGGTTGAACTCTTATGTTCCATCATCGACGGAGGCAAAGAAACCGTGTTTTAGGAAAGTTGAGAAATGCAAAGAAAATGCTTTCTTTGAGTATCTGAGCTTCACATTGGTGATGAGAAGCAAGCTGCCATTTTTCTCACATGATATTTAATTGTACTTTTGTATTGCACTATGCATCTATACTACCTTCTCCATGCTATGCTGCCTAGAATAGTCCCCTGATATATAATACATTCCATGGGTACTATTTAGAATAATCTCTCAGTATTGCTATTGTTTGGAATCCAAATTAACATCCATATGCCATAGTGTTGTCTCAGAAGTGCATCATCTGTATAATATTTCATTTTTTACAGTGCTATATTATATTTCCTTCTAGGCCATGCAACATTAGTAGGTTAAAAATGTTTGGTATGCAAAAAAAAAAAACTCGATGTGCACTAGAAACTTTCTTATTACGTAAACATATTAAGTGCCTAGATTTGAAGTTAGAAAAATATACATGGTCTCAACAATTGAAGTGCATACTTATAGTGCAAATGTTGATTCGTTAGCCTAAATAAATTATTTGTATTTCAGGTGTGGTGCATTGATGGCAATGCTAAGGCTGCCCTACCAAAAGAGGACATTGGAAAATTTTACAGTGCAGACTGCTATATCATTCTTTATACATAGCATTGGGGTGACAAGAAAGAAGAATATTATCTCAATTACTGGATTGGGAAGGATAGTATGCTGGTTATACTACTTTGCATGTTGCCAGACTTAAGCGATGACCTACATGTTTTTCCACATTATTCCAATTATTGATACTTTTTAGTGTGATCATCAATCTTGGTGATGTGCCATTTATAGTTTTGTTGGTCAGGTATTTAGATAGAACCTATGTTTTAACCTTTCTGCAAAACTATTTATATTCACTGATTTGTGCACATGTGGAACCCACATTACCCGATTAGATTAGGAAGGTCATTCATAAAATCAAGACGCATGCATAAGGCCGAGGTATTGCAGCAATTAGTCTCTAAATGCTTGGGACTTGGGTTTGTAGGGACCAACCTTGAATTGTGGCCCTCCGGTCTGGTGAATGGATGGCCAGGATACTCTAGATCTGCCATCCAAAATATTTCCATATATAGCTTAAAATTGAAATTGCGTCTTTCATATTAGTATAGATGTGCTAGTAAGTATAAACTTATGTTATAAGTGAGCAACGTTTATGTTAGTTGGTCTCTGTTCTTCGTTTTTTTTAACAGCAATAGGACTTATCATGCTCCTGTAGAAGTAAGTCGCCGCTTTGGATCGATATTTACTTTTTTTGGTTCATTCTCGTAGGATGATCAAGTGATGCCACCAATTAGTTAATACAATGTGGAATTCATTGAAAGGAAGGCCTATTCATTCTTCGCATTTTATTTCACTTGCCACTCAATTAGCTAATACAATGTGGAATTCATTGAAAGGAAGGTCTGCTTACATTGTCGCATTTTATTTCATAGCGCCTACAATATTTGTTCATAAGAGAAGAGTTAGATTTATTAGTAGTGGTGTTGTAGGGACGCATTTATCAAGGGAAGGAACCGCCGCAATTTGTTGCTATTTTCCAAATTTCATGGTTATCTTGAAGGTACAACTGCTTCTTTGAATATATCTTTTTGATGCTTGCCCACCACCGAGTGGTTGCTTTTTTTATGTTGTAATTCTATAAGGGATGCATAGCTCAACATCATAGATCTGAATAATATATAGCTACACTACTAGGAGGATATCTGCTAAGTATTACATTTTGACAAATCATGTAGGGCGGAATCGGTTCTCGATACAAGAAGATCGCAGAAAAAAGGTTGTGGACAATGAAATTTACTCATTGAAGGCATAGCTCTAATTCAAGTATCTCGAGACAAAGAATCCATAACAATAAAGTTCTTCAAGTTGATATGGTATCACCTAGCTATCTGTTATTCTTGTCAATAACTTGGATGAGATGGGTCTTTTTAAATTGAATTATATAATAAAATAGTGTTTGGAGTTGGAGATGCCAACATTTTCTCTTAAAATGTTAACCTTTGTGTCAACTTCTAACAACTAAGTCTACCTCTGAAATTGTACAAAAAGTCCTTTGAAATCTATAATGATATTGTACAGAAATCATGTTATTTCCCCCTTTAACTAATCGGTCATTATTTTACAGGTGGCCACATCTTTAAGCTCCACAGAGTGTTTGTATTACAATATGGAAATGCAATGTTTACATGACATGGCAATTGTACCACTTATGAGCAGCAATAGTGGACAGCGAAAGTTGCTGAGTTCTTGAAGGTATGATGCCACCTTTAAACAGATTTAAGGACATCAACTCAAATTTCTTACCAGATTATATTACATTGAGCACAAAACAGAAAATATATGAGAGTGTAATTATCCCTGCTTTGTTTTGCCTATGTTTACATTTCAAAAAAGATATGAGAGTGTAATCATTCCTGCTCTGTCTTGCCTATGTTTACACTTCTAACTAAACTGCTAATGCCTACTAACCAACACTAATTTAGCTTTCTAATTTCCCTTCTTTGCTACAGAATGGGTTGCGTTATATATTTCTATACATTTTCTCATGTCTAAAAGATTACTTGCCAAAGTATTGTGCTAGATCGATCCTCTTTTTCCCCTTTTGCTTATTACAAAGAACATATTTTGACCTCGATTCGAAGTTCATAGCTTTATATAAATCGTATGTATTGCCTCTAGCCAAAACATATATGTTGTATAAACACCATGTTTTGTACCTTAGATATGGAGATAAAAATGATGGACGATGGTATATTGCTGCAGATAAAAACAGTTGCTATGATCATTCTAAACATTACTAGAATGATCATTACTGGACTCAAGATACAAATTATCGCTGTACACAGCATAGTAATCCTTATTTTGACAAAATGGTAGTTAATTTGTTGATCTGAAAGTAGATGACGTGTATTGCATGTTTCTTTTACATCTGGTATAAGTCAGAACCTCCACACTGATGCTCTCTCTTTCGTTTCTAACAAATGCTTATTCATAAAAAGATTCTAAAGTACTAGCCGACACAACATTTTGGTTCCAAAGGAGATGCATGATTCTGGAATCCCTTAGCTCCGAACTTTTTTAACTACTTTAGATACTTATTGATATATCGTCTACTATGTTTCTACCTTTTCCTGCTCTACCATGTTTTGGTTCCTCATGAGTTAGATGTATAGTCTCTGAAATTGATATATCGGATGGACAGAAGCAGATCAGGTTTTGCTACACTTCAACTACACAGATGTATATCATAGCATTTCCTATCTAATTTTTTAGTGTACTTTGTGTACATGATACTGCTGCAACATATATATATACACACACACACGCAAAGCTCCCAAGTTGTCATCATACATGGGATTTTCTTTTTTGCCCACGGCAACGCGCGGGTCTCCCGCTAGTTTGATGAACTCATAGCTTCTTACTGCATCTGCTCGCTCCAACACAGTAAATTGGAGTACTTTACCACTACCGATTGGTAACACTGATAACATAATTAATCAAGCATTAACCTAATAACACCTATAATTAAAAAGAAGCTCAACTCTATGCAACATGACCCTCATTGCCGCCAAGCATTCTTATTTGGTGTTGAGCAGAGAACAACGCGTCGACGCGGCAACACACATTGTCCGACAGCTCCACCTCCACGTCCACCTCCCACCAGAATTGCCTCGCCGCCAAGGACGGAGACAAGAAAATATAACGAGAGGGACCAATTAGTAACATTTTTGTATTGAAAGGGTCAAATAGGACTTTGCCGCTATTTTTTTTATCTAGTATAGGTGTGCACAAGGGATTGAATGGAGCTTAAGGGTGGCCAAGGCTACACCTAGCACCCCCTTTCTCCATCCCTGATCCCTACCATCACCTGTAGGCTGCAACACCTTCTCCCCAATGATGTCCATCCTTCCGTTCTCCGTCGTGACCTGCTCCCTGGTTTTCTTTGCCCTCAACCCCACTATAATATCCCAAGTTTTGAGTTTCAAAAATATTTTTGTGTAGTTTAGCCCTTTGGAAAATTTCACCAATTTTTGTTGATTTAATAAATCTTAAATGAGACTTTCTAAAGTCAAAATAATTTATTGCGATTAATCCAAACATCAATTAATTCCAAAATTATTTTATTTTAGTTCTTTTTGCTTGGAAGTATTTTTCAGATTTTTCTAGGAATTTTCCTAGTTCATTTGCTATTATTAATTTGCCATTTGTATTTCATGCATGTTTTAAAAAGGAAAACTAATTAAAAATTCATGAAATCCAAGTGGGCCGCTTTCCTATTCCCACGACCCATTTCTCTTGTTTTTGGCCCAGTTCACCTGACCCAATCCGCCGCCGCAGCCTAGTCTCTCTCTCTCTCTCTCTCTCTCTCTCTCTCTCTTCCGCCCACGCACGCTCCCGAGCCCACTTGCTAGCCGCATCGGCGTCATGTTCAACGCCAACTCTCCCGAGCCACAACCGCTGATGTGTCGGCCACCTCTATGCCACTGTTCATCGTCTCCGGAGCGGACTCTAAGTTCGTGTCCGCGCCGCCGCCGTTGCCCTTTCTTGCGCCACACACCTACAAGCTATAAAAGCCCTCAACGTCCATGTCGAAATGATCACCTCAACCCTAGCTACCAATCCCCTAAAGCCCTGAGCTCGATTTCGCCATCGTTTCGCCGGAATTGGAGGTTGAACCCTAGCATCGCCGCCGCTGTTCTTCGTCGATTCCATTCCCGCTAGTGAACCCTTGCTGCTGTTGTCTACACCATCGGCTTTGCCTCTTCGTGTTCTACCCAGTGCGCCCCTTCTCGTCGTTGGATAGGTCCCGTCAAGCCCGCGCCAATGCCCTGCTTTGCCATCGCTGCCATGTTCTAGTCGCCGCCGACGACCTTTGGGTCTCGTGCGCCACCGATCCGCGTCGCGTCGTCCTTAGGAGCAAGATGTGCATGTCCAAGCCCTCGCCGGTGCACTTCGCCGCCGTTCTGCCGTTGGTCTGAGCCACCACCATCGTTTTTGCCCCCATCACCATTGAGCCCTTGTCGACCGCCACATCTTCTTGGGAGCGCCTTCTTTCAGAGCCGCTCGCCATCGCCGTCGGCGAGAGTAGCCGTCGATCTCCGTCAACGTGGCCACCTGCATGTCTGCCACCTAGCAGCCACTTGGCGTCGCGTCAGCCTCGGGTTGCATCGCTGCCATGTCATCACCCTCGTCCATGTGTCTGCCACTTGTCGCCTTTTCAACGCCACTTGTCGCCACGTGGACACCCGTTGCCACCTTAGCTGCGGCCCGTGCCCAAACCCTAGACCCAGTCAACGTGGACTTAGTCCACAATGGACCAAGCCACTAACATGTGGACCCCACATGTCAAGCCCTATTCCATGAACCAGTGAGCCGTAGACCCGTGGACTAAATCCATGGATTCAGTCTATAGACTGTGGGTCCCATCTATCAGCCTCTGATCCTATTTTTGGGAATTTCTTTAATTTATGAAATTGAAGTTCCGAGTGGGCCCCACCTGTCAGTTTTCTCTCTCCCTTTTCTTTTTCTTTGATTTTCTCAGTTGACCAACTTCCAAGAGCATGTTCTTCCTCATACGAACCCCAATTAAGCCCATTCAAGTCTCTTAATTTATCTAAATTCAATGTCTAATGTTTTTGCAATTTTTACTTAATTTTTAGAGTTCATTTTTTTTTACTTTGTTTCGTATTTATTTGTGTTTTCACTTTCATTTACGATTATACGTTGATACTTCAGAACCTTTGAGGAAGGAGAAGTTGATCAAGCTCAAGACCAGTACCAAGACTTGTTTCAAGGCAAGTTGTGCTTTGGCCATGTTGCACCCAGTTTTCCAAAATTATATTGATTCAAACTATTGCATGTTATTTCAATTATTTAATACTTTTGGATTAACTATGCACCTACTTGATTATGACCACCTTGCTTATTGTATTACCTTTATCAATTGTCACCCTAGCTTGGTTAATTAATAGTTGGTATTATCATAGCACCAACATGGGTTGGTTAGATGCGATTAGTATGCCTAGTTATGCAACGGGTCATTGATACCATTTTGAATTGCAAATTTAAACTTGACTAAGTGTTTATGGAATACCTTTGTGAAAAGCTGTGTGCAGTATGTTGTGAGTTGTTGATGGCATATGTTGCACTTAATCAACATAGTGGAAAAAGATTTAGACTGAGACAGGTGGAAGGAATTGTGATATGGTAGAGCTGTGTGCGTTTGGGAAAATATGAATATTGGTAACTTGGAGTAGTTTGGCAGTCTGGTCTTGGTCAATTAAGGACTTAAATTTGTGCGCTATTAAACTAAGCCATAACTGTATGACCACATGCCTGGTATGGGACATGCCTAATTTAGTAAGTTATAGAGTCTTGACATTAATTACTCAGGCAGTAGGTTAAGCTCTATGCTAGGGTGGAGGTGTGACTCTCTCTCTATGGCTAGATCACATTTATGAGCGGTTCGCCGTCTTCAGGTCTAACATGTGCGATGGGCCAACAACCTCTGTGGGGATTAGCGTCAGCAGTATGCACATCGGGAGGGTCAATTGTTGAGATGAAGTTTCGGAAAGGTTATGTTATAATTGGTGTAGGCCACACTGATTATATCTTGTGGGTAAAGTGTACAAACCTCTGTAGAGTATTAATCAATCTATTCGAATAGCCAAGTTCGCGATCATGGACCTGCTCGGGGATTTCACACGAGGGGTACATTTTCATAAAACAATTGGGAGGGACAACTGCGTGAATTAACTCATATGACCGTGTGAAAGAAATCAATTAGACTACGTGAGCTTTGTGAAATACTTGTTAACTTATTATTGTTATTTGTTTTAAATTACACCTTCAATCTATTATTTGTATTCAAATGTGTAACAGTCCAAAAATTCATAATTGTAAAAATGAGGGATTTTTAAAACTTTTTGCATAATGACTATTATCGTGCGCTTGCTTGCATCTTTGAGAATTGCTTGAGGACTTTTTGCATCTTTTCTACTCTCGTGATTTTATCTACCATCCTGTCAATTTGCCTTTTCTTAAGGCTATCTAATTTTTCTTCCTTCTCTCCCTACCTCCTTTAGCTAAAATGTTGACTAGCCTAGTGTCTGACCCAACCCACCCTGCTCCCGTGCATTCTCTTTACTATCCTTCTGACCCACGGCTGGCCAAGCCCGGTGTAGCCAAGGCCTTTAGCTGTAGACTAGGGTAGTGCCTCTCTCTTTTTCCTGGCGCCTATTGCACCAGGCAAGGGCTTAGGCCTGTGGCTGTCCATCGGCCATCAATAACCACCACCTAGGATGTCCCTCAACGGCACTGTACAACCACTCCAACCACTCCCCCTGGACAGGTTGTGTGTGTGTATATGTTGCCTACGTCCTTGTTGCCTCTTTGTTGCTTTCTTAGCTATTTCAGTGCTAACCTCATTCTCTTCTTCTTCTTCCGAGTGAACTTGAGCTCCAAAACAAGTTCAAGCGCTCGTCTCTGTCGGGCGCCACCCCATCGTAGCCTTTACCATTGACGCCCATTGGGTACTCCAAGACCTCCTTGGCGGGCCATCTATCTGCTTCTAGGGAATAACCTTGAAGACTGAAGACCACCTCCTCCCCTCAAGCTACTTGCAGCACGGAGCCCCTTCCCTTGTTATGATCCACCCTCGCCAGCCGGCTTCGACTAACTCATTTCCCAGCCTGCACCGGTAAGTTCCTAGTGACTGGGTGTTTTTCCTAATTCGAGCCGCCATGTTCTCCTTTTGGATTTTCCTTTGGTACTTCCTTTGGTTTTGTCCACTGGTTCATTCGATTGCACCAAATCAGTCGAAGACTTCTCGTAACATTTTGGGCTTCCCCCATGTCTCTTTGAACTTTCAAGTAAAAAAGAAATATTTGGTTTTGATGAGAGTTCAAAGCTTGACTTGAGACTCAAAAAGGAGTTTTAAAATGACTAAATCCAACCTCAACTAAATCTCAGCTTTGTTTTCCGCGAGTCTGTTGAAATCCTCGCCTCCCTCCTTGCACAGCCCTCCCATTTTACAAAGACCACCCTCTATCGCATGATCTTCCTTTTGCAAAGACCACCCTCACGACCTCCCCCTGGTCGTAACATCTCCACGACCTCCCCGGGTCGTAACGCTCACACGACATCCCCTGGTCGCAACACTCACAGGACCTTCCCTAGTCCTGGTATCTTTAGGATCTCCTTCATGTGCATCTTGACCGTCAGGACTACTTTGGTTCTATCTTGAGCGTCGGGATCTCCTTTGCGCGCATCCTGACCGTTAGGACCTCCTTTGATTCCCTTTTGACCATCGGGATCTCCTCTGCGTTCGAGACTGTCAGGACCTCCTTTGGTTCCATCTTGACCGTCGGGACCTCTCTTGAGATCGTCTTAACGGTCCAGACCTCCCCTCCACTTAGAACTAAGGGTACAGACCTCCCTTCATTTTGATCTAACAACTCGGACCTCCCTCCTCTTAGATCTAAGGGCCTATACCTCTCCTCACCTGGATCTAACGATCCAGATCCCTCTTCGTCAGATCTAACGATTCGGACATTTCTTCATTTAGATCTAAGGGACCAGGCTCCTGTTCGTATAGATCTAACGACCCAGACCTCTCTTAGTTTAGATCTAACGAACCAGACCTTCCCTAGTTTAGATCTAATGGTCAGATCTCTTTTGTTTAGATCCAGCGACCCAGACCTCTCTTCACCTGGATCGGAGGGTCGAGACCTCCCTTCATCTAGATCTAATGGCCCAGACCTCCTCTTCGCTTAGATCTAAGGGTCCGGACCTCCCTTCAGTTAGATCTAACGGCCTAGACCTCCCATCGCTTGGATCTAGCGGTCTAGACCTCCCCTTGATTGGATCTAACGATCTAGACCTCCCCTCGAGTGGATCTAATGATCCAGACCTCCCCTCGATTGGATCCAACGATCCAGACCTTTTCCTTGATTGGATCTAACGATCCAAACCTTTTCCTTGATTGGATCTAATAATCCAGACCTCTCTTCGTTTAAATCTAACGACCCAAAACTCTCTTCATTTGGATCTAACGGTTCAAATCTCTCATCGTTTATATCTAAGGTTCCAGCTCTCCCTACATTTAGGTCTGAGGGTCCAGATCTTCTTTCGTTTGGATCTAACGGTCCAAAATCGTTCTTTGTATAGATCTAAGAGATCAAACCTCTCTTCCATTAGATCTAACGGTACAAACCTCCTCTCGTCTAGATCTAACGGTCCAAATCTTTCTTCGTTTTTGATTCAAGGTTCCAGATCTCCCTACATTTGGATCTAACAGTTTCAGACCTCTCCTCATTTTGATCTAACGGTTCAGATCTCTCCACGATTAGATCTGAGGAATTCAGACCTTCCTCTCATTAGATCTCCCTCTTGATCTTTTTGCAAAGATCACCCTCATGGTCCACGACTTTTCTTAGTCTTAGCACTTTCACGACCTCCCCTGGTCGTGGCGCTTTCGTGACCACCTCTAGCCATAGTAAACTCCATGACCTCCTTTGGTACAGTGATTCCAGGATCTCCCCTGATACAGTGATTCCAGGACCTCCCCTAGACACAGTACCTCTAGGACCACCCCAAGTTATAGTTTTTCCGCTACCTCCCTATCGTATCCTTCTTGAAACAAAGTAGTTTCTACGACCACCACAGATCCAACGACCACTGAGTTTTCAACTACGTTTGCCTCATATTTCTAAATCAACACTGTTGCATTATTTGGAGTTCTTTGCACATTTGAAAGCGATTCAAATTGGAATATTTGCTTATTTGCCTTTTCGATTGTTTTGCGATTATAGAAGCCGAGGCGGTCGAAGAACTGTTCATTGACTAGGATCCTGATCAGCAGCACTCTGAACAAGGCGAGTCAATCCTTTGATCATGTTGAACCCACCTTTTGCAAATTATGTTGCTTTAAATTATGAAACTGCATTGCTATGTTTTATCAAACTAAAATTTGGTCTAGATCGTAGTTAATGCCTTAACAAATACTTGTGTATAAACTATCAAATCCTTGAACTTGGACATTATCCTTTGCCACCCTAGACTTAATGGATTACCTGCTAGTTAATAAGTTTGTATCTAAGTGTCATGCTTAGCCTTGCTTAGATACAGTGTCATGCGGGCTTTGATTTGCCCGACCATATTCATTAAAAACTTTAGAAATTGTTTTAGGCAGCAGGGCTGGGAGCCTGGCTAGTATGTTGAGGTAAAAGGTTATTTTCAAAACAAACAAAACTTGAAAACTGTTTTCGACTAGGGCGGTTGGAAAGAATGGCTGGTGCCGGGGGCACGAGAAGAGGTTGGTATGTGGATGCACCGCCCTAGTCAAGTAAGGACCGAATCTTGTGATGACCACTCATGCAAAAACAGTGCAACCATAGGTCCATAATGGGTACGACCTGGCCAACTAATTTTCTCGCCTCGGTATGGCCTCACCATTGGAGGAATGTGGTGTGGGTAAAGGGGAAAGGGAGCCACAGAGAAACCACATGATGCAAGAGGGGGCCTCCCAGAAGTGCTTGGCACCGGGCGGTGGAAACCTTAGCGGGTGGGGTTGTGTCAAGGAATGAGCATTGTAAAGGCCTTGTGGTAGTCTCCCCTTGATTTGCATGTCTAAGGAAACGTGTGTATATATCAAGGTGATTACCTCTTGTGGGTAAAGTGTGCGAACTCTGTAGAGTAAGAAAACTATCATGATAGCCGTGCTCACAGTCAAGACCGGTGCTGAGAACTTGCTTGATATAGTCTTCATCTTTACAAAACCATTTGTGATGAAAAGGGAAGGCTGGGGTGGGACCCCAAGAATTTAAGAAAGGCCTGGTTGGGGACCCGAGTATAGGAGGTGGGACCTCCACTAGTACTTTTCAAAAGAAAACTCATTCATGAAAACATATTTGTTAAATGGCTAAGTCATAGGATTTACTACTACTCATCTATTTCAAACCTGGCTTTGTGCAAATAAAAGAACTCTAAAGCTCCCCTTGAATAGCCTTACATCTATAAGAACTACATTGTGGGTTGGCTCGCGAGTATGGTTGTGTACTCAGGCTCTGCCAATATATTCTTTTCAGACCCGAATGATCAGGACCCCTACCAGTACTTCACGGAGGATGAACCAGATTGTGGTGAAGATAATGAAGCTTAGGCTGGGACTCCCAGTCGCTTGCCTGTGAGCAAAGTGAATAGATCCACTATGTTGTATTTTGCTTTCGTGCCTGTTCTGTCTCAACACTTTGACTTTTGTAGAAACTTTCGCCCAGGTGGCGCTTTTGTAAACAGTGGCCAGCTCGGCCAAATATTTATGTAACATATTATGGGCTTGCACTGTTCATGTTGAGAACCATTTACTTTGAGTAATACTCACGACCAGTTTATACCTAACCGCTGAATAGATGGCCTACGACCTCCCCTAGAAGTTCAAGAACCATTATTGGGTGACTTAGGAACACCTTCAGCCAATCTAGGACCACTACTAGGAGACCCACGACCACCCCTTCATGGTCTAAAGATTACTTTCAGATGTCTCAGGACCTCATCAGGATCTCCTCCTCAGGACTTCTTGTACTCTTTTGGTCGCACCTCGGGACTTCCTCCTTAGGACCTCCTTTACTCCTTTTTAGCGTATCCTTAGGACCTCCTCAAGACCTCTTATGCCTTTGTCGTATCCCCAAGACCTCCCCAGCACGTCTCTACTGACTTCTTCAGGACCTCCCTAGGTTGTCTCCACAGTACACCTTAGGACCTCCTCAAGACAACTCTACCGCATTCCTCAGGACCTCCTATAACCTCTAGGAACTCTTAAGACCTCTCAGGACCCACTCGTGAACTACAGGACCTCCTACGACCACCCTCGATCACATTAAGACCTCCCAGCACCTCCTCCGACCTCCTCGCAGGACCTCCACAGGACTTTCTCAGGGTCACTCAAGACCTCATTGTGTTCACTATATAACCGTACTAGGACCTCTCTAAGACTCTTCTAAAGTTACCATTCTTGACCAAATATGATCGTGTCTACGAACCAATGCGTGCGTCAGCGTGGAGCTTCTGTAGGTAGTCGCTTGAGCAAACGTAGTACTGTGTGTGTGTCAGCTACTGATCCAGGGAATGACACAGTATACACAAGTGATCCCAAGTTCCAAAATTGGGGTCTGACAAAATGCAAGTGTTGCTTTTGCAAAATAACCATAGAAGTCATTTCCTTTGAAATAAGCTATCATCTATCATTACATTCTGTGGTACAACTTGCTGAGTACTCGAAGTATTCACTCTTGCTGAAATCATCATTCAGCTGAAGTGGAGAAGTACTCGCCTGCTTTTGAGGAGGAGTTTCACGAGGAGGTTGATCGCTAGGTCTTGATCCCAGTCAGTTGTCTATGACAAGTCGATGGGTTTCCGTTGGAGTTGCTTCTATTCCGCTGTTGTTTCTTTACTTAATGCTCAGCCCTGGGTGGCTTAATAAGTGTAAAACTCAACCATAAGGTCATAACCATTATGTACTATTCAAATTAGTTGTTTATTTTTATATTCACTACGCATGGAATGATATTAATCTATGTTGATACTGTGTGCACTAACGTCATCCTGGATTAGTGCAGCATACACAGAGAGGCTAGATTTGCATATTTGGGTCCCGACACCCGCCAATGCCTCGTAGACCTCAACAAAGTCGGCGTCGTCAACAGCGGTGTGGTCGTTGGGGAGGGGGGAGTAGCGGCGGAGGACAGCATCACCAGAGGGGTTGCCGAAGGCGAACGCGTTGACGGCATTGGAGAAGACGACAACCACTAGATTGGCGCCGCGCAATGTGCAGAGCTTGGAGGCCTTCTTGAGGAGCTTGTCGCTGTGCTCGATGCTCTCGATGTGGCATATTTCGATCTTCCCATCGTCGTTGCCGCCGCTTGGAGAACGACGAGCGGCTTAGGCATCAACATAGTCTCTTGGAGAACAAGTGTTGTCGTCATCATCGCTTGGGGAATGACGAGTGTCATCGCGTGGCCACACTAACGCCGTCGTCGTCGAGATGGATGGATGGATCGAGCAAACAAACACGGCATCAGCGACAGCCACTGTTGTTGGTTCTGCCTCCTCAACACCTCAATGGAATGCGGTTTACGATCTCCATAGCATCGCTTCTGACGACCTTGATCGCACGCGACATCTACTCGCCGCTTTGCTTTGCTTATGGATGTCTCAGAGAGGAAGAAGATGCAGGTGACATGTAACAGCCCAAATTTTGTTGCAATTTAAAAATGCATGATTTTCATGAATTTTAAAAAGTTTGGTTGCATTTAAAAATTTCAAAAAAGCTTTGCCTTGCCATCTAATTTTTTTAAAAAAAATTCCTTGCCTCAAAAATTAGATTTTCAAAGACCTAAAATTGATTTCTGTGCAAACCCAAAATAATTAAAGCCTGGTTATTGCAAAAACCATTTCAAAATTCAATTTCAAACCCAAACCTAATTTTGAAATGAAAATAAAATCTCATATCTTTCCCCCCCCCCCTCTCTCTCTCTTGGGCCAAAATCGAGATGCCGGGCTGACCTCTTCCTCTCTTCTCTCCTTGGCTCGAGCTAGCATAGCCGTCATCGTCTTCACCTAATTTCCCATCCCTCCTACCTCAGTCCAGTCGGCCCGCAAGCCACCGGCCTAGCCGCCCCTCCTTCTTCCCTCCTTCCTTAGCGTGGTCCAGCAGCCAGCCGCAACCCAGCTAGCGTCAAGGCTGACCCAGCCCAACAGCGGCAACCCACTCTCTCTATCGCGCCATGTTCTTCTTCCTTCTCTAGCCCTTTCTTTCTCCTAGTGCTCTCTCTTGTTCTCTCTTTAGAGTGTGCGCCTAGCCATGCGCCGCAGCAGGTAGACAACAACGCCCTGCTCCTCGAGCACAATGCTGCCATGACCTGGTCACATTGCCACACCAGCCAGGCCACTCTGCTGATACTCCTACTCATGATATCTCTCACCCAAGCTCGCCCCCATGTCCCTGTCTCCTCCCTTCCTCTCTTCTCTATTTAAGACATGCCTTAGGCCCCCTCTTGCTCCCTCTTGCCTCACAGCACCCCCCAACCCAACTTCTTCCTCCCCAAGCTTGAATCGAGCTCAAGGCAAGCCATGCCCATGCCGTCCACCACCTCTACCTCACATTTCGGACAATTCAGTCAGTTACTTCCCAAACAGTTCGTGTCACAATGCGTTCCACATCCCAAACATCGTTTCCCCTCAACCACTTTTGGATTTTCTTCATAGGAATGCACGGACGCCAACATATTCACCAAAACTGGCCGAAATCGCTGCCACCATCGCCATCTGTCACACGCTGCATCTTGGCTCGACTCATCCCTCCTACAGCATCTCCTCACCTTCCCCAATCCTTCCCAGCCGCTAATTTAGGCTGGCCTTCCGTAGGCATCACCCCCATGTTAAGCTCGCCGCCAGCTCGCTCCCGTCCACACCATCCTCTCCGGTGAGTCCCTCTCGATGCGTAGATACTTGTGACGCGCTTAATTTCTAGGATTAGTCCCTGCTTGGCCGACGCCATGGTAGTAGTATCGCCACCGCCTCCGTACGCAACCGTGCCACCGCTATAGCCTGTCTCCCGCCACATCATCGCCATTTGAGTCACCTTGGTCCCCACATTCCATTTTGCTTGTCATGGGTGGTCGTCTTGGATCCCCTCGATAGCGTCGAGCTCGCCCTAATTAGGGTTAAGATTAACTTTGGTTTAATTAGTGATAATGTTAGAATGACATGTAGGCCCGACACAATTAGAAAATCAAATTAAAGGCTAGATTAAAGTCTCGGAATATGAAATGCGGACCTCACCACTTGAAACACTCGGTTTAGACTTGGTCCGTACACCCTAGCCACTAATGTGAGGGCCCCCTAGCCCTATGAATCGTCGAGTGGAGCGTGTCCATGTGGACTGCGGACCCACCTGTCAGTCTCTCGGATTTCTAAATAAAAATAATTATAAAATAAAATAAAAACCCGGCTAGACCCCACCTGTCGACCATAGAGATTGTTCCTTAATAAAAAAATAATTATAAAATAAAATAAAAACACCGCTGGACCCTACCTATCGACCGCAGAGGACATTTCTAAATAAAATAATTGAGAAATGAAATTAAAATCCCAGCTAGATCCACCTATTAGGAATTTCATATTTTTTTGGCATTTCCTTTCAGCTCCAACTTTGCAGAACACATTCTCCCTCATTTTAAATTCAAATGACTTTATTTTTGTTTCTTAATTCAAAATTTTCCAATAGTACCAAAATCATAATTTTTGGAGTTAATTTTAATTCATTTGAATTTGGTTATGTTCGCGATTATAGACTTTAATGCTTCAAACTCCACTATCACTGTTGATCAAGACCAAGTGATATCCATTGTTGAGCCACTGTCACTGTTGATCAAGACCAAGTGATATCCATTGTTGAGCCAGATAAGTCCTTATAATTGATCATGTTTTACCTACTTTTCAAATGCAAATTATTGTACTTGCATGCTTATTATTATTTATAAAAGGCTATGCTAAATGCTGATGCCTAGTTAGTCCATATGTTGGTTAATTACTATTCCCCTCCTTGATTGTAGTAGGAGCATACAAGGTAGACGTTGCAACACCCCAATTTTCCTGAGCCTTTTTGAAGATTTTCAAAAATAAAAAAGAACCATTCAGTTTTGTTGAAGTTCCAAAGCTTAACTTGAGATTTTCAGAATTTGAGTGTTTAAAATGACTAAGCTAAACTTCAACTAATCCAAAGTTGGTTCCCTCTGTGTTTGCTTGGCCTCTGGTGTTGCTCTCCTTCTGTTGTCCGCTCGGACCTCCCATTCCCTTTGGAATTCCTCTCTATCCAGATCTCCTCTTTCGTTTTGGCGCTGCCTGTGCCCTCCTCTCTTTTGTACCGTCCGATCTGTATTGGACGGCTCTGCTTAGCCACGCCTCTCCTTGCCCTTTGGATCTCCTCCCTTGGATCTCCCTATGGTCTTTTGCAAAGACCACCTCTTTTGGTCTTTTGCGAAGACCACCCCTTTTTGGTCGAGAACACCTTTTGTGGTCACGGCCACCCCTTTTTTTTGCTCAAACCACCCTGTTGGTCACCCTTGGGGGTCTTTTGTAAAGACCATCCTCCTGGTCTAGATCACCCTTTGGATCAGGACATCATTTAAACTCCCCTTTGTGGTTTAGACTCCCTTTAAGGTTTAGACCTTTTTCTTCTTTGGTTATCTCTTGTTTGGACATGCCCTTATGTCCAGACCTCCTTTTGGTTTTGACCTCTCTCTCGGTCACAACCACCCCCGAGATGTCCTAAGCTCGGGTTTGTATTTCAAATATCCCTAATCTCTGGAATCCAAATTTTGGGTTGAATTCCTCTCTTCTAGAACTCTCTGGTCTGACCCTCTTTCCTTCCTATGTTCCATCGGATCTCCTTGAGTCCATATGAACCTCCTTTGTGTTTAATTGGACCTCCTTGTGTACTTTTGGACCTCTTTGTGTTCATTTGAACCCCCTCGGGTTCACCTGGATCTCATTGTGTTCATTTGGACCTCCTTTTGGTCCAAACTTTACTTTGGGAATCTCCTCTCATTTGGACCTCCCTTTGGTTCAAACTCTCCTTTGTTTGGACCTTCCTCGGGTTCAAACGTCCCTTGAAAACTTCCTTCCTTGCTGGACCATCCGATTTTCAACGGACCGTCCGTAGCGATTGGGTCGTTCGGACCATCCGAACTTCCCACTCGTTCTGGACCCTCTGATCTAGATCGAACAGCCCCGCTCTTCCGCGCCTTTCCATCGCTATCGCTCCCCTCCTTTGATTTCATCTCAACTGTCGAGACCTCCTCTGAGTCATCTTGACCGTCAGGACCTCCCCCTATTAGATCTTGACCGTCAGGACCTCCCCTTGTTAGATCTTGACCGTCAGGACCTCCCCTTGTTAGATCTTGACCGTCAGGACCTCCCCTTATTAGATCTTGACCGTTAGGACCTCCCCTTCAGTTGATCTGACCGTCAGGACCTCCCTTTGAGTTCATCCTAATCGTCAAGACCTCTTTTGAACCATCTTCTGTGGATCTCCTCCAATGGATCCCTCTTCCTTGGAAAACCCCTCTATCCAAACCTCCCTTCGTTTGGATCTGATGGTCCAAACCTCCCTTTGTTTGGATCTGATGGACCAGACCTCCGCGCCTTCGTTTGAAATCACCCGATCTGTATCGGACGGCCCAATCTTGTTGGCACGTTCGGCTAGTCTGAACGTCCCATCCTTTTTGAGCCACCCAATCTGAATTAGATGGCTCTGTTTCACTGTGTCTTTCCCTTGCCCTTTTGACCTCCTTCTCTTTAGGACCTCGTGGTCTATTTGTAAAGACCACCTTTGCAGGATTTCCTCAGGACCTCTTTGTCCTCCCGACGTCTGGTCTTTTTGCAAAGACCACCCTTGTGGTCTTTTTGCGAAGACCACCCTCCTGGTCATGACCACCCCTTGTGGTCAGGACCTCCCCTTGAGGCCGCGACCTTCTCTCTTTGTCGTTTTGCCGCGACCTCCTTTGGCTGAGACCTCTCTGTGGTCTTTTTGCAAAGACCACCTCCTGGCCTTTTTCAAAGACCACCCCTCGCGGGGCAGGACTCCCTTGACTTTTGCGGGACATCCTCCAGGTCTTCGCAGGACCTCCCGAGGCGTTGGTGGTCCCATTTGTCGATCCACGCTCATTTTCATTTCCCGCCCGTATCTCAAGCGCCACAGAAGTATTCGTGCATTTAATGCTGGTTGTGTTGCATTAAATGCTACCACTTTTTGCAGCATCTGTTCTTTCTTTTGTCCCCTCCTTCACCTGCTCCCGTCTCCTCCTTCACCTACGCTTGAGTGTGGGAGCCTTTGGAACTCCCAGCAGCTCTGGCTATAAATAGCCTGAGCAGCCCTCCTCTCCTCACTTTTGGCCACTTAGCTCTCCAACTCTTTTCCATCTTGCTCAGTGCTTGAAGCTTCGCCAAGGAGTACGTGTGGTAGTGACGTCACCTCCTCATCGATAAGGAGCTCGTCGGAGTTTGCGCCGCCACTTCGCCACCGAAGGAGTTCGCCAGAGCGCTATCGTCACCTTCAACCGTCGCCGCCGAGCCCTCGACCTCCCCCTCCTCTTCTATCTCCCTCTCGGCCTTGGTGAGTACCTCCATATCCCTATTTGCATTCCTTGCATGACTATGTTGCGTAGTCGTGTTTGTCTTACAACCATGCAGCATAGTTAGGTCCTTTGTTGAACCTCCTCCTTTGGATCTCTCGAGGACCTACTCTTTGCAAATATGACCGTCTTGGTCTTTTTGCAAAGACGACCCTCTGAGGACCTCCTAAGGATCTCTTCTTCAAAACCTCCTTAACCTCCTCAGGACATCCCCCTCAGGACGTCCCTTGAGCTCCTCTAAGATCTCCCTTGGCAAAGACCACCCTCTTAGTCTTTGCTGGTCTTTTCGCAAAGACCACTCTCCCGGTCTTTGCAGGTCTCTTCACAAGGACGACCCTCTCGGTCTTCTTGCAAAGACAACCCTCTTGGGTCCTCCTCTGGACCTCCTCCTCTGAGAACTCCCTTTTGCCCTCCTAGGACTCTCTCAGGACCTCCCTTTTTACAAATACCACCTTCTTGGTCTTTGCTGCCCTTTTAGTCTATTGCAAAGACCACCCTCTCCCGAGGACTTCCCCAACTCATTGGATCTCCCTTCAACCTCTTGGACCTCCTCCTAAGAGCCCTTTCTTAGTTCATCTTGTTCTGTTCTTTGCTATTTGGGTTTGTTTGGAGTTCATTTGGATCTTATTGGCTGTTATTTGATTTTGCTTTACTTTGTCTCATGTAGATTGCGACTCTTCGGGGAGCCCGAGTTCTCCCAGTTAGTTCCTCAAGCTTTCGGTCCAGGCAAGTTACACTCTTGATCATGTTGTACCCAGTATCTCAAGTTATTTAAGTTCTATTTCAAAATTACTGCATGCTTATTTATGCTAAGTATTTCAATACATGTTTTAAATTCATAGCTATGACGAATCCTTTGTATGGCCCATGTTGACATTGACTCCACTCTGTTGTCACCTTAGATAAAACCTGGTTGATGCCATAGTGTGAACCATGATCATTTGAAAACATTATGCTCAGTCATGCTTAGACCCAAAAGCATTTGATTTGGGGAAATTTTACCATCTAAGACCAACTGTTGTTTTAAATGCTTAGCCATGACATTGGGTTGTCATGGAGATTTGAAAATGTCTTTGAAAAGCAAAGAAAAGGAAAATGGATTTGGACTTGGGCGAATATGGTTGTTTGGTTAGTGCATGTCTGTGCACGGGGGTCGTGTGATCCGATGCCCCAGGGTTGAGGATGTCGCACAAGTCAGTTAAGGACCGGTCTGCGAGCGACAACTTTGCTATGCCTATAATGGGCTATGTCTTATCGTGCAACCACATGTCCTGAGTGGGTGGGACCTAGCTGACTAATTTGCAAAGTTCCATTGCGGTCGATCCTGTGGATGAGGTGGGAGGTCTTTCATGGCCTGTCTTTTATGACTTGGTTTTTCCCACCTAGCGCAAGAGGGGGCCCCTACGAACTCGGCGGATTTCTATCCAATGAGGGATGCAAAACCTTAGCGAGGGTGGACTGCAGTGGAATGATGCATTGTAAAAGCCTTGTCATGATCTCTAGACCACTTACCTTCGGTAGTGAGTGGTGGCATTGCTGGTCGCCAAACAAACTAGAGAAATCATGTCATGTGGGTAAAGTGTACAACCTCTGCAGAGTGTAAAACTATTCGAATAGTCGTGTCCATGGTAATGGATGTGCTGGCAAAGCCTCTCACAGTTAGATGTTGGTTTTGGTTTCAAAAGGACTTGACAAATTGGTTTTGGATTTCTATCCAATTGGGTTTTGGTGGGGAGCCTTGTGACAGGAGGGTATCCTTCACCACTTGTTGATGAATGTTATCCAACTGAAAACTAAAATTTAGAAAAGGAATTTTTAATTATTGTTATCTGCCTTGGAACTTAGTACTTGTATTTGAAATAAACTTGGCTTTATGCAAATCAACCATATTATGCCTTCCTTTGAGATATCCATTTATGTATGTCATTCTGTTATTTGAGGGGTGTAACTTGCGAGCACGGTTGTTGTGCTCACTCTTGCTTGATATTCTTATTGAGCAAGAAGAGAAAGCTTGAGGAGGTCTTCGCAGTGGACTTAGAGGTCCTGGCCGATTAGGATGTGCCCTCCAGCCGATTGCCTGTGGTGTATCGGGTGGTCTACTCAGTTATCTTTCGTTGTATTTTGCTTGCTGGTTTGTAAGTCTCCCCTTTGTAATCAACTTTATTGTTAATAAAACTTGCATTTGATGTACGTTACCACTGTTGTATGCTGTGAAGAGCTAGTTGTTGATCATTGGAACTAGCTCGGTTCACACAGAGGACCATGAGGTGATCCCTAACCACCACGACCACCCTCGGGTCTGGTCATGGGAGGTCTTTGGGGTGATCCCAGCCCTCCACGACCTCCCTCAGGTCTGGTCGTGGGAGGACTTGTGTCACCTCTGGTTCCACGACCTCCCCGGGCTTGGTCTCTCGACCACCCTTGGGTCGGGCCGTGGCACCTAAGGGACATCTCGTGGCTGTCTCGAGTCCACCTTGGGGACATCCGGGTGGCCTTGAAGGACCTTTCGAGAGATCTTTCTAGACCTCTCGAGTGGTCTGTAAGACCTCCCTGGGTGACCCTAGGTCGGGCGTTACAGACGTAATGTCAACATACAGACTAACTAAACATAGATAAAGGTTGTTCTTAGAGATGCCGAGTGGTTAAATTTGATTATGATACAAACATTGTCATTACAACACTTGTGACATGATGTGGTTCTTAGTGTGGTAACGTGAGTTACTAATTGTCGAGATTCGAATATGCAAATCTGGACCATCTGTGTATACCACACTAGTGCACACAGTGGCAACATCAATGAACATCATTCCATACAAGTGATTAAAAGGAATAAACAAGCTAAATTTGATAAGCAAATAATTTAGCAAATAAAGAGAAACAACAACAATGGAACAAAATGCAACTTTAGCGGAACCCATAACTTGCCACAAGTAACAGATTGGGAATAAGACCTAACGATCAACCTCGTCGAAGAACTGCTCCAGAGCAAATGTTGACTCCTCCAATCCTTCCTCTGAATAATGATTATAGCAAGAATGAGCACATGGAGTACTCAGCAACTTGTACCACAGAATGCAATTATAGATGATGTAATACCTCAAATTTCAATTAGAAATAATTATATTCGGAGAGGGAAATTTACTCAATATTCATTAGTAAATGCAACAAAGAAAAGAGGGAATAATCATTTGAAAATGAGTTTTCTACGAAATTATGACAACTTGGACCCCGGGCCTCGGCCCAAGAGGCCCAAGTGGGGGGGCCGGCCATAGGGAAAGGGAGCCACCCCTTTTCCCTAACCCTAGCCGCCCAAAACCCCTCCCCCTCACCTTGTGCGCCTCCCCCTCTCCCCCAAGAGCAGCCACCACCACCTCTCCATCTCTTGGCTGCACCCCCTCCCTACGATCAGCAGCTACTCCGGCAATTCTTCCCCATTGGTGCTACTTCAAGCTGCCGGCTGACACGAGGGAATGAGAAGGAGGACAGCGGGACTGCCGACCAAAAGGAGAGGAAGGAAGAGGGACTAGGAGGAGATCTTCTTTGTGGATTTTGTCCATCGTCTTCCTGGGGTTCTACAAGGGTAACGAAAATCATTCCTCGCTGTTTGATTCAGAATAGATGCGAAATCGATTAAGATTGATTGGATCGAATTGCTGCTGCTAATAGTTCGGTTCTGTCCAGAATGTTGCGTGGCTGATATCATGTTCTTAGATCCGAATTTGAGATTTCCATCTCCTAGAGTTGTTTAGGAATTGTTCTTCGCTTTCCGTAGTCGCCAAGAACACTAAATTCCGATTTACGGTTCAAAAGATATGGTAGAATCTTTCTTGCTGTCCTGATTTCCTAACGTAAATTAACTGTCAGTTTGTCTTTTAAGATATAATTAAGGTAAGTGCAATTTCAGGGTTTCTACCCAACTAGGTTGTTGTAGAATTTTTATCAACCTTTTTAGAATGATAAAGATCATTCAATTTGGAGTTGTAGAACAAAATATATGACAAATTCTCTACTGCTATGTAGTTCTGTGAAACAGTTTGGATGTTCGACTTTCGTAGGACTGTTAACTTATATTTTTGGCCGAATTGGGAGATTCACCAACTAGACTTTTGTAGATATTTTCGTTATGTTTCCTTGGGATCTGAGCTCACCTCGTTTCGAGTCTCAAATTAATAGTTATGATTTATTTAGTACTGCTGTCCAGATTGTCATCCTGCTAGTCTATCAGTTTAATTGAGTAGATCGACTTTGTGAACCTTGGGTTTAGCATGCTGCGATTAAGCATTTTGAGTGATGTCCTGTTCACGTGGTTCCTTATTAAAGTATTTAATTTGTGTAGGAGGGGGAATTTTGAGTGTAGCGGCATCCGTCTTGCCTAATAACTTCGTAGAGCGGAAGGCAAGTACACTGTAATTCTTAATGTTGATGAATGCTGAGTGCTTGTATTCATACTGTTATTTCTATGATCCATGATTACATTCAATGCTTCTTATTCCTTTCATATCCGTTCATCCATGTTGAAAGAGAGGATGTCTTTCATCATTCATATTCCATTCCATTCATTCATTTGTTCATGTTTCTTCCACGGGAGTGGAAAATAAAGACCCATCAATTCCAGTATGGGCACGTAAGACCCACAATTTCAATGTGGGCAGATTTGGATCCCCGTATGAAACGTTCTTCATACGAGCCTTGGATCCCCACATTTTGTTAAATATGGGCCTAAGTGAACACCGACGGGTGTGTCACTGGCTATACCGGTATAAGTAGAAGTGTAGTCCATTTATTCCATTCATTCATATGTTTCTTTCCGTTCTATGTTTGTATTCTTAATGATATTGTAATGTTCATATTCAGTGTAGTTCCAATTATTCTTTGTACTTGCTGAGTCTTGGACTTATTCTTGCATTTGTTTGTTTATTCTAGGTGATCGCTGTTGATGGCATTCATGGGTGGAAGTAGACACACATAATTCATTCACTTCACAATATTAAAGTTTCAATAATATGATTTTGTTCTTGTCTTTCATTCGTTAAGTGATGAATATAAATAAAGGTTGATGATGGATGATATCTTTCTCTATGTTATGGTTGATTAAATAAATGCTTGTGATCCTTGATTACTCCTTTGATATAATTATCTTAGTGGATTCAGTAGACTTGAATAATTGAAGTTTGTGAACTGTCGTTGGATTCAGACTATATTCCTGCATTTGTTCTTTAATTTGTTGACCTCTTTATACCATTAGATGAGATATTGTTTAAATTCTTCCGCAATTTGGTTGTATGTTAGATTTTTTAGGTAACATTTTGGCTTCCGAATAGCCAGGGTGTTACAGATGATGCCTTATTCCAAAGGATATGGCATCTATGATTATTTTGCAAAAAGCAACAGTTGCAATTGAATATGAATAATAGATTGAAAGCGTAAGTTAAAACGGCGATAATAATAAGTAACAAGAGTTTACACAAAGTTCACACAGCTTCCCTTCCACATTTTTTTTAATAAAATCTACCCTTTGGGTAAATCACCGAGCATATCCATGACCGAAGACACAGCTATTCGAATAGGTTGTTAATACTCTCCAGAAGTTGTACAGCGTTACCAACAAGATATAACCAGTGTGGCGAACACTAGATCATAACAAAACCTTTCGAAAACTTTATCTCAACAATTGACCCTCCCAGTATGCATACAGCCAGTAACCAACCTCACAAAACTCGTTGGCCCGACACACGCCGTTGGACATGAAAACGACGAACTATCCATATATGCAACCCATCACAAAGGAGTCCACACCTCCACCCATTACAAAGCACTTAACCTACCTCATGAGGTAGCCAATGTCGAGACTCTGTAACTTAGTAGGCTAGGCATGTCCCATACTAGGCTTGTGGTAGTACGATATGGCTCAGTTCAATGACACACAAAGTTAAGTCCTTAATTGACCAGGACGAGATGATCAAATACTACACATGTCCACCAGTTCCCAAAGCACTTCCCACTTACCCTAGTCTAAATCTTTTTCCCATCCTGTTGATTAAGTGCAACACATGTTATCAACAGGTGACAACATACAACACATAGCTTTTCACAAAAACATTCCATAATCACTTAGTCAAGTATGAGTTTAACATTTCAAAATGATATCAATGGCTCATTGCAAGGCTAAGCATACTAATCATTTCTAACCAACCCATGTTTGTGTTATGATTATATAAACTAGTAGTTAACCAAGCTAGGGTGACAAATGATCATAGCAATACAATTCACAAGGTGGGTATAAACAAGTAGGTTGCATAACTAATCCTAAAATAATAAAGCATTTTATAATTGAATTAGCATGTAATAGTTTGAATCAAAGTAGTTTTGTAAAACTAGGTGCATTATTATCAAAGTACAACTCTCCTTGGAACAAATCTTGGTCTTGGTCTTGAGCAAATGCCCCTGCCTCGAACACTCCTGAAGTATCAACGTCTAATGCAACGAGAGAAAAGAAACACAAATAAATACAAAGCATAGCAAAAAATAAATCCAATAATAATAATAATAATACCGCAAGGTAGGATTAGATTTTACATTAATTTAGAAACTTGAATGAGCTCAATCGAAGATCGTATGAAGAAGAACGGGCTCTTGGAAGTTGGATTGACCGAGAAATTCGGGAAATAAATAAGGGAGAGAGAAATCAGTGGTTGACACGTGGGACCAAGGAATATTCCAGGAATCTTTATTTTTTTTTGGAATTTTGGAATAAGACTGAGAGGCTGACAGGTGGGATCCATGGTCCATGGATCGGGTTCACGGTCTACAGTGGATTGGGTCTGCAGAATAGGACTAACAGGTGGGGTCCACATGTCATAGGCTCGGTGCACTGTGGACTAGGTCCATGTGGATTGCATCAAGGATTTGGGTGCGGTGGTGGCTGACGTGGCACCGGGGCTGGCATGGTGTGTGCGTGGCGCTGAGGTGGCATCCACATCAATGACACTTCGGCGCCTGATGGGGCAAGATCAAGGGTGGCGGCAGGATTGCGACGGTGACGGCAAACGGCGAGCACCTTCGGCATCATCACACCTCAGCGAATCCATCCTGTGGCTCGGATGGGACTGGATCTACTAGCAAGGAGTCGACAACCGGCGCTGGCTTGAGTGAACAGCACGACGGCAACGGTGACCTCCTTCTAGGACTTGGAGACGCGCAATGGGATCATTGGGTCTGGGCGATGCAGACAGGCAGCGCGTGGGGACCAATGGTCGTCGTAGGCAGCCAGGAAAAGGTGGCGACGACGAAGAAGAGTGGTAGAGAGGGCTTCATGGCACAACGTGGCTACGAGGCTCTCTAGCGAAGACAACGTGAGCACTGGATAGAACACGGTGAGGCGATTCCGATGGCGGGGACAACATTGGTGGGGACTCACCGACGGCGCAAGAAGGCCGAAACGGCTTCGACGAGATTTTAGGGATTTAGTTTCGGGGATGAAAGATAATGCCATTAACGGGTGTGAGATTAACATTGGTTTTTAATGCGCGTGAAATCAGGGGAATTTGATAGGGATTGCACTGGCTTTAGAAGCTTTCCCGTGCAGCATCAATGGCAGGCAAAAATGGAAGGTGTTGGGGAAGAAGAAGGAAAGACAAAGACAGGTGACATGGGCGCTATGGGTCCCACATGTAAGTGAAAGGGAGAGAAAGGAAAGGGCGGAGAGGCTGATGAGCAGGCCCCACACGGTAGTGATGCGGTGAGAGGGAACGTTAGGATCATCCGAACGAGCATGGTAGGGCCCACCTGGCGGTGACACGGGCGGTTCGGACCATCCGAAAGAGAATTGGGCTACGCGCGCAGGAAAACAATTTGGGCTAGGTGAGATTCAGCCCGAAAGGAGTTTTCTGATTTACTTTGATTTAGCGATTAAAATAATCTAATTAATTCCTTTAGGCTTAAGAAAATAGTAATTAAAGTCCAAAATTTATGAGAAAATTTACAGAAATTCTTTGAGACATTTTGGACTATGACAAGTACCTTCTATTGTTTTTACCTCCTACTGCTGGTGTTATTGTTGCGATTAGAGTAGCTTCTAGAATGCTGTCTGAGGTGAGTGCTAAGCATATTTTGGGCATCGATTGGTATAATGCCCCATATCTCGACAATTGAAGCGTTGTATTCCTGCCCTTGATGTTTTGTTCTGCTGAGATTGGCCACCATTGTTATCGCAAAACATTTGCATCGGTGGACGTAGTGCTGATCCTAGAGTCATGAGTGTGGTTGTTGTTGGTGCTTGGTTGGGTTGAGATTTATTCACATGAGCCTTGGAGTTTCTTGCAATATTTTGCACTTGATCTACTATCTTCCTCTTGTGACAATTGTCCTGCTGATCGAACGTCTTGTGCTTGATATGGTCAGAATTTTGTCCCTGTGTTTCTTGGGGTAATTTGGTAGATGTAACCGTGGTCCTGTCTTCCTTGGCTTGAATGAGGGTGGCTTGATAACTTTCACACTGCTGCTGTACTACAGAGGTCAATATTGTCTTTAAACGATCTTCGCCTTCACATAAGTAACATGCAATCTTGGTCATTGAACATTCTCTGAGTGGATGATTTCCTTCACAGCTTGAGTCATTGATTGCTACTTGCTGTGGCGTCTCGGGTTCTTCTGACCTATCCTCCAGTGCTGAGGTTGCTTGTGGTGCTAAGAATGCTTGGTTATGTAAGGGGCATTATTTGACAAAGTGCCCTTCCTTGCCACAATAGTTGCAGATTTTATACTGGATCACCTTCCTCTTGGAACACTTGGTGAAACAGTGTCCAGTGCTATTGTAGTTATCACAATGGACATCTTGTTTTGGCTTTCCCTTTTGAGGGCATCTATAGGTGAAGTGTCCTAGTTCATCACATCTGTAATAGATAACATACTTCCACTGATGGTGACTTTCAGGAAGAAAGTGGCTCATGTCAACTTTATGGGATATGTTTGATGGCTTGATCCTTGGTAACTCATCGCAGGAACATTGTACATGATTTGTAGGAGCAGTGGCTGAGGAAGCATTGTTGTTGTCGATCTGAAGTGGTAGTTGGGCTTAAAGAAAGACAAGGGGAAAAGCAGGGACGAGGGAATCTAGGGAGATTACATCAACTCACAAGATCCAAATTACTTTTTGCAACTGAAAATAACTCAAAGGAAAGTCGTCTACTCGATTGATACTTTTAAGCTGGTGAAATGACTCAATGCACAGAATGAGTCCTGACAAACTTTTAACTATATGGCTTGGCTGACATCGCATCTTCTGCTCACAATCTCCGATGAATCTTGCAGGACGATGTTCACTTGATGGCTTCATGTCTTGTGGTCTTGAACGTATTGGTGGGAAATGTATTGATCATCTATAGAAAATTTTCAAGGGAATGAGGATCCATTTATCATTATAAAATGGTGAAGAAAGAGCAGGGTAAGAAAGAATTGCTATGAAGAAGCTAAGGATAGATAGATGATCAGGATGAGGAGAGAACAAATTATTTTTCTTGTTATGTAAAATATGTTTTTGAAGTTTTCAACTAACAGTCATTCTAACTAGGTCACCCAACTCTGATACCATGTCTCTTGGACCCAGGAGTAACACCTCCAAATCCTTTGTGTATTTCTGAACTAGTCTCATGATCAGTAGCTAGTTCACATAGTAAACAAATATGATAACATCAATAAATCGCACAACTTTATTAATAAATATCAGAGTTGATTACAAGAAAGTCTTACAAGCCAACAATAAACAAACATAGCGGAAGACAAAGAAGAAATAGTAGAGTTCAGCTAATCTGCCACAAGCAATCGACTGGGGTAGCGGCTAGTCGTCGAAATCCACACCGGTAGCGAAGTTCTTCTCTTCTGAAATTTATTTGCATTAAGCAAGGGTGAGCACAACTTCCATGCTCCACAAGTTACACCCAATAGCAGATTATATTGCATGCAGGGATATATGAAAGGTAGGCTTATAGGGTTGATTTTGCATAAAGCAATGTTTTCTTTTTAAATATATGTACTAAGTTCCAAAGCAGTTTACTCTATAACTAACATCCTAGCGATTGAGAGGGAGAGGGTGGAGGGGGTTTGGGGCATTGGATTGAGCGTGAAGAGGCGACGCCGGGGCGCACCTTTATATGGCATGGGTGAAGCCTGAGCTTCGTGCAGCGCAAGAAGGCCGAAACGGCTCCAGCGATATTTTAGGGATTTAGTGCTGGGGATGGAAAGATAATGCCATTAACGGGTGCAGGATTGACGTTGGTTTTTAATGCACGTGAAATCGGGGGAATTTGATAGGGATTGCACTGGTTTTGGAAGCCTTCCCGTGCGGCATCAATGGCGTGCGGAAATGAAAGGTGCTGGGGAAGAACAAGGAAAGAGGAAGACGGATGACATGGGCGCTGTGGGTCCCATGGGTAAGTGAAAGGGAGAGAAAGGAAAGGGGTGGAGAGGCTGACGAGCAGGCCCCACACGATAGTGACGCGGTGAGAGGGAATGTTTGGACTGTTCGAACGGGCATGGTGGGGCCCACCTAGTGGTGATGCGTGCGGTTAGGACCGTCCAAAAGAGAATTGGACTGCGCACGCGAGAAAACGATTTGGGCCGAGTGAGATTCGGCCCGAAAGGAGTTTTCTGATTTACTTTGATTTAGTGATTAAAATAATCCAATTAATTCCTTTAGGCTTAAGAAAATAGTAATTAAAGTCCAAAAATTATGAGAAAATTCACAGAAATTCTCCGAGACATTTTGGACTTAAATAAAATATTTCCAACTTATAATTAGTAATTATATTTCCAAATAATTTATTTTAGCTTTAAAATAAATTGGGTAAAGCTTTTAAAATTTTCAAAAAATTCCAAAAAATAATTAAATTTCCTTTTTTAACTTTAAATCCAATAAAACCCAAAAAACTCAATTAATTTTCTTTTTGACTTTTAAAAACTTGGAAATTCAAGAAAATCAATAAAACTCTTTTAAATTTAGAAAATCTAATAAAATAATAACTTTAGTAATTTTATTCTTGGTAACAGAACTTTGGTGGAGACTTGGACGAGTGAATTGTAGGTGGATGAAACCTGTGGATTGCCACGCCTAAGTTGATTAAGGACCGGATAATGGGCCGCATTTATGAAACTAATAATCATTCAGCCACAAGTCTAGTATGGGATAGACTGGCTAAATAATTTACCTAGTCATGGTGCTATCGTCATATTGCGGGCAGTTTGGGTTGGATTGTTGGAACTGGGTTGTGGTAGGGTGTAACTCTGTGTACACACCCATTGAGTATTGTGGTGGTACTAAGTTGGGATACGTCTACTCCCCCAACGATGGTTTGCTCGGAGTTAATGTTGTTCTAATGCCCAAGGATCGAATCCATTGGATGGTGTAGTATTATGACGAGTTATTGTAAAGGCCTAGTTATGATCTTCTTAGTCGCACACCTACGAAAGTGTATCGATCAGACATTAAAAGTTGATCATATCTTGTGGATAAAGTTGTACAATCTCTGTGGAGTGTATAATCTATTCGAATAGCCGTGCCCTCAGTCATAGGCACAGTACAGAAAGCTACACTTGGTTAGTTTTGATAAAATATGGGATGCAAACATGTTAACTTAAAAATGATTGTAGCAATGACATAACCTCATATCTAGAGTTGGGTGGATAGAACCTACGATATAGAGTTAGGTGGATGAAACCTTATGATCTAGAGTTAGGTAGGTGGAACCTAATATCTACAGTTGGGTGGATGGAACCTGGTATCTAGAGATAGGTGGATAAAACCTCATGAGTAGCAATAGGTGGGTGGAACCTTGCTTTATGATAAAACTTGCTTACAAAGACACTTTGGCTTTTAAGTTAAAAATGGCTAGGTCCTAAGTTTGAAAAATAACTATAGTATGGTATTGGCAAAAAAAAACTTGCTTTGTGCCAAAATAACCATAAGACTCCACCTTCGGTAAACCAAGCATCTATATATAGACATTTGGCATAAGGACTTGCTAAGTACTTTTGTACTCATGGTTGCTCATATATGTGGATTCAGTGCTCGAAGATATCAATCGGTGAACAGCTACCACTACCCATCAGGAGTCCAGGATGACACCAAGTACTAGATCACTTACCCCAGTCGATTGCCTATGGGTATGACGAGGATCTAATAATCCTCATTTAATTATTTATCTGTAATTCATATTATGGAAAATAATATCGTCATATGGTTCTTGACTATACCCCTTAATATTCATAAGGGAGAAGCTGGAGGTCGTAAGTTATTCTACGACCACCCCATAGTCGTAAGTCCTTCTACGACTACCCCATAGTCGTAAGTCCTTCTACGACTATCCCCTGATCGTAAGTCCTCCTACGATCAGTCCGTGGTTGTAAGCTTTACTATGACCATCACCTGGTCGTAAGCTAGTCTCTAGTCGATAGGGCTTACAAACTTGTGGGCCTAGTCGATCAGGGAATCTTCTACACCATGTTTAAAGATATGGGCAATCAATTACGCTATTACTCTCTGAAATAAAGGCATGATTTAACTCTCTGTCCTGGTGATAACTGCCTAGCGACGTGGGAACGTTACTACTCCCACAATAATCTCTAGTAACGGCTCCATCATCTGAAGCATTAAGGCGCCCTTTGAACTGGAGAAACGGTAGCCCACTTCGAGGACTGTATAAAAGGCGGGATCATTAGGAGAAGGGGGACAACGCAATCAGGGGCACAAGACATCACACTCGAGTCTTTCTTTTGATTTGTAAACCAGCATACTCAATACATCCACACAGGAGTAGGGTTGTTATTCTCTCCGGAGAAGGCCTGAACCTGTATAAAAATCCCTATGTCTCTCTCTCTTTGTGATTTGAGTCTTGGAGACCCCCCGAATCAAACAATCATTGCGTAAAATCGGTTCTAAAACACCGACAGGGTATATCCTAAGGGCCACCATGGTTATTTATCATCGAAAAAATTTGATATATGCCATTGCGAAGTGTTCAGATCAGAAAAGTGCCACTACAAAGTGCCGAATCCTAAAAATGCCATTGTAGACATAACTTGATCATAGAAATGCCACTAGTATACGTATTCTATCAGTATTGGACCAAATTGCCCCTACCTTCTCCTTCCTCACTCCTCCCATTGTCTTCTTTATCAAATTTTCCCCATTTTGCTCCACACCGCCATCTCCCCTCGGCCTCTTCTCCCCTCATGGTGTCGCCCCAACTCTTGGCTCGCCGGTGTTCCTGCCGCCGCCGCCTTGGCCTGGCACCTCTCTCTCTCTCTCTCTCTCTCTCTCTTTCTCTCTGGGTCTCCCCACGGTGCCGCCGTCTCCTCCGGCTCCTCACGCCACATCGCTTTGCACCGCGCCACCTCCTGTTGCTTCCTCCCAGTCTGTCGTGATGTCTTGCTGGCTTGGCCTCACAGGTGCCTTTTGCTCACCGGTGCCGCCTCAACTCTTGGCTCGTCATGTGCGCCTTCGGCTCGGCTTGGTCGGTGGCCGTGCCATGCTGATATGGACAGCGTGGTGGCGAACGGCATCGTCGAGTCGCCGGCAACAGATGTGGGGGATTCTCTAGGGAGCTCTCCCACGCCCACGACCAAAGGCCGCAGGCTCCGTCAGTGGTGCGTATCCCGCGGGAGCATCATAGGGAAGGCTCCGCCGCCGCTGGGAGCGATGGCCGTCAAGGAGGAGAGCTCCACCGCCTTCGTCGAGTCCTGCTTCATTCCGCAGGAGCCGTCGGTGGTGCCAACGCCGGCGAAGCTGGACCCAGATCTTGGCTTGCTCATCGCCTCCACCGGCTTCTCGATCGTGGCCGACTCGACAACAGATGAGGACCTGGCGCAAAAATCCTCTACCGGAGTGTCGGTGAGAGGGCTACCGGGGGAGAGAGTGTAGAGAGGAGCGGGATGGGGAGGGGCGGCGGGTTGCCGAGGCGGATGCGGAGGAGGACCTTGTGGAATGGGGCAGCGACAGCGACCATCGGAGATGTGTGGGGAGAAAGAAGGAGAAGCGGCTGGAGAGCGAGGGTGACATGGGAAGAAGACGGGGCAATAACGTCCAATATTTGTGAAATATGTAGATCGGTGGCATTTCTATGATCAAGTTATGTCTACAATGGCATTTTTAGGATTCGGCACTTTATAATGGTATTTTTCTGATCTGAACACTTCGCAATGGCATATATCAAAAATTTTCCCTTCATCATTTACGCTGCAAGACTTCATTTATGTTTGGTCTTCCCAACCCATGATGTAAGACTTCAATCATGTATCCTATTTACACTTATTTAATATCATTTATATTCGTTTGTATGGATGTAATATTCATCGATGTTGTACTGAGGCTAAAGGGCAAGATAGGGAGCTGCCTCCCCTCCCCTCTATATATATGGCCTCATGGGCGCTTGTAAGGGGGTTTCATCTCCCCTGTCATTTTCTTACAACTCACTCTCAATATACAAGATACATTTGACTCCCGCATCTCTTATTCCTTTGAGACAAATGTTACCTGTATCCACTGTTTAGTCTTGACTCTCAATGCTACAACACATTCTTATAGTGAACGCGAGCGCTCTTGGCCTAAAATTCAAAAAAAAAAGAAAAGAAACCGTGTACAGTTTGTCAACAAGAGGCAGAGCTCTTGGCCTAAAATTCAAAAAAAAGAAGAAGAAAAAAAACGTATACAGTTCGTCAACAAGCGGTAGTAGTCTGCTACTAAAACACACGGCTAACCACTCCGACCTGGAGCACGAAGAGTGGCTGAAGGTTATCCGAGGCCCGCAGGGTACGGGCAGAGGATGAGGTAGCAGGGAGGGAATCGCCCGGTCGCATGACACGAGGAACCGAGTTTTGTTGGGACGTGGGAGTGGGACGCACGCGCGGGAGAAGACACGAGTGGGAGCGCGCGTGGAGAGAAGCATGCCAAAGCAAATCAAGGGCGCATGGGGGAGAAGCATGTCAAAGCAAACTAAATGGCAGAGCTATGCAACAAGAAAGAGAGACACAGCGAGGAGTCAGCAGCACAGCAAGCTTGAAAGGATCAAGGCAGCAGAACTAATCGATCGCATAAAAGCGGCATTCGGACCCACATTCTTATACCTCCGGAAGAAAGCGTAATGCGATCGAAAACCAATCGATTCAACTGCTCCCTAAGATGCCAGCGACAACGTACCACCAGCGCCCTGAAGAAAGGCTTAAACACGGCTCCACATCATTTAAGAGACAATTCTTTGTATATCATAATTTCGAATCTTCACATTATATCATTGGTGTTTTACTGACATATAAACCCTAAACTCACAAGTCAGCATCATAATAAGTGACAAAAATAGCTTAACCAATCCAACATAAAAGTTCGAGCTTTTCAAAGAGTTCAAGATAAAAACAAACAAACAAAAAGGTGCTTTCAGTTTTCAGAAAATCCTGTTTCGCACCAGAGCTGGCCAAACGGGCCCGTTCCGACTCAAATTTATTCTCGCTCTACTATTATTCGTGTTGCAAATAAAGCAAGACTACTGTTTAGTCCATCGGGCCAAATGTAGCCCGTTTAGTTCGTTTGGCCCGAAAGAATGAAAAAATCCAAAAAAAGATTTTAAAAAATCTAGAAAAATTAGAAAAATATGTAGAATTCAGAAGTAGATACGAAAATCGAAAAAAATGAGACAATCATATTGAAAATGTAATAGAATTTTATTAATGTTTAAATAGCTAACTCGTTAAAACATTTGTCATTTAGCTTATAAGACATGAAAAATTGGAAAAACAATCCTAGAAAAAAATATTTTTAAAAAGCCAAAATAAATTTATATATACTTATAAAATGAACGGTATAAAATTTAAAACTACAAAATAAAACCATATAAGTATTAAACATATCTTTTATTTTGAGCAGTCAATCATTACACATATCTTTTTTTTCTTTCTCAGTTTTCGTTTTCTAAGGTGAAAAAAAGGATTGCGATTCGGTCGGTTATTCCACTCGGTTGCATACATTGATATTGCCTGCGTGGCTGCGTCGGAAAGACACCCCAACCGGCCAACACCAACCCAACCAATCTCAAACACAAAACACAACTCGCCTTCTTCCTATCTCCGATCCCCAACCCCAACCCCAATCCCAATCCCCGAATCCCTAACCCTAATCTCGCCGCCGCCGCGGCCGCGATGCTCCACTCCCCCGGCCACTCTCCTCGCCACCTCTCGCCGTCCCCCGCCCCCTCCAACCCTCGCCCTGCCTCCCCCACCCCCTCCACCGCCTCCGCCCTCGCCACCGCCACCTCCTCCTCCTCCAAGCGCCGCCGCCCGGAGGTGCTCGACGAGGACACCTACGTCGCCGCCATCGAGCGCATCATCGAGCGCGACTTCTTCCCCGACCTCCCCCGCCTCCGCGACCGCCTCGACTGGCTCCAGGCCTTGCGCTCCCGCGACCCGCTTCTCCTACGGGACGCCCAGCTCAAGATCCTCGACCGCCGCCGCCGCCTCCAGCGCCAGGGGACCGTCCCCACCCGACGCCTGCCACCTCCACCGCGCTCCGTTCCCCCTCCTTCCTCTCCACCCCCTCCGTCGCCCCCTCCATCGCAGGTGCCCCCGAGGAGGAGGAGGACGACGACGTCGCGGCTGCGCTCTCCCTCGACGACTTCTTCCGCCGCTTCACCAGCGAGGACAACGAGTCATTCTCGCGCATCCTCGAGAAGGTCAACCACCGCCGCCGCGAGCGCTACGCCCACCTGCTGGAGCCCGCCGAGGGTACGAATACCCCCTCGTTGGAGGACGCCAAGCGCGACAGGATAACTGATGGGTATGGCACGTCTGGGCAGCCGCCGAGTACCTTGGAGGGTGCCAAGTTCACGGCCAAGAACCTGCTCATGTACCACCCGGCTGACCGAGGGGAGGTGCCGCTCACGGATGAGGAGCGTGCCGAGCGGTTGAAGGGGATGACCAAGGAGATTGACAGGTCAAACACCAGGTTCCATGGGAAGGCTGTAGCTAATGACGGAAGGCCCAAGGAGGAGGAAGCAGCTGCCATACTGTACGCGCCAGTTGCAGGCTCCACTCCTGGAGGGATGGCGTATCATGATCCTGACAAAGCAAAGAAGTATGATTTGGAGGATCTGAGGAAAACTCCAAACCCATTCTACATTGAGTCAGGGAAGAAGGCAGATAATGGGTATAATTTTGTGAGGACTCCATCACCAGCTCCTGGTGTGGATGAGTCACCATTCATGACGTGGGGTGAGATTGATGGAACACCACTGAGATTGGACCCAGAGGAGACACCAGGCGGTTCTGGGGGCAGTGGGACGGCACATTTCAAGATCCCACCTCCACCTGCTCGGGATGTGAAGGCGCACCTGCTGTCGAGGGATGCTGCAAGGAAGATAAAGGAGCGGACTAAAATGTTCCACAAGCCACCGCTACCATCGCCTGTGAGGGGAGGCAGTGCAAGCCCCAGGACCCTCTCGCCTGCAGCACAGAAGTTTGTGAGAAATGCCATCGCAAAGTCCTCACGCACCATTGATGAGTCACTCCGTGCGAGCTACAGAGGGTCAACCCCATCAGCAAGCACTCCGAAGACAAGATTTTCAAGAGACCCAAGCTTGGGATCAAGGTCTCCTTCGACGAGGCAGGGTTCCACCCCTCCCTGGTGATTTCAGTAAACCTCAATGTTGTATCCATATCATAAAAATGATGGATGTTCTCTTCCTTGTATTGTAAGTTGTAACAAATTATAAAACCGTAAGAATGGAAGTAAGTTTTATTTTCCTCGGAACCTTAGAGTGAAACTTACGAAATCATCTGTGTAAACTTTTCTTTGCATGTCAGGTTCCAAAGTGCATCATGATTTTGCAATGGTCTTACTAAAATTTAACTTGTTAACATATTTCCTATTGCTAGAGTTGACAGAGAGTTTGGTGACTTTGTTCTTATCAGGAAAGATCCAAGTGAAATGCTGTTATGCTTATCTCCTATTGCTAGAATCGGCGGAGAGTTTGGTGACTTTGTTCTTATCAGGAAAGATCCAAGTTAAATGCTGTTACGCCTCACCTGAAATATTAGAAGGTCCAACTGAAATATATTTTTGTGGCAACAATGGACAAACCCAAATAACTTGTTGCGGTGTCCAAGATGGTTTTATGCCGTATTTTCTTGACATTTAGTATAATGATTAGGACACTTATCATAATTTAAGAAATGTTAGTTTTTTATGTTTGTTTACACACTTACACTATTGTTATCTTAATTCAAGTTAGTTATATGTTTTAGTTCAATTGGGTTGGTGTAAACATGCAATTAACACACACAATTCCCATTGTTTGATAGGATTAAGTGATAGTATGTCTGTCTCAACTCTCAAGAGAGAAGGAAGCTAGTAGTGCCTTTTCAATTACCAGATTGCAGACGTATTTAGTTGTTCCAATAATATGCTAAAGATATTCAATTTCTTTTACCAATTCTGACTTCAATTTTTTTTTACCAATTCTGACTTCAATTTCTTCTTTGAAAGCTCTCATAGTGGAAATAACTTCATTTTGAGCTTTGTTCATATTGAGGCCAGTGTTTAGAGAAAATATAAACCGATAGTGTTTGGCCTAGTTATGTGCTTATTTGCTGGCTTGCTCATTGAAGCTGCCTCTTTGTTTGGGTCTGAAAGAAATAAACTGAAATTAATTTCATTTTGTCGTTTGGATCTAGAACCTAAATTATTTCTGTTCACATAGTAAGCTACTGTGTATAAATTTGTCAGTCTGTAGGCCCTGTTTGGCTCAGAGTTAGGATAACTGGGTTAACTAATTTTTAACCCAGCTAGTTTATGTTAATACAGATTTTCCATTTCACCATTTGTCAACAAACCTATTTAGCTTTCTTGCTGAGTTAATTGTGCTAACAGATAACAGTACATAAAAATAGGTTACCTTGGTTAACACCTGTGCGATAGCTTATCCCACCTTTTTATTTGGTTAACTTAATCCTGGGTTAAGAGAATAAGGCTGTTTTTGCTGAGTTAAATCTTATATCTAAGTCAAAAGTGTTCGTTGAGTTGTTACCTTTCGTTGAGTTGTTACCTAACTCCGTTTTAGAGGTTAGGCATTATGACATAGATTTTTTTATTTGACTGAGTTAAATTAACTCTATCTAATCAGTGTTTCCCTAGGTGCTAGGCGCTAGCCGGACAGCAGACCAGCGCCTAATCGCCGCCTAGGTGGACCCAGGCGGGAGGGCTGCACCTAGTGCCTAAGGGAATAATCTAACTCATAGGTGTTTGCTACATAATGCTACTAAAAACTTGTCCTTTTGCTTTCATTAGCCGGAGGTCATGCATATTCGGAGAATAGTTTTGCTACTGAGTTTGTGGTACATTAGAGATTAGGCATAACAGTAACAGTATCATATAGTTTCTATACTAAAGTAGAATTTTATTTGCTACTTAGTGCTTTTGTGATTTGTAAGAAGCTCATTAGGATTCGTAGAATGTTTTGCCGAGAATCGCTGAGTGTAAGCACGTGAGAAATTTATTAAATATATCAATAATAGTATAATGAAGCATACGTATACTGAAGGATAGTTTGCTGAAAAACTAAGTGGACCAGAGAATATCAATATTTGCATGATTTCCTTTAGCAAGGGAGAGGACGGGTCATGTATTGATATTTGTTGGTCTATGTTTGATTGGTTGTTGATAAATTATATGTTGAAAACTTGAAATCAATCAATAATTATCGCTTTCAGTATATGAATTTTTGGAGATTACCTAGATAGAACCTGATGAAAAACCTGCTGATTCATTAAGACGAGAAAACAGAAACAAGAGTTGAATACATGCACAACAAACAGGTTCGATCGCATTCACTACATCAAAGCAACTCTAGGCAGAATTCTGAAAGGTGCGCTTATTTCGTTCTTTCTAGAGATTCTAGCTAGAATAGATTTTGCAAGTCATGGTTTTGTGCATTGCTGTGTACAAGATTGTTTTAGGATCCATGACAGTTGTTCGATGTTGATTGTCAATAGAATATTGGAATTAGTCTTATTCATTATACTTTGTGTTTGTATGCGTTCAATTAATCATTATATTGTTTGCAAAACTGAGGCTCCTGCCAGAATTCTTTTGAGTTATTCTGATCTGGATATGCATGATTACCAAGAACCCTACCATATGTTTAAATGAAAGGAACCAACACTATACTATACGATACTCAAGGGGAAAAAAAATTAGCTGTACATAATTGCAGATGGGTAGCAAGCATGTTTCAGAGATGCTCTCTACGAAGTGGAAACCCATTTGGTTTTGCCGTTTGGCATGTCTTCTTTAACTTAGTTTGTCTTGGCATGTATGTATCTTAAATTAGAGCAGAATTATTCAGGGTTGAGCTATATTGACAAATGATGTCTAACTTGTAGCTACTAAATGGAAGAGTCAATGAAGCCAAGTGTTTATGCTCTAGTGAGAGATTCGCATGAAGACAGGTGTAAGATTCACAACATCATGGATTTGCTTTGTTCATAGGAAGGCAAACTTAGCTGCTCACTTATGTACGAAGTAAGCTAATCAGAGTAAACAACGGGCTTAACCAAGCACAATATTTTCTTGCTAATTGTCTACTTCCAGATTGTAACTCTGCTCATGATTAGTAAAAGCAAAGCTTCATGTCTAAAAAAATTTGCATAAGAGCTCTAAGTGCCCTCACTATGTTATTAATTTGCAAAATTTCATCTAAAACAGAGGCCAGGTGCAGGAATACTCTAGTTTTAATGTTGTAGTCAAGGTTCTATGCTTTGCAACTTTGAATTAAGAATGATATGTGTGCCTCCAAACAGCATAGGATTGTATGGTTTGGATTTTGGACTGCTTAGGCCTACGCCTACAAGAACCTGTAACGATCGATCGTCTTCTCTTATCCTGTGTCACAGGCTCACAGCACGCCAGGTATGGTTTACACTGTGTAGCCTGTGGTGGACCCTCAACCAATTCATCTGTTTGCAGTTTGCCAAATGTCGAGTAGTCTGTCTAAGCGCGGCTAAGCTAGAGTATACCGTGAGCCGAGCTGTCTGTCTATAGGAGGCGTAGTTTACGGGGACAGATCTAGTTTGCATTTCAGTTTTTTTCGTCCAACGTAGGTTGTTGCTGTTATAATATCGTCCCATTAGGTCCGATTATAGGAACAATATATCTAAACTAGATCTAATGGAGATTGAGATCTATTAAGTTTACTTTAGTCTCATATTGTTTATTCTATTGAGAGGGTAGACATCTCTCCATATATAACGAGGGACATATGCCACTCATTCTACACACATCCGTGAGATATCAATAAAGAGAGAGATTAAGACTACATCTTTATCTTCTTCTACTTTTATGTTCTTATTCGTTGGCAACACGACCGTAACTACAACACGTTATCAACACAATAACGCTCTTACATATGCCATCTAGTACGTTGCCTGTAACAAATTTGTTTCAATTATCGGTAGTGTTTATTTCGCCCTCCCTTTTTTCTCTCCCCGACTACGCCAACAACACCACGGTACTGCTCGCTAATGCCAACAGCGGGCACCCATAAGTGCCTACTGCGGCCGGCGAGGCAGTCTTTGCCGCCAATGGTGGCCACGGGTCTTGCCTACCGCATCGCCCTACCCTACATGCATACGTCGATCACGCCGGCCGTGCCCACCACACCATCCTCGCTGATCTTGTCTTCGTCGGCCGCGCCTACAGCGCCACCGCCGTCGACACTAACAGCACCAGGTCATGCCAACCACACCGCCGCTACTGTCGACCTAGCCTGCGACCTCGCCAACCGTGCCTACCGCATCACCGCCGTCATAGATTGGACCACGCGCTCACCGCGCCGCCGCCGCCGTCCTAGGTTGGATCTTTGCCAGTCGTGTCAACCGCAACGTAGTCATCATCCTTGAGGCCTCGTTGACCGTGCCTATTGCACCGCCAGCGTCGCCACCTCGGACCACGTTCGGTCATGCCTACCATATCGTCCCCACTGTCCAGGCTTTCGTCGACCGCGCCAACTGCACCGTCGCCGCGGCATTTGTTGACCGTGCCAACCGCACCGTCATCACCTACTCGCTTTTGTTTGCCGATCAGGTTCCACGCAGACATCGCCGCCTCCTCGCCCTCGTCGGTATATGCAGTGGCGGACCCAGGATTGAATTTTAGCTATGGCGGAGTCGTAGCATCGTGACCGTCTTCTCCGGCGTCGGCCTGAGGTCTTGGGTGCGTGGCTGCGTCTGCTCCAACACCGCGGGAAAGGCCATGACGAACGCTGCTGCAATTCATACGATAGTGTGAATAATAAATAAATAAGTAAGTACTTAGTGGTATTTGTATGCTATTAGATGTACGTAAGTTAGTTGATTTTGTTTGTTAGCCGATTTTAATTTAATAACACTTTTCGGATCCCCTGGAAAGTTTGCACTCCCCATCTACAGTTGTTCTACGGTCTACTATCTCTAGGGTCGAAAATGCCGAAGTTTGCGTTTTACGTACGAAAATAGAATACTACTCGTGCTCGTATTTTACTAAGTTTATCAAATTTCATTCACACAAAAATATGCCAAATTAATTTACCTAAGTGCGTATGCAATTTTTTTTCTCTAAATAGACTCGAGGTCGATTTATTTAATTATTCTAACTTAATTAAATTATTTCTAACGCAACAGGTTATTTATTTAACTTAGTGAATTCTAACGACGGTTAATTCATTTCTAAAGTCTCAGATTAATCTATACGTGCTTCGCTCGTTTTATTCCCTACCAATCGATCTATTGACTTTAATCCGTACACGGCTTATACTTGGATTGATCTTAATATTTATTCGGTATCAATACCTCTTACTAATAATGCTCAATTTAAACGACTAAATCTATTGCTATTAGTCTATATATATATATATATATATATATATATATATATATTCTTCCCGTAATTCCCCACTCCTACTTTATCTATTTTTACCCTAATCTCTCATCTCCTCTCTCCTCATCCACCCAACCCGGCTGGCCCATCCACAGCAACCCCCTCATTTCCCTTCTTCCCTCAAAATCCATTTCTTGCTCTCTCCCGTGAATCCTTTTGTTCCTTCCTCCTGGCCGACTCCTCCTGGCACCTCCTCCGGCCACCCTCCCTCCAGCTTTCTCCTCCTAGCCTAGCCGCCTCTAGTCATTGGTCCGTCGATCGCCGCCTGACCAGTGCCCTCACACCTCGGCCCTACTCACCCGGCTCCTCCCTATGCGCTTTGGTCTGACCTCTTGTCGTCATCCGGGCCCCTCCTCCCGCTCTGCCATCTCCGGCCTATTCGCGCCTTTGGCTCGCTCCCAGCCTGGGCTCAGATCACCACCTGCTCTCAGCACTCGCCAAGGCCTCCTCGGTTTCCTCGGCTTGTCCTCGGCTCATTTCCTCCCTACATCACGCCATGCTGTGTCCTCCAGCTCCACCACGGCCGCTTCGCCGACCTTGGCCCACACCTCTCTCCCTGGCCCGACCGGTTTTTGGGTTGGTCTGCTGAGGAAGGAGGATATGGCGGGTGTTCCAGGCCAGCGCAAGCTCTGGCGGACACCAGAGCTTGCCAGAATGCTAGATCCACTCCTGGGTTTATGTAAAGTGTGCACGTATTGCCCTTGCCTTGGCAACCATCCTATCCTAGGTTTCCATGGATTTTTTGGCTAATCTAGCCGTTTTGCGACCATAATTGCAAATCTAACAACGTAAAAACCAATTTTGCAAAAATGGCACCGTTGGTGCACGGTCACCGTGCGCCACGCCATCATCATGTCGACATCGCAGGTCTTTGGCGCATGGTGACCATGCGCCACCTTCACGACGCCACGTGGCGCAACAAGACGCAGTGGCAACACGCCAACACCCCGCTTGGCGACACATGTCCACCCAAATTCGATTTAATTATTTTTTTCATTTTTTTCAGCTAAAAACGGCCACGTGGTGGCGTGAGGGCATCAAGACGGCCACCGTGGCGCCAAATACCATCGCAGTTTAAGATAAAGATTACCAAGCCACGGTGATCGTCGCCAACGTGCCATTTTTGCAAAATCGGTTTTTACGTTGTTAGATTTGTAATTACGGGTCGCAAAACTGCTAGATTAGCCAAAAACTCGGTTTCCATGAGGAGGTGAGGTGGGCGGACGGTTGAAGCTGGATTTGCTCGTATCGGATGTGATGGATGGGATTGTGCTTTCACTAGGATATGGACAAGGCAGTTGTTGGCTAGACAATGAAGGAATTGTGCATTGGGGACATGCGGATTGAGTGTGCGTGCTGGGAGTTGTAGCTTGGGAGATCTATTGAGCTGCTGGATAGGGGTGGGCATAATTTCACCGAAACCGAATTACCAAACCGAATCAAACAAACTGGATTTGTCAGTTTATTCGCTTTTGGTGTTTGGTGCGTTTTCCATATTGCATAAACCATATATGTTGATTAATCCTCGGTGCTGATTATCTTGTGCTTATTGTTTTCTGTTTTTGTTAGCATCAGTTAGCAGTCGTTCGTAGTAATGCCGCACTGATCGTGGCAGCCATGACCTGACCGGACCATGGGTCATGTGCATTTAGTGTTTTTGGTTTTCTTGGTTTGCATTAGCATCATTAATGCCTGCCGTTCTTTGCATGGCTAATACTGTTGCCGTTCCTTGCATGGGGTAGTACTAGTGGGAGTTCATTGCCATAGTGCGTGTGTGGTTTTTAATTGCATTGCATTGCATGTAACTGTGTGTGTGTGGCTCTCTTGATTAGAATAAAAGAAGAGAAGAGAAACCAGAAAAGGTTGTGATGTTGACAGCACCAAAATTTGCCTCTGTGTGTTCATCTTCTATTGCGTTCGAGTTTCATAGGTTCGCGTGAGTAGTAGACACCGGTGAGGCCAACAATTGGTATCAGAGCTTCGTGCTCTCCTGCCTGTGAAGATGTCGCACGACGGTTCACTCCCTCCTACTATGTCTCCTTCCCAAGATGGGGTGCAAAGTGACAGTAGCACTACTCGCACGATCAATCTCGGCGGCAATGGCGCTCGTGAGATTGGATCTGGCAGCAACGGTAGCCAAGAGCGTGTGGTGCAGCGGGTGGTACGGGAGACGACGGGATCGGTAGTTTACCCCACGCTGACGCAGACGAACTACATCAACTGGGCCCTCGTGATGAGGGTGAACCTATAGGAACAAGGCCTGTGAGAGGCGATCGAACCTGGCAACGTCGACTACCGCGACGACAGACTAGCGCTGTCTGCCATTCTCCGTGCGGTGTCACCGGACATGCTGTCCACGCTGGCGGTGAAGGACACGACCAAGCAGGCATGGGACGCCGTGAAGACGATGCAGATGGGCATCGAGCGCGTTCGTGAGGCGAATGCACAGAAGCATCGTAAGGAGTTCGAGGATATTGAATTCAAGGATGGTGAGTCGGTGGATGACTTATCCATAAGGATCACGGGACTTGTCAACAATCTCCGAACCCTAGGCAACACGTTGGAAGAAGAAAAGATAGTAAAAAAATTCCTTCATGTTGTGCCACCTAGGTATACACAGGTGGCAATCTAGATCGAGACACTACTTGACTTGAGCACATTGTCGATCGAGAGCTCATCGTCCGGCTTCGACATCGGTCGGCAGGCGGCTACACGCTGCGACGACTCGGTGGCTCGGTGGGCGCTCGCTCCATCGAAGAGGAGTGGCTCGCACGAGCCAAGAAGAGGGAGCAAGGCGGCGGCTCCTCCGGCGGTGACAAGGGAAGCGACAGAGGTGGTGATAACAGCATTGCATGACGCCGCGGCGTGTGGCGGCGGGCATAAGGCGCACGACGACAAAGATGGTGGCTCGCCTAGTGCGCGCCGTAACATGTCGCAGGTTCAGTGCTACAACTGCAACAAGTACAAGCATTACTCTAGGGACTGCTGCAAGCTGAAGCGTACTGAGCAGGCCCACCTGACGCAAGCTGACGATGATGAACCTGCGCTTCTCATGGCACAGGTGTGTGTACTCACTAAGGCTTCCGTGGGCGTGGGCATTGACGTGGTGCTCAACGAGGTGCACACGCAGGTGCATCTAGGGCACGAGGAGGATGCCCATGACGACGCTTGGTACCTAGACACTGGTGCCCGCAATCACATGTTCGGGTGCCAGGCAAGCTTCGCGGAGATGGACGAGGGCGTCACTGGCTCCGTCAAGTTCAGTGACGGCTCGGTGGTGGATATACGTGGGCGTGACACCGTCCTGTTCACTTGCCGGAATAGGGAGCACCGTGCTCTAACAGGGGTGTACTACATCCCACGACAACGTAGCAACATAGTGAGCCTCAGGCAGCTCGATGAGAACAGCTATCAGATGTTCATCCAGGACGGCGTGCTCACAATTCGCGACCAGCAGCGTCCTACCTCTTTTCAAATTTTGGCTTCAATTCAAACCTCGTCTTCGAATTTCAAATCCTTTTCAAAACTCCCCTTGGGCCAGCCCATCCTTCCTTCCGGCCCAAATTTACATTACCCTACCCATCCGCACATCTCCTCCCTTTTGGCTGCTTTCGGCCGAGTTCCCCACCCCCACCCCATCTTCTCTCCGGGAGCACTCGTGCCTGCTCTAGAATGCCTAGGCCACGCTTGCTGCCACGCATGCCGCCTCCGGCTTCCTCGCCAACCTCGTTACCAGACCGCCCACCGCCTCTTGACTTCCGTGCCTCCCCTCCTCGCCTTGTCCCATCAGCAGCGCACCCCATCGCATCAGCGCCATCATCCAATGCCCGGTCCGCGCTCTGTCCGCACGCTGCGTTTGTGCACGCGTACCTGCGTCACTATGCATGTGCCTGCGTCTGCCCCACCTTGTCCCGTCGCCAGCACCAACTCCCTCTGCGCTCACCTACCCCGGGCCTCCAAGGTCACCGCCGTGATGGCAGCGCCTCGCCCATCCATGCCATCCCTTGGGACAATGCACCACCTCCAAGTGATCCAACGGCTCCTTCCCCCTTCCTTTGCCTATAAGAGAGCCCAGGGCTCCCTCATGCTCTCCCCACTTTGTTCCCTTGCCCTGGTAAGCCCCACCGCAGAAAGAAAAAAAACATCGAGCTCTCTCTGTCCGCCGCGCCACCCCATCGTCCTCTCGCCGTTCCGGCAAGCTCCTCACCGCGCCACCCCCGTCATCACATGCGCCCGAAGCCCAGGAAGCTATCCTCCCAAGCTAATCGGGTTTTAGTCCACCGAAGTGCCCACAACCGGTCTTCTCCTCTAGCTCCAGCCGCCCCCTTCCCCACCGTCGATCTCCTCCCACAGCCCACCTCTAGTCCTCTTCTTGGGCTTGTAAGTTCCTTAGGCCCTCCCCTAGCCAGTGCTCTCCCTCTCTTGCTTGGGGCCCCACCGAGCTTCTTGTTAGCTTTAAAGCCGTGCTCCGCTGCCTTTGTCTTGCCGCTGTGGTGCCGCACTACAACAGGACTAAGTTATAGCAACACGTGTATATGCTGCTATATCTACAAATATGTGTTGCTAGGATGGATAGCAGCACATGTGATAAATGATGTTGTTGGTCGTGTTGCTGTAAGGTAAGTCTACCGCAATACAAATTAAGTGTTGTTATACAAAAGAAAAGGTGTTGCAAAGTTGCAACACAATTTTTTATTTGCAACAACACATGTTTTCGAAACATAGCTAACACCTGTTAGCAACATATAATTGATATATTCCAACACAATTTAGTATACAGGAAAAATATGGTTCATTTATGTGCTAGGTATATAGAAATTATAATTGCTACCATTACTACAAAACAGGGTATAGAAGACGCCTCATCACAGACGGTTCATTTGGAACCACCTGTGTTATTATTATCACAGACGGTTCCAAAGAAACCGTCTGTGATACGTACCTATCACATACAGTTTATCACTGGAACCGTCTGTGATAAGCCACGCACGGTTCTTATTACGAACCGTATGTGATATGCTAGACTATCATAGACGGTTTATAAATGGAACCATCTGTCATAAGTCACACACGGTTCTTATTACGAACCGTGTGTGATATGCTAGACTATCACAGCGGTTTATAATCGAACTGCTCGTTATAGTCACACACGGTTCTTATTACGAACCGTGTGTGATATGTTAGACTATCACGCAGCGGTTTGCAATAGAAACAACAGGATTTATCACGACAGTTCCCAGCTATAAACCGCTCGTGATATGGAACGTATCACGCATCGCTCATTATGGAACCGCTCATGCGATAGTAATCACTGACGGTTTCGTAATGTAACCGCTCGTGATATGCCTTTATAAGAACCACTAGGGTTCGCCCATTCTTCTCCCCAGTGCACTTAGCCCTTAAGCTCACGCGCGCTCATTTCGCTTCCTCTAGGGCTTGCCTGTTCACCGACCCTTAAGCTCCGACACTGCCGCCTCCGACCTCGAGCCGCCGCCCCCAACATTGGTGACGCTACGCCGCCTTGACGCGTGGCCTCCTCCCCGTGTCGGCGTCCTCCTCTCTGACCGCCTCCTCCTCAAGACCGTCCCTACTCCCGTGTCGGCCTCCTCCCAGACTGCCTCTCCTCATGCCCCCCCCCTGACCGCCTCCTCCTCACGGCCTCCTCCTCCTGCGGCTGGCCTCCTCCCCTGCACCGCCTCCTCCTTTCACCGTGAGTTCTTGTGCGACATACTCTCTGTGAGTATTCCTATATTACGTTTGTGCATCACTTTGGCTATATACTTATGTGCTGGATTGGCTTCAAATTTGTAGGACCGGAAAGGCGACTAGAGGGGGGTGAATAGGAGCACAAACACTTTTTCACAAAGATTGATTTCAATACTAATTTCACTCCAAAAGCTATAAAAACTATGAAGATCAATATACAAGCACAGTGGAAGACTTGTATTGAAACCAATCAAAACCCCGACGAAAAACACCCAAAATAACCAAGAACTCAATTTGCAAATAGTTGGGCTACGACCTCTCAAATTAGCGGGTCAAATATTTTGCCTAGCGGTCGACCTCGATATTGGCGGTCGACCGCCTCGACGATGAACAAAGAAAATCAAGACAGATGTTTCCAAAAACCAAACTCAAATCGGTCTAACTTTTGATCCGTAAGGCCAAACTCCACGAAATTTGAGACACACCTTCTTAAAGATATTAGGAACCTATTCCAATCAAAGATTGCAGAGATCCATGCCAAAGTTCCTATCTTTTTCAGTTTTACCGAAGGTGGGTTCAAAACCGGGCAAAATCGAAATTTAGATCCAAAAGCTTGTTCGTGGTTGATTAATGATCTAGATGAACCTAGATGGGTTCCCACATATCCCAGCAAGCAAGATCAAGAGGAAAAACCAAGTAAAAACTCCCGGATCAAGAAAAGCCCCAAAATCACAAGATAGAGAGGATGAACACAAAAAGACTCATCTCAAAAGATTTGGTTGGATTGATTTGAGATGGATGATTGTTGTTTACAGCCACTCCACATGGAGGACAAAGCTCACCACGTGAGCACACACTCTCAATCCAAACCCTAGAACCTAGCTCTCATCTCTTCTCCTCAAAACCCTAAAACACAATAGGGCACACAAGGGGTTTGGCTGGCTCTCTCATTGGCTTCAGCAACTTCTAAGCAACCACCAACACCCCTATTTATAGTGGAGACTAAGCATCTAGGTATATTCCATTAGGGCACCCATTAAACCCTAATACACAATAGGTTAACACACACACGCATCTCAAAGCGTCGTCTTCGTCTTCAATTGACCTAAACCGCTTCACCATGCGCCGACCCGCGCCGCGGTTTAGCCAAAAGGTCACCAAGGCAGTATTTGGTGAAATTACCAAAATACCCCTTCTCGATCCTTCTCCAAAAGACCGAGTCCACAGATCGTGAAGCAATCCCATGCTTCGCCATGTGTAGGTTGATCAACGGCTCCATGTCGTCAAGTCTTTCTCGTCCGGATCCCACCGGCACCACTGAGCACTTGCAACGACTCCCGCCCCGCTTGATCCAACTAGTCGCACCGAACCGCCCGTTCGGTCATCCATGTCCATTCTGCGCCCGCTTGAGTCCTCGACCACCCAAGATCCTCGATCGTTTCGACCTCAACTCTCCAAGCTTAGTCCCGATCCTCCTCGCCGCTGACCGTCATAGACCTGCAAGCCACCTGCACAGCAATAGACCAACAAACCATTTCCGGGAATAAGTTCTTCACAACTTGACCCACGTTAGCCAAAACATGCATCATGTAACACATATGAATGATAACCATGAACTTGACCAAACAACCACAAAACGCCGCCACGCGGGCCAGTGAAACAAGCCAACACCGGTCAGACCACCACCCTTGGCAGTCGGATCGCCGCTTGGCCCGACCGCTAACCAAAGACCTGGCCTCGACCGCCACAATGGGACTTAGCCAAAATTCCACCCTTGGAAATCCGAACCTCTCGAATTTTCAATCAAATAGAACTTTTGCTCAAGGCTCCAAAATTATGGGACCAAGTGCGAAGAGCCTCTCACTTGCCTACACCTCTATTTTTGGCCCACCCAAAATCCAAAGTCACAAAGTGGCTTGGCTCGATCGCCGAGCAAAGCTACCAAACCGCTTCCATCGCTAATCTGATCACCACTCGGCCGGTCCGACCGCCACCACCAAACCGGAAAAAGCCACACAAGGCATGGCTTATTCGATCCGCCATCATGGTTCCGACCGCCAGAGGCTCGACAGAATCGAGCAACGCCAAACGGTGATTCCAAGAACCCTCAACGCCATTGCCAATTGTCTCATCATCCTAAGATCATGGGCATATCCCCATGATATCCACAATCTCCCCCTTGATGAACACATTGGCAATCTCTCATAATATGTAAGTTTGAGGTTTGAAAATTAAAAAACTCGACATTTTCGCGTTAAGGCACAACTTGGTCCATTAGCAAGAGAAAGCAATGGAAATGACCAAGCTGGCTTCAAAATAGCATGGACAAGTGAGATACAACAAAAGAAAGCAAGAAAGCTTCCAATTCCAGATAATCGACAAAAATCTCACTTAAGGTCCATATGAAAGAACAATTGTTCTATTTGACCTTAGATCATTGTGAAGCTTCAAGAGTTGCAATTCAAGTTCAGAAAAGGCAATAAGACCAAAAGAATGCAATATGAATGCTCCCCCTCACTATGATCATCATTTTTCAAGAGAGAATATTTTAAATTTTAAATTTCTCCAATTCTCTCCAAAAAGCTCCAACTTCTCCCCCATATCCAACAAGCTCTTTAATAACATTACATTTTCGCTATATCTTCTCCCCCTTTGACAATGGATTCATCAAGAAATCATATCTTCCTCTCATCCAGAGAAGACAAAATCACAAGAAAGGAAGAAGCAAAAGAAAGAGCATGCATGAAATGCAATGAGATGGCTTCATTTTTGTTTTGATTTTTTAATTTTTAGGTAAAAGAAGCTTTGAAGATTACTCAATTGAATAGGCTAGCATTTCTACCATTACTCAAGATACAACAAGCCTGACAAAGCTAGCAAGATCATGTTAAGATATATATAGCAAAGCTAGGCTAATGAGCTGTAAATACTACATATTGTTGGATTAAAGTAAACAATACTTCAAATTAGCAAGTTCAACAACAGGTATCCTAAAGTGATAATGGCCATGTCAGAATGTCATTGTGAGATCCAGAAGCTAACAAAGACCATCTTAGAGACAAAAAGTCCTGAATTGAATCATTTAGCTCAATTTTTTTGTCAAAAGCCCAAATTTCAACTATTCCTCATTTACAATGAATATTCAAGTTGATAAAAGGTCTATCTTAGTAAAGAAGATCCTAGACTAGGAGCCATCCATAATCTCTCCCTAAGCTTCAACCGACAATGACAATTTGCTTTTTAGCCAAGTGCTAGATCTCAAGCCTTGCCGCGACCATCTCAAGCACAAAAAGCTTAAAAGAGTGGTCTAGGTCATCCAAAACTCCCCCTGAGTTCATGCCTAGTACAATGGTAAGCCATCTCATGAGAAAGAATTGGTGAGATCAGTTTTTTCGCACAAAAGAGATCATTTTTCATTTTGCACAAGGGCTGTTTTAGATTCTTTAATGAACTGAAAGCTCAAAGATGTTCAATTCGAGATTCTAGAGCTAACAAAGCAATTTTGATAGGGCTAATGTCACAAAAGGATCACTAATTGTGCAACTAGCTAAAAGATCCACAAATTACAATTTTCAGTTTAAGTTGTTTCAAAAGTTCTAGCTTATTTAGCAAAGACATTGCTGCACATGTAAAAGCATGATAATTCTAGCAAGTCAAAGAATTAGACATGCTCTTGAGCAAGAATTGAAATACTAAAGCTCAACAGGGTAATAAGCAAAGCTTCATCAATTAAAAGAAAGAAGCGGTAAAGCTTATATTATAATGCATCTTTTTGTGATTTTTATATGTATGCAATATGATACAATGAGATGCACAAAAGACTTAAAAGCCTAAAAAGATCAAGAAGATCAAAAAGGATCCGAAGAAGATACCACTTGAAGAAGGTATCAGAAGAGATCCAGAAAAATTCAAATGAACAAGGAAAGTTCAGAAAAGAACTAACTCCCCCTCAAACCAACCCACAGGGATAAATTATCCCTAACTTGCTTCTCAAGGTGGCAAACCTTGTTGGGTCAAAAAGGCTTTGAGAGGAGATCTGCCAATTGTGCCTTGGACTCCACAAAAACTAGCACAAAGACTTTAAACACCACACGATCTTTAGGAAAAGCAACTCAAAAAGCTAGGGAATTGCTAGCTAGCATTCGATAGTTTTTTGACTAAAAAACTGTCACTTTTTTATGTGTGAGATCCTGTACTGTGCGTGAGTTAATGCGAATGATTAAACGCCTTTCCCATGAACACAGGACACGTACTGTGTTGTTCTAAATGCACATGAGAAAATACGGCATGTGCATGACTCCTCAGCCGGTTTGGTTTGGTTTGTGCGTGTGCGAGGCCGATCGAGATCACTTGTGCGCTGAAAAATACATGAGACCTTGGCCGCGTCCAGGTCCGGGTGGTCGGCACCGAGCTCCCTCACCACGGAATATAACGGGTTCACCACATTATCGTATTTTGTTGGTATATAATTTTATTTTTTGTCTTTGTTTTTTCTCAACCTCTCAAAGTACATGTGACATAACGGGTTCATCACGTTGCCGTATTTTGTTGGTATATAAATTTTTTTGTCTTTGTTTTTGCTCAACCTCTCAAAGTACATGTGAGGTTTTGAATCATGTGATGGAAATACGAGTTATTAAGACTTTCAAGAATAATTATAGCGATCAAGAACCAAAATTACATAAATAATTTACTATAATTTATGTATAATGGAGTTGTAATTTTTTTTTGTCTTTGTTTTTGCTCAACCTCTCAAAGTACATGTGAGTTTTTGAATCATGTGATGAAAATACGAGTTATTAAGACTTTCAAGAATAATTACAGTGACCTAGAACCAAAATTACATAAATAATTTACTGTAATTTATATATAATGAAGTTGTAAATAAACTTTCAAAATGTGATAGTTTTTTACTGAAAAAACTGTCACATGATGTTGTGTAGACAGACCCTTTATATAGGCTTGGGAAGATGCCTTTTCTTTAAAGACAAGGAAGGGACAGAGTAATCTACTAGGACTCTGAGTTTAGGAAAATATCCTCATTACCATAGTATTACAACAGTAGCAAAGAGGAAACATGATTATGTAAGCTATACAAGAAAGGAAAATTCAAAACGCATATGTAATGTTTTTCCCTATCCAATTGACATATATAAATGTATAATTTGTACTACAATGATTTGTAATGGCTATATTTCCACGTTAAAAACATTTAAAACTAAATTTATTTTTCGAAATTGTAATTTTATGTTTTAATTCTTAATTTTGTAGATTGCGTATATGTCGTATGGGATGTCCATGATGCTAGTTAAAGAAATAAAGTCCAATCAGTTCAAACTAGGTGATAGCCCTAACGTTTGATCCTAATTTGATTAGGCCGTCGGAGGAGTATTCCAGATAATACTCTTCTATCATCAAGTCTTACAAGTTTTACTTACAGGACTTCACTATACGGGACTGGTCTTCGCTAAAAGCACGGGTATTTGAGTCTTTTTGAGGATTTACTCTGACCCAAAACCCACATGCGCTGCCAAAATTCACAGGAAAAAAACTGACATCGGTGTTGCTTCGATCAACGTTTCGCGATGTTATTAACGAATCGAACTCTCTTCAGGATGCTATTCCCCTACTTTAATTTCACCTCTCTGTGACGCTGCTGACCTTGTTGTACAGAAGGGGTGGCAAGGACTGCAGTCGCCATGCGTGAGCGGTGACACATTTGGAATGAACCATACATGCATTTTATTACGCTGTGACCCTCATGTGTCACGAGCTTTTCGATCTTAGTCCCCTACACGACATGGAACATTGAACTGTCTGACGACAAAGAAGAGTTCACGAGACTCCCAGCCAGCCAGAGAGAGAGAGAGAGAGAAGGAAGGACAAGGGAGCATCGTAACGTCCAACGACCCGTGAAGAGGCGAGCTAGCTAGGAAGGTGAGGTGAGCGGGAAGTCGCTGTCCTGCGAGGTAACCGACGAAACGACCTCGTCATCGCTCTGCTCTCCTTCACATGACCACGAATGGCACACAGGCCAGCTGATAGGTGTACGGGCGAAAACTACACATAATTAGTGAGGTGGGATCGTACGTATGTATGGTTTGCTTCTTCCAACTCCTCCTCGCTACTGTTTCTGTACGTACGTGCAACTATCATGCGTCACCCACAGTATGTATGTGCATGTGTAGATGCGCTGGTTTTTCAAGTGGATTGTTCGATTCTCCCCTCTTTATCATATCGTGATTGAACCAGTTTCATTTACGAACATCATCGTCGGCTACTTATTACCAGGTTCCGAAGATAGTTCTACGGGACCCTCCGTAAAAGTTCAAAACCAGCCGAAATTACTGTTGTAGATTGAATTTTGCTTGAATTTTATCTTTTATTCCATTTGAACTTGAATGAGAACTAAGCCTAGGTCGCGTATTTATTGGTAGTCACTGTTATAAGCTGAAGATATTGAACAACCAAGTGTCAAACTATTGGTGACATAAAAAGTTATACTCAGACCATATGATCAATCTCTGTGGAGCAGCTCCTGAAGTCACAGAATGCGTTGCGTACAGGCAATTTTCACACAGGTATATATAACAAACTTTCTACTGCTCTCAAATCCAAAAGGGATAGGGGTGTTTGGTTTACATCGGTACATAACACAATGCAGGAGAAATATCGTAAGTTGATCAGGCTTAACGATGTTGTAAATTGTCAATTGATGAAGTATTAAGTATATGGCCGGGTTTAGGCTAGTGTTTGAATCTCATGGCCGACCGCTGCATGGAATTATATTCTACAATTATTGAACAATATGCTAGCAGACGAATTTGATGCTAGAACATAATTGATTTAAGCAGGTTTGATCAACACCTCAAAAGAAATTCTCCAAACGAAAAGGGGATTAATTAGCCTTTGCATGCAAGAAGGAAATTTGCTGAGGAAGGTCCTCACCGTGAGATCCTTCTCATCAGCCGTTGATTCCCTCTCGACCAACCGAATCAATGGCCGATAGGGTAGCGCCTCAGCAAGGCCCTCCCGTCACATTTTCTTCCTTGCATGCATGCCGGCCATGTACTACATCATGATCGAGCTATCTAGCAGCATCAACCACGCACAAACATTCTCTTGCTAGCAAGCAGCTCAGGAGAAAAGGTAAATAAACCGATGAAATCAACAAACTGACTGGGCAAATCAAACTACTATGTGAGTGATGTATAACAAATCCGATCAAAGTATGGGGTCGACTAAGCTACAGTCGTCTGAGATTTTCTTAAAACCCAGTCACTTTCTTTGGTATGTTGATCATCATTCAATGGTTTATGTTTTTTTATATTGAAAAATTCTAAACTAGATAAAAGTAAATCTAGGAGAACCTTACAATAAAAAAAACAAAACAAAAAAATTCTAAACTAGATAAAAGTAAATATATGTGAACCCTACAAATACAAAAACAAAACAAAAAAAAATCTAAACTAGACAAAAGTAAAGCTAGGTGAACCCTACAAATACAAAAACAAATATAGCTAAAAGTTACAGTAAAGTTATGCTAAAATTGCACGTCACTTAGTAATACAATTTTAGACTTAGTGCTGTGCAATTAATTGTAGATAACTGGGTTTTAAGAAAATTTCAGACGACTAAAAAGTAGCAAAAGCGTCAAAGTATTGCACATACCCATATATAAGCTGACCAGTCAAATTAACAGGACGGACAAAATTTATCTTTCAAGAATTTCAAGTCAAGATCACATTATTAACCATGCATACACTTATATCAAAGGCGTTTTATGTTCACAATATACATCAGTATAACAGCTTAATTACCGAGGTGACCTCCACCATTGACATACCTGAATTGTCACATGCATGAAGCCCCTTCGCCTCCATGCATGAGTTCACACGCACGTACGTGAGAGAAACTAATCAAGCTGAGCTCATCGGTCGATCGATCCATCACCTCTTGGCCCTGGACGCTCTCCGGCTGAGCACCACCCAGTAGAGCACCCGGTAGAGGAGGAAGAAGCCGAGCAGCACCTGCACCCCCGTCCACCGCTCCTCCCCTGTGAGCCCCCTCGCCGCCAGCACATCGCGCCCCGTCTCTGAGCACTCCCCTCCGGCGCCGCCGCCCACCCCGAAGCACCGGTTCGCCGCGCACGAGTACTCGTTCGCGAGCAGCGAGTCCAGCGCGTACTTGTAGGGAGAGGCGTAGTGCATGAACACCCAGTACGCCGGCATGCTCCCCGCGACAGGAAGTAGCCGGAGAAGAGGAAGAACCCGGCCAGAGACACTGAGACTAGCGACATCCCTGCAATGTAGTCTGGTGCGAACGAGCTCACGAACAACACGAACGAGTTCGCCGTCAGCACCACCGCCCACACCACCAGCACGAACGCCGCGAAGGCGGCCGGCGACGCGCAGAGCCCGACCAGGAAGTAGACGCACCCGGAGTAGAGCAGCGCCACCGCCAGGAGGTACGGGAGGAACACCAGCGTGGCCGCCGCCGCGTGCGACGACAGCCGGTACAGCCCCGCCGCCGTCTCGGCGAGAACGATCGGCCGCTCCGACACGAATGTCGGCAGCGTCTCGGTGGTGGAGGTCAGCAGGAAGGTGAGCGTGAAGGCGAACAGTCCCAGCCGCTTGTGCGCGCCGGCCTCGCCGTAGCCGGCGTTGATGTAGATGGTCCCCAGCAGCGTCCCAACGAGTACCGCCTCCAGGAAGTTGGTCAGAAGCAGCTGCTTGCTCCGGTACACCACCTTCCACGCCCTCTTGTACAGAACCACCACCTCATGTATCCTCGAGCACGGCGAAGTAGACGACGACGACGTTGCCATAGCCGCCTTGTGGTGGTTCGACGACGTGGTGAGATCTTGCGCCGACTTGGGTTCAGGGAAGGAAGAGGAGGAGGGGGGGGAGCTGGTCGAGGACCTCAAGGGCGTACTCCAGGGGGTTGAGCTGCTCGGGGACGGCAAAGCCGTGGGAGAGGAGGGCGGCGTCGAGGGAGGCGACGGAGCCGTGGTGGAGGACGGTGCCGCGGGAGAGGAGGAGGAGAGAGTCCACGGAGGAGAGGAGGCGCGCGCTTGGCTGGTGAATGGAGAGCACCACCGTCGTGCCCCGGGAGGCCGCGACGGCGCGGAGGCAGCCAACGACTACATGCGCTGAGGAGGAGTCAAGGCCGGAGGTCGGCTCGTCGAGGAGGAGCACACCAGGGTTGCGGAGGAGAGCGAGCCCGATGGACACGCGCCGCCGCTCGCCGCCGGAGAGCCGCGAAGGGGAGACCCGTGTGTGAGCGGCGTGGGCCAGCCGAAGGTCAGCGAGGAGCGCAGTGACCGCGGCCGACGCTGCGGACGCCGACGACGGATACAGGAGCGAAGCGGCGAAGGCGAAGGTCTCGGCAACGGTAAGCAGCGACAGCGCTACGTCCGCCTGGGGCACGTGGGCCGAGAGCCGGCGGAAGGAGGAGGACCGGAGTGGCGCGGAGTTGAGCAGGAGCCTGCCGTGCGTGGGCGCGGTCCGCACGGCGAGGATGTCGAGCAGCGTGGACTTGCCTGCGCCGCTCGGGCCGACGACGGCCAGGATCTCCCCCGGCCGCGCCGTGAGCGACACGTCGCGGAGGATGTAGTCCGGCGTCCCCAGGGCCGCACCGCACGGCTTCAGGAACCGCGCGAGCGACGTCGGCGCCGCAGCCGGCTTCGCGTAGTAGATGTTCCTGGCGGCGAACTCGTACATCACCTTCTTGGGCGGTGGCGAAGACGGCGGGGACGGCGACGCGTCGGCATTGTCGGGTTCGGTGACGGTTGTGGTGGTGGTGGTGGTGGTGGCCATTGTGGTGTGCCCGGAGATGGCTACAAATGAAGGGAGAAATGGAGGGGGGTGTTAATGTAGCCATGGAGGCCACTTGGTGGCGAGCCACGTGCTGGTGGATTAACTAGATTGTTGATTATTTAGGGTTTGATTGTCCTTTTGGAGGACAGTGGCTGAGTGGGAATGTGGACTGTAGAGTGAGATGGAATCATGGAAAGGAATAAATAATTGGAGGGCTAGGTTGGGTCTATGGGTAGAAGATGGGAAATATTAACACTCTTTCTTACTACTGATTACGTCCTACAAAATATATGAAGCTGTGTAAACCCTGCATATGTACTGCTACATGAAATTTTGAAGCAAATGATCAGCTAGACATTCCAAAACTATTTGAGGTGCCTACATTTAGGGAAGATCAGACGTATATAGGGTTATTAGCATTGCAAATTTCAATAAGAAAAACAAAAGCTGACATGGATATATATAGAGCGAGACTGGCAGGGCATCCCCAGGCCACACATCCTGGACGAGATCTGGGGCCCCGCTCTGGGACGCCATTGACCCATCCACGAGACCAAGACATTGACAGCCACCCACCGAGATATACGAGCCGACCATTCTTGTTCTTTTCCACAGCAGCTGCTTGCTTGCATGGAAGACTGGACGGGATGCCCAGCGAGATAGTGCTGCTATGTATTGCGAGGGGTCACTCACTCACTCGATATAGCTAGCACACGCATAGCTGCATGCATGCATTATATTGCATGCATTATGTCACGGGAGAGGAATTGGGAGAGAGATCAAAAGCTAGGAGCAGGCATGCAGCAGCTAGCTCATGAATCCCCACCACCTTTTGTTTAATGGCTGGCCCCGTTTTGGCCAACTTTACCTTACTCTGGTCCCTTCTTCCCTTGCTGCATGTGTCACGGGCGTACGTGCTGTGCAGTACAGTGTCCTCGATCGGCTCGTGCCGACCACCAAAGCGTGGATGCATGCATGCATCCATGCAGAGATATTTCTTTTGCTAACTTGATCGACTTGAAACGAACTTGCCAGATCGACTTGAAACGAACTTGCCATCCCATGGCAACTAAGGTCGCAGCAGTTTCGCGATGGTATTTTAAAAATCTGGTCAGTTTTCAGTGGCAAATAAAGCATTAACTTTATTTCTTTTGCTAACTAGATCGACTAGAAACGAATTTGCCAGCCAGCCAGAGGTGGTGTCTAAGGAGTACTTGAGTGCTTTGTTGCTAAATAGTACTCAAATTTTGAAGAATTTTTTATTTAAATAATCTATTTTTTATTCTAAATTACAAATATATTCCACCGACTTTTTTTTTTACGGAAATATTCCACTGTCGCCCAATCGTTGGGCGACTGGAGCCTATCGCCCAACGGTTGGGCGACTGCAAGCGTATCGCCCAACCGTTGGGCTTTAAATATGCACAGGAGCCGAACCGATGGGGCAATAATGACAGTCGCCGAACCGTTGGGCGACGGAGCTCGCCGCTTAATCATTGGCGATCAGATGTTCTAGCCGCCAACGGTCGATTGGATTGTATATAAGCGGCCATGTCCCCGGCCGATTCTTTTCCTCCGCCTCAACAAAGGCACTCGCCGTGAAGGAGAAGAGAGGGAGAGAAGAGAAAAAGAGAGGAAGAGGAGAGGAAAAAGAGAAGGAGAGGGAGAAGGGAGTTTCACCGCGAGGTAAGTTGGTTTTATTTTGTAATGCATTCTTTTAGTAGGTAAATAATTTAGTTAGATCAAATAATAGTGTAGTTTTTGGATAGGTAAATAGTTTATTTAGCTAAATGAGTAGTACAAGAGCACCTGTAGGAAATTGTAGTTAGAGAAAAAAAATAGAAAATCGAAATGTTATTGATCTCAGATGTAAGTAGTAGCCATAAAAACTCTAGTTAGAGGAAAAATAGTTTATTTTGTAGTGTAATTTTTTCCTAGTAGGTAAATAGTTTATGTAGCTAAATGAGTAGTATAGTAGCACCAGTAGGAAATTGTAGTTAGAGAAAATATTAGAAAATCGAAATGTTGTTGATTTGTATGTAAGTAGTAGCGATAAAAACTTTAGTTATAGGAAAAATAGTCTCGTGAGGGAGTAATATTAATGTTTGTTTGTGAGATGTATTGTAGTAGTGTTTCAGATATGCGTGGCCGATTATTATTGGGTGAATAATGCGTGACCGAGCGCATAAGGAGGATGAATTATTTGTATAAACCAATTAGTACAAGTAAATTAGTATGAACTAACCGACTTACGTAATTGGTAGAAGACCGGAATGCCACTTGGAGCATTTCGGATTGCAAGTTAGCGTCCGAATCGGTATTTAGGTTGAATATGAATATCGTACTACACGCTCATTGTGGCCTCTGCTTTTAGGGAATGAATGACGCCTTGATTATGCTTGTCGTGTAGTTATCGATTTATAGACGAAGAGCCTTACAAATGTAAATTGCAATGTAGCAAGATTTGCATGTCGTGCGTTCTTGGTGACTAATTGCAATGTTCAAATATTTGCGACCATACAATGAAGTCATGCCTGCACCCACTACATTGAAAGCGCATTATGGTGTTGGCACCATTAGTGAAGGTCCGTGGGGTGTTGACTTGAGTAGTTTTCACCAAGCCACTCTGTACAATCCAACGGCGAGAATGCACGAATCGAAGATGTGAAGCATCGGTGACCCGCAGCTTCTCTTTGAACCCCGAAGTGCAAATGTGGACATACAAGGGCTTTGGAGCCGGTCTCCCACTAACATCACCGAGTTGAGAAGACCAAGCGCCCGGCAAGCAGTGGAAGGGCTTTATAGAAGGATGTCGGCGCCGTGGATATGAGTGTGATACTTGTGCAACCATGCCCAAAAGAAGTCAGACAGGCCCTCATGGGATATCATCCGGGTGGTGCGGCAACTGGGTGCCCAAAGATGTTGTCAAACAGAGGTCCCGAGGGTCAGGTACGTGATGGGCAATATGGAGCATCGTTCGACGTGCTCTGCGGATAGAGCCGGATTTGGGACGGCTCGTTCTCTTGTCACCCACGAGGTATGCCTTGGAGATCATGTCAACGAGGCTAGTCAGACGCAACAAACCGAAGTTTTTTCACAAGCCATGCTCTCATGTGCTCGCGGCATGTGGGATCAGGCGTATGGACCCTTTCAACTTTGTGGCCGAGTACTTCTTGAAGGAGAGGGTGGTGCGGCGTGGTGGCGAGCTTAGGGGCTTGTGGTTGTGGGTAACTTCGCCACCGATATTGCAAATAGGATCTGGATTCAATATTGACATGTTTGAAGGGGCAAGGGTCGTCTTACAGAGTCGTAGACATTTAATGATATGGACGAAGCACAAGCCGGCGTTGGTACACGCTATGCATCGCGCCGAGGGGCACACACCTGATTTATGCAAGGCACCACCGAGGAGTAAAATTATTTATGTAACTTTGTATCCGGTGTGCAAAGTGGGACCAAAATTGCAAATCGCCTATATTGTCATTTGTACTTTGTATTATTTATGTAATCACAGTGCTACTACCGAATTTTCTTTTCATGTACGTAATGACGTAAGACATGTATCGTCGTAATGTTTATTTAAGTGTTGTAGTACTATAACTGCTTTTGAAAGACCGTCTGTAGCCTAGTACTCGTTGATTTCTTTGTTTGCAAGTTAAATTTACTCATTCGTTACACTCGATGTTTTATTTCCGCGTATTTGCTAACTTAAAGTTGTTTTGCGTGTATGGCTCACGGTGCGGATCGGAGTTTCGCTCACTTTGGAGGAGCGATCGGCCGGCTACATCGCGGCGTCGCGTCGTGTCCCTCATCCTACGGGTGTCGACGCGATCGTGAGGGTGATCCAAGCGGACACCTCGGGGCTCGGAGGCTAGACCCACGCCGATGGCCAGACGAGTTAGTATACGCCGACACTATCTTCTGCCAAACGATCTTTCGACTTGACCTTTGGTTCGTTCGCAGTCGAAGGCCTTTTGTCTACTACCTATCGCCCGGATGGTGCGAGCCACGGACGAGGACGAGCCAAGAAGACCGCATGATCGGCGACGACGGAGACGCCCATGCCGCCGGCAGACCGATCCGACGCTTCCGCTCGACCGGTCCTCGCCGACTCTTGTGGACCGGTGGCGACGAGAGATCACACTTTCCATCTCCCATTCGGGAGATGGCCCCTACCCCGCAGACGCCTCGCTTCTTGGGCTCCCTATCGCGGAGTTGCCGCCTTCCGCAGAGCCTCCGGGAATCGGGCGCGAGGACCTCCTGGCGAGTTTCAGGAGTCCTCCCACTGTCTTTGGCGGCCGCGGTACTACGCTCTTCCGGAGGCACAGAGGCACGGCCCGCCTTGCGGTGGTTGTCGCAGCTTCCGCATGCGTGTTCCGCACCGAGCTCGTTGGTAGTGTTGCGCCGTCCTTTCCGTCATGGGTCCGACTATATTTTTGTTGTGCATGTGTCGAGCGGATGGACCTCACGCGGATGACCAGCAGTGTCACGCCACCTCGAGGCGTATTTGCCGTGGGTCGCTTTGGTTGAGTCTTTGTTCACCGCGATCCGCGGTGACACCGCCGACGCGAGGCTCATCACAGACGCCAGTATCGCCGACGGGGCCCCAGATCACCGGGTTCGTGCCAGCTTTGCGCCACCTATCGCGGCTTGTGCGACGCTTTTCGTGTCGAGACCGAACTCCATCCTCACGGGTGTCCTCTCCTCTCGCAGCTTGTGCTCATTTGAGCGCTTTAGCCTCGGGCGGCCCTTGTTGACGACAATGCCGCAGACTGGCCGAGATGTACAACGCGACGACGTGGACCGGCCGACGATGGGCTCTCTCGTGCCGGCGACGGTATGTACTCTTTCCCACGCCTAATTTCTTCATATTACCGATCGTCGCACCTAATATCCCGTTCGTTCGCAGTCACGCCACAAGACGCGTCACGGGTGACACGCGCGTCGAGCCGTCAGGGAAGCGATTCGACCGCTGACGGCGGACGACGTCATTGGAGCCATACTACCGAGGAGTTACTTTCCGTGCTCCCCACGGCTGTCCTCGCCAGTGCTTGCGAGACCGAGAGTATCGGCCGACCCGCAGGTGCTAGTCTTCGACGTCTTCGTGAGGATTACGGGCGCATCGTGTGATGCGCCATTCGCCTACTGGCAGAGGTTCCAGATACCGTTAGGCGCGTCGAGGTGCGAGAACGTGCACTCGTGAGTAATCGGCATACATGAGTTGTTTTTGTTGTCGTCTCTTCGCACGCATCGCTAACTACATGTTACGCCTTGCGCCTGATGGGAAGGAGTTCGCCGCGGCACGAATCGGGGAATAGGATGGACGCGTGGGTAGCGCGATGGGAGGACGCACTACAGACCGTGTGCGGAGGACATCCTGCATTTACCACGCGAAGCTATGACGAGTACATTCGCCGGCGCTCCTCGACACCGCATGCGGCTTCGTGCTTGCCGCAGACGAGCCCGCACCACGTGTCGGCAAAGACGACCGACACGCACTTCGTGCATTTAGCGCAGGGCGTGCACAACGATGCGTTACATCCAACTCAAAATTTCGCTTCGTATCCGCCATTACGCTTTTGACCGTGTCTTGTTTTCGGCGTGGCGGGCATGGGCTGCCGAGCTTGCGGCGGATCGCGACTCGGCCGCAGAGGTTCACGGACGATCACGGAGGGCACACGCGAGACACGCGCGGTTTATCCGTCGTTGTCGGCAAGCAGCGAGCGATTTTTCGGCCTATTATCGTGCACCAGCTCCGGAGGTTGGCACGCCCACCTGTTCACGGTCCGTCCCTCCCGCCGGCCCGTCCGGCGGCACCACACGGCGGGGAGGGGGCCAGACCACGTCCGACGCCGACGCCCCGCGGAGGCTAGCTCGAGTAGGCCACGTCCGACACTTACGCGCTACGAGGAGGTTAGCTCGGCGAGCCACGTCCGACATCGACGCTACGAGGAGGCTAGCTCGAGCGAGCACGCCCGACACCGGCAGCGTCGCGAGACGCCGTGCCACGAGACCGTGTGGATAGCTTTTGCACGCGCGCCATGGCGCTAGCCGCGATACGCCACGTCTCGCTTGTCGGACGCTTCACGCTTTTTTATTAACTAACAATATCTAGTCATGCGGTATAATCGCCACGATGACGTGGGCCGCGCATCACGTGACGCGCAGACGCAGGCGGGGCGCGCGCGGGACTTCTTGGTGGGCGAGGACTCGCCACCTCACCACACCCGCCGAGGTTCTGTCTGCTCATAGGCTTCTCGGTGCGCCAAAGACACCACACAGCGGCCCAAGGTCCCCACCCCTTGCCTCTCGGTCCTCGCCGATCAAGGTTCGGCATCGTCTTTCCTCTCGGGCCGAGGCCTCGGCACCTGCGCAGAGATTAACCACACCATGCCAACCATGGGGCTTATAAATGGGGCTTGAACCAAACCCAACTCTACACAACACTACACAACACATACCCAAATATGGACTCTTGAGACACTTCTACGCGAGGATGTTCCGTATAAAAGCGCTTAAGCGAAGAGGAAACAATTGCAATACCCAGATTTTTCAATGAAAGATGCTCCATAGACCACCACGCTTTCCGATCCCGCAGTGTGTGTGTGGCGAACCAGCGAAGATCATTCATCCACACACCCTGACACCGCGGCGGGCGCATTACCGACGGGCACTATATCGTAAGCGCGTTTCTTTAGCAGACGATTTTCCTCTCGCAACGTTGAATTCTTTAAATTTTAACTTCATCCCGACGTAATGGCGGCCGAGATGTCGCCGCCACTTCTTCCAAAGGATCGACGGCGGAGATGTACGACAGCATTCATCCGCCAGGTACATCTTTGAACTACTCGGTGCGGCCGAGAACTTCGCGGTGGAAACCTTACGCACGACCGCTGACGAGGCAATCACCGAGCCCAAGATTTCGCCAGCGTAATCCATATGGACGACGTGAGTTATGAAGAATTTACGCCCTTATTACGTAAGGTTTCCGCAGACGGTACTTACATCCATCATACAATCGCAGACATTGACGACCCGACATACCGGCCGACGTGGGCGATCCGCGACAAAGGCAAGGGAAAGGCTCAAAGGTTGACCCGGCCGCCACAACAGATCCGGCCGCCTCTACCAGAATCCGTATGGACGACGTGAGTAATGAACAATTTACATCCTTCTTACGATTTTCACTACACGGTGCCCTTACATGATGAAATCGCAGACATGGACGACTTCGATATACCACCCGACGTGGGCGATCCGTGACAAGGGCAAGGAAAGGCTCATGCGGTGAGAGCCCGCGCCACACAACAGATCCGGCCGCCCGCCAGAATCCGTATCCACGACGTTAGTTATTAAGAAGTTAAATCCTTCTTACGCTATTTATTCTCATTATACGGTGCACTTACATCATCGAACCGCAGGATATGGACGACTTACATACCACCGACGTGGACGATCCGCGACAAGGAAGGGAAGGCCGCATGAGAGTTCAACGCCGAGCTAGCAAGGAAGGAAAATGGCCCCGGTCCACGCAGATGGTTAGGTCATTACGTAGTACTCCCGATCCTACCCCCATGTTTTTACTATCCTCTAAAGGCATGTATACTTACATGGTCCGGATATACTTCACAATGTACCGTAGTAGTAGCGAGTTTGACTAAAGCAATTAGCGAACCATCATGCCATGTGACTACGTGTCACGTGCTTCAGACGCTGGACTCTAATGTAGTTCGGTTACGTGTCTCCACTAAGCCATCAAAGCAAGACTATATTGCAAGTATGCCTCTTCTAGTGCAATCCCGTAAAGAACCATTCGCACCGACATTGAATCCTCCATGTTTTAAAGCATCTTCATAATCACAACGAGCGTTCTCATTCCTTCACTCATATTCAGATTAGGTCCATAAAGTACGACCTTCCCGCATCGAGGAGAGACTCCTTCCTCACGGTAATATCACTTACCTTTCTACTTACAACTCATTCTTGTCTCAATCGTCCTCACAAAATTCAACGAAAAATTAGCGCACTACAACAATATACAACGATCAAAAATGTTATTGCGACTCGACAAATTTCATACCTATCATATTCTACTTAAAATAACAAATGCAGACCAACTAACGGCGTCACAACACTATTATTTTCAAAATAAATATCATGACACAATCAGATTTGCTAAATTTAGTTCACCTAGAAAATGTAATATTCATTACAACTCAATTAAACAATATTTAAAAACAACAAAACAATCTGCAGGCTCACTCGCCGAACCATTGGCGATCGGAACTAGATCGCTTCAATGACAGACCCGATCACTCAATGGTTCGGCGACAGAACTCGTCGCCAATGACAGATGCAATCGCCACGACAGATTGATCGTGCGGACAGATCGATCGCTTAGCGACAAGATCTGTCGCCCAATGGTTCGGCGACAGAAACCAGTCGCCCAGCGACAGGATCCAGTCGCCCAACGATTGGGCGACAGTAGAATATTTCCGTAAAAAAAAAAGTCGGTGGAATATATTTGTAATTTAGAATAAAAAATAGATTATTTAAATAAAAAATTCAATTTTGAACTCTCACATCTTGAGTCAATGGATGAGTACTATTTTGTCCAGGAGTACTTCATTTTTTACACGTTGGATGAATATCTGCTTCTGTCCACTAGTTTGCTGTATACCCTGCACTGCGTGTGCTCATATGTGATACATTGAGGAATGTTCCAATACGTATTATTATTTTTTGCATGGCCGTTTTACATAAGTTATATACTAGTTTTACACAAATTAAATTATGTTAAAAAATGGTGCGACTGTTTGTAAAAAAGAGGAACAAAACAAACTATAAGAAACACAACAAAAACTATATAAAAAAACATACCTGTTTATTTATGTTGCAGCTCTCGACAACCCTAAATAAATTGATTACTCACTTATCACATTGTATACCTTGAGAGATCACAAAGCACTGCGTGGATAAAAAAAACTCGGGTACTCGCAAACAGAAAAAAAACCACTTACCATTTAGCAAATTCCTTTGTATATATGCATATATAATAGAAGTATTAGATAGTTCATGGCTTCATCATGCACGGCTCAAGAGCAGAAAATTGGAAGTGCTTGTTCGCAAGCCAAACTTATTTGTTTTTTTAGAGAAACTGAGCTGGCTTCCAAGTCACACTTTGAACTGGGTCTCTAGTTTTTAACTTCAACTAACCGACGAGCACAGCCAGATCTAGCTAGCGCTCTCCTCAGCTTTACTTGAAAACCAGATCTATCGATCTCTCGGGAGAACAAACTATACTTAATTCGAAGTACAAATCTGTACAATGCGCGCTACCAGGAACTGCTAATTCACCGAATGCCCCAAACACTCGGGAGCACATTTCCCGAAGATCGGTTGTCGGAAAAAAGCACTTATATTTTCGTCAGGAAAAAACTGCTTTTTCAAGAGTCACGCTTGGGAGATAGACATTTGTCGCGTGTTCGGATTTATATTCGGAAATAATACAACACTTAGGAGAAATTTTCCATAACAGTTTTAGCCATCCGTAACGGAATACTTACCTGAGTGTTGGCACTCAGAAAAGTTGAACATATGTTTCCTTTTTGGCTTGGCACGTTGCCCACCTAGACTTTCGCCACGTGGCTATCCTTTCCCGATGGCCCTCAAAAAATTTCCCGAGTATGAACACTCGGGAATTATCGCCACGTGGCTATTATTTCTCGATAGCTCCCGAAAATTGTCCCGAGTGTGAACACTCGAGAATTATTGCCATGTGATGATCCTTTCCCGACGGCTCACGAAAATTGTCCCGAGTGTTCACACTCGGGAATCTTCTCTTTTTCCCGAGTGAAGTTCAACGAAGGACACTCAGGAATTAGCCTTGTTTTCAGATTGTTTGTCAGCCACACAGGAATGTGCTTTCCCAGCGAATGCAACCCAATTTTGTACATACAATGCGCATTTCGTATGATTCATATTCCACTGTAAGAAAAATATCATCAAGCCACAAATCATTACATATATAGATTCGACAACAACATTGACATAATGTTCGAGTTCACATTACAACATTCACATATATAGATTCGACATCCACAACATATTCGAGTTCAAATTTGAAAAGCTAGGCATAAGGGATGATACATCTAACAGTTACAAGTAGTTCAACAAAAAAAGTTCAATTTTACGGAGTGAGTGCTTGATACATCAATTGTTGAGATGCATGAGTTAACCTTTAACGTGTCGCTCCTAGTGCTCAACTTTAAAGATGATATCATGGATCAGTTGTCTAATTCACAAACTCATTTATCTTTACCGTCTGATTTCCATATACATAATGAACAGAAAGGTTTAGACATTTAATTTGCAGTAGTTTCTATCATTGTCATAATTAATCGTTAGCGTAGTGCATGAAATGCTTGTTACAGCTTGTTGATCATTTTTAGAACTGTTGGCGGAGAACGAGATCACATCCTCCCGTCTAGGGGACCTACAGAGCCTCTAAAACAAGCATCCTATGTTGTGTTGGGAATTGGCCCATTTATGGGGACCAAATCCTTTAGAAATTCATGGCTTAGCCCAGTGGTGGGCAAAACAACTGATCTGCTTTAGTCCGAAGAAGTTACAAGAAGATCGTAAGTGACTACCACCTGGTCGGGGATCGTTACGACCTAATTGTAACTAGATACGAACTGGTCATAAGAAGTTACAAGCTGGTCGTGACCTGATACGAACTGGTTGTAAAGAGTTGCGAGCTGGTTGTAACTGGTCAAGAGCTAATCGTGCATTTCTCTCTTCTTTTGTGTGAACTGGTCGGGAGACATTAAACACTGCATAAATACCATTAATTGGTTTTAATTAGCAGTCACAAGTGACTTAATTTAGGTTAATTATAGCAATTACTAAAGAGTAAATGCTTTGTCCTTATAAGGGCACAAATATGTCGAGAATGAATATGAAGTAGAATTCCTCTATTCCTTTATGACATTGTCTTCTTCCTCTAGTGAATTGTGTTGAGTGTTGAGCAGTCGAACCTCGCTAGCCTTTCTTCTCGGCGTGCACCGGGGAGGATGGAGAGCAGCTATCTCTGAGCCGTTTTCGCAAAGAGTACCTGTATGGAGGCGGTAATAAGGTTTCTAGGCAGCGCATCTGCGCGACTGCTCGCTTCATTGTTTCATCTACGTTCAGCACTACATCAAGCCTACGTTGCTTCCTTTTCTTCATCAACCCAACAATAAGTCGTCTATGTGGCCGAATGACTCTATTACATTCTGTTCTTTAGTATATTTTGAAGTACACTAGATAGTATGTTGTTAATATTGTTTAATGCATATCTAGTTATTTGTGATATTTGCCTCATAATAAAATTTGGAATTAAAATATTGTGCATATATCCAACATTCTAGAAACCTTATTGCGAATATTTTTGTGATTTAGCAATGGCTGGTGCTTCTGATGCTATGAAACCTAAGAGGCTATCTGGTCAGAACATTCGTAGATGGCAGACTAGGGCCAAGTTTTGGCTCATATTTTTAGGGCTCTAATGGGTGATCCATTCGGAGTATCCATTTACAAATGAACAAAATTTGCAGTTCGACAATGTGAACAACACAACCCTTGGGCGCATTCTAACCATACTTGCATATCAACTCTATGATGTGTACATGGACTTCAAGTCCGACACAGAGTTATAGAATGCACTTGCGGATATTATGAGGATATGCTCATGATCTTAGGATGATGTTACAATTGGCAATGGCATTTTCAGTTTGTCAAATCACACGTTTTTGTCAAAGGTTGAAAGGATGTCTGGTCAAGTGCAGTCAGATCGGCGTTCAAGGCGCGGTCAGACCAGCGTTCAAGGCACGATCAGACCTACCTGCGGTTAGACCGGCCATTGAATGGCGGTCTGACCGATTTTGTGCTATTCATCGGCCAATCGTGGCGATGATTGTTGGGATAGGTCAAGTTCATGGGCTTCAGTGTATATGTGTTGCATAATGCATGTTTTCACTGACGTGGGTCAAGTTGTGAAGAACTTGTTTCCGGAATCGATTTCTTTGTCTATTGTTATGCAGGTTGCTTGGAGGTCAATGATGGTCAACGGCGAGGATGATTGGGACTAAACTTGGAGAGCTGAGGTTTAGAACGATCGAGGATGCCAGATGAGGTCAATGGATTCAAGCATGGCACAAATTGGACGAAGGTGACCGAACGAGCAGTTCGGTGCGACGGGTTGGATCAAGCGGCGCGGGGGTCGGTGCAAGTGCCATAGTGGTTTCGACGGGAGCCTGACGGGAGAGACTTGCCGACATGATGAGAGCCGTTGATCCACCTACACGTGGCGAAGTGGGCATTTGCTTCACCAAGATTGGACTCGTCTTCGAAGAAGGATCGAGAAGGGGTATTTTGGTAATTTCACCAAATATCACCATGGTAACCTTTTGGCTAAACCACGGCGCGAGACGATGCATGGAGAAGTGGTTTAGGTCAAAAGGAGATGAAGATGGCGCTTTAAAATGTGTGCGTGTGTGACTCGTTTGTGTGTGGGCTTAACGGGAGCCCATTAGGGTTTACTTTTCTAGAAGCTAGGCCTCTACTATAAATAGGGGTGGTTGCTGTCCAGCACCCTTAAGAACTTCATTTGGAAAACCCTAGTTTTGTTTTAGGGACTTAGAGAGGAAAGGAGAGGTTTAGGGTTGTAGAGAGAGGAGTTGAGTGTGTGCTCATGGATTGAGCTCTTGTCCTCCTGGATGGAGTGGCTATAAACCCTCTCAATTTCAAATCAATCTATGCATGATTTCTCAAAGATGAGTCTCCTTGTGTTCCTTCTCTCTATTTTGGTGATTTTGAGTCTTTCTTTGATCTGTGAATTTTTGCTTGGTTTCTTGCCTTGATCTAACTTGCTGTGACATGTGGGAACCCATCTAGGATCATCTTGATCATCAATCACCCACGAGCAAGTCTCTAGATCATATTTCGATTCTTACTCAGTTTTTGAGCACACTTCGATCAAACTGAAAGAGATATGAACTTTGGCATGGATCGTGATATTTGATTGGAATAGGTTCCTAATATCTTAGAGAAGGTGTGTCTCAATTTTCGTGGAGTTTGGCCTTACGGATCAAAAGTTAGACCGATTTGAGTTTTGGTTTTCGGGCTGTTTGCGATGTTTATCGTGAAGTCGGTCAGTCCGAGCTTTGGCCTGCAGTCAGTCCGGCCCCCAGTTAGTCCGCCTCTTTGCCGTCGGTCAGTCTGGCCAGAGAGGTTAGACCGCACATTGGTCGTCGGTCAGACCACCCCTCTGATTAGGGTTTTTGGTTTTTGGTCTTTTGCTTTGGGGTTTTGGTCTGGATTCAATATGAGTCTTCCGCTGTACTTGTATATTGATCTTCATAGCTTTCATAGCTATCAGAGTGAAATTCTTGTTGAATCCGATCGAAGTGAAAAAGCGAGCGTGCTCCTATTCACCCCCTCTAGTCACCTATTCGGTCCTACAATTGGTATCAGAGCACGGTTAGCTCTTCTCATAGATCTTAACCGGTCTTTGGGGCCATGGCAACTGATGAGTATTCAACCAAATCACCTATGTTTGATGGAGTCGATTTTGCTTACTGGAAGGCTCGCATGCATGTCTACATCGAGGCTCAAGGGCACACAATTTGGCTTAAGGTCAAAAATCCTTATGTTGTGGCAACCAATGACGATGTGATCACTCCAGATGTGGCGGCAAATAGCAAGGCTCGAAACTTCTTGATTCAAGGGCTTAGTCGATCTGAGTTTGAGCGTGTCGCTCATTTGAGGTCTGCTCATGAGATCTGGAAGACCCTCTGTGATTACCATGAGGGCTCTACTGCGATCAAGGAAGTGAGACAGAACCAACTCAATAAAGAATACTAAGGTCGAATAAGGGCCCGGTGAATCTTTGGATGAGTTGTGGGGAAGATTCTCAAAAATCCTTCATGACTTATGTGCTGTGGATCTTGTGTTCACTGAATCTGAAAATGCACGTCAGTTCTTGAGTGCTCTTGATGTGAAAGTCTGGGGGATGAAAATCACTTCCATAAATGACAACACTATCATGAGTGAGCTTACCATGGATAAGCTCTACTCGAGGTTGAAGACGCATGAGATTGACTTCATCTCGCGTCTCCCCAACACAAAGTCGATGGCTTTAGTGGTTGACCCATCTAAGGGTAGTTCTTCTGATTCTTTGGATTTTAGCTCATCTGGGTTTTCATTGGCCGCTTTACACTCTTTGAGCGATAAGCAACTAGAGAAGCTACCTGAGGATGACTTAGCCCTCCTATCCACAAAATTCACGAGAGCCTTGACGAGGATTAAAACCTCTATGTATTATTTTAAATGCATAATAAAAGACCATACATCTTCATGGTCGTATTCCCTAAGACTAACGACATCCCCGTCGTTAGTATTCCAGAGGTTACTTATCGGGTACCTGGCCTGATGAGGCTTTGTGCCTAATCCCACCGATATAACCGCTAGAAAAATTACCGAATCGGTATTTTTATCGTATGATGAATGGAACACGTGCTATAATGCTCCAAACCATGCGATGGTACAACCTCGAGACATCGACTATTAACCACCCTACGGTTAAGCTTTTCACAGTAACCGCAAGGAAGTTAGCACGTTGTTAATCGCTTCCACCGCTCCGACCCGACAGTAACGCTTTCACCAGGACGTCTTCTCCAGGAGTAACTGCCACCTCTTCTGAAGTTATTTAAAGGTGAAGCGCAGAAGACGAAGGGACAGAAGACGGAGACAGAGAGACAACAAGACCAAGACCAACAAAGACAAGAACAACGACAGTTCAACAGAATATACAGAAGCCTAAGCGGTGGAATTAGAGACTAGATAATCAGACTTAGACTCATATTCTAAGTCCGACACCGATTAGACATTCCCCCCATTCAGTGTAATTCAGGGTAGTATTTAGCCACATCTTGTAAAACCCAGTTCATATCAATAAAGAGCGACCCCCATTCCATTCCAAGATATTCCACGTCATTTTCCTCGTTCATTTTCGTAAAATCGGCGACTTGATCGTCGACAACGGGCGCCGCCTGTGGGGAAGAAGGCGAAGTTTCTCAAGAAAATTCTTCGCTCAAGAAAATCCTCGCCCAAAATCTCGCAATCGCTCATGCGACTATGCCCGAGTTTGGGATGAGGAAAATCGGTTCGATTTGGCGGACTACGCCGACCTCGACATGGAAGGATGTATCCGCGCCATGGAAGAAAATGGCAGTCATCCTCCTCTTCCTCCTCCGTAGACTTCGACGTCGCCGACGTTAGCGAGGTCGACCGGATGGATGAAGATGCGCCGCCACTCATCGGTGGCGCAACCAGAGAACCGCCGTTCCACCGATTCGAATGCCGAGGATCTCTTCAAGCCCGTCTTCTCGATCGCTAAACAGAAGAAATTTCAGCCCCATCACCGAAAACTCTATACCATTGATGAAATCATGGTGAAAGATACTCTCCTTGCTTCGGCAATTCCAGAGTCAACCGTCACCGGTAATCGGTGTCGATGAAACCTCCACCGGTCGTAGGCCATGTGGGGATGATCACACTCGAAGATACGATCGGCGGTTCGTCGGATCAGCCGAAAGACCTCGAGAAGTGCTCATCTCCGACCGATCTCCATCGTGGAAGATTACGCGAAGCGGACAAGCTCTCCATTAGTTATGATGGAAGCTCATCGGAAGATCAATCTTTGCCGAAGCACGAAGTCAACGCGATCGGAGATGAAGATCAAGATGCCCCGCACGGTCCTACACTCTCTACCACGCCATCACGTGTTGTTACAGATGATCCGGGCGTCAAGCACCAACTTCCGGAGGCAACGGAACTAATCGACGCCAATCGCTTAACTCGCTCGCACCGCCCCACCCAGTGGTGATGGGATCGAACAAATCCGAAGGTCGGGGAAGGTTCAGACAGCATACACCTCGACCAAGATGAACCCCGAGACCTTCAGAATCGCACAAAACTTGCGGCGATTCAAAACATGTTAAATAATCGATCCCGCTCTAGCAGAACGCCTAGTTTTGTACAACTCGTGGTCGGTATCCAAAATTCTCCAATGACCATCGTGCAAACGGAATCGTATCGATCGAATAGAGGGTTTCGTGAAGTCGACTATGACTTCATCCCAACGCCCTCCCTCGGCGAGGGACAACACACCATACCAGAGAGCGATCGATACCGAGACCTCCTCGACGATTCCGACCAAGGAGTCACGAGGAGAAGGTTATTCAAGAAGCTACTCCCCACTGTGTCGAGAGGAACCTCCACTAGGACCTAACGATCTCGACATCGCTTTGAACCAAGTGGGTGGTCGGAGGCATCATATCAAGTGTCCACGACCGGATCGGTACACCGGAGTTCCAGCGTCCCAATCCTAGGGATCGGTCTCCGGCCGACATAACTGCACCTTCCTGCAGAAGACGCCATGAATCAATCACAGGTTGTCGAGCCTTCTCTGCGGGCTCCAAGTCGTGCGTTAGCTCTAACCGGTTCCCGATCGCCAACTTGGACAAATTCAATGGAACTCAAAACCCATTGGAATTTCTCCAATATATACCACCGCCATCGTGGCTGCTGGTGGCGATGAGAATGTAATGGCCAACTATTTACCCACCGTGCTCGAAGGGTCTCGCCTCGTGGTTGTTAAACTTACCGGCCGGATCAATATATACTTGGGAACAACTCGTGATCTTCGATTGCCAACTTCGAGTACGTCGATCGCATCAGGAAGGAGGACGATCTCCACGTAATCCGGCAGGATCGATGAGACTTTCGTCAATATATCAAGAGGTTCAACAGGTTCGTAACTCTATACCCAAGTCGCAGAATCCTCTGTTATTCAAAGCTTTTAAAAGCAGGACTAAGGAATCGGCGGTTTCACGGAGGACATAGCAATGAACCATCCAAGAACAACCGTTGAGCTTTTTGATATGGCGGACAAGTCGAATAGGTGTGTCACCTGTAAGGACCTAGCCAAGGAAAATGATTACCTCAAAAAGACTCTTGAGAGATTTTCTAGTGGAAAGAAGAACCTTAACATGATTCTTGATCAATCTAAGGTGAGTGTGAAGAACAGTGGCCTAGGATTTAATTCTTTAGAGAATTCTAAGAATCACCCACCTAAGGTTGTGAGAAGTGTTAAGAGTGGCTTATTTGAGGTAGAACCACCTGAGCCATCTAAGATAGTCTTTAGATCTGCAGGTTTTGCCCAAGCCCCTTCTAGTAAGACAGGTGCTTCTAAGTCAGCAGATCAGACCTCTCAAAAGGTCAAGTATCGTTGCATCTTCTACAAGAAGGATGGCCACATAGTTGAGTTCTGCTTCCGTAGAGCTAAGAGTGAGAGGAAGGAGAGAGTGCGTGCTTTGAGGTCCATTAGAGGAGTTCCTTCACCTTCTACTATCTCTAGAGCCAAGCAGCCTGTCTTTCCTGTTAGACATAGGCCTGAGTTTGTAGATGACTTCTTTGACTCTTTTGGTGGCTCTAGGCAGCATTTTGGGTTAGGATATCGTGAGGAGAGACCACGGGTAGCATCTAGACAAGGGGAGTACCGATCTTTTGGTAGGTCGATTCGGAGAGGTCTAGGTGGTTCTCATGTGTGTTCTTATGATTATCCCTCTAACCATTCTATTGCTGCTTCTACTGCTGTTTCTAAGCATCGTGTGGCTTAGTATTGGATTCCCAAGTTGTTTATCGCTAACCCCAGTATTGAGGCACATATGTTCCCTGTTCGTGCTCTGTAGGTCCGTCGTGCGAGGAAGGAGGACATATGGCTCGTTGACTCTGGTTGTTCTCGTCACATAACCGAGGATTCTAGATGGTTCTCCTCCCTCACACGTGCATCCGGCAACGAGTTGATCACGTTTGGGGATGCTTCTACCGGGACCGTGATAGCCATGGGCACAGTGCGTGTCAACAATAACTTCATGCTTAAGGACGTTGCTTTGGTAAGTAAGCTGAGGTATAATTTGCTATCTATTTCTCAGCTTCTTGATGAGGGTCTAGAAGTGAGGTTCAAGAGTGGTGAGTGTGGAGTACTTGACTCCTCGGGTGAGAGTGTCTTTGGGATCTCTAGATTTAGAAGATCTTTAGTGCTGATTTCAGTATCTCCTCTTCATCCAACCCTAGGTGTCTTGTGGCTTCAGACTCTCATGATCTAGTGTTGTGGCACCGTAGGCTTGGACATATAGGCTTCGACCATTTGACTAGAATCAGTAGCAAAGATTTGATTAGAGGTTTGCCTAAGCTTAAGAATGTTAGAGACCTTGTGTGCACTCCTTGTAGACATGGTAAGATGGTTTCTGCTTCTCATCCACCTCTTACTTTAGTGATGACTGATGGACCTGGTCAGCTCTTGCACTTAAACACGGTTGGCTCCTCTAGAGTTCAGTCTGCAGGAGGGAAGTGGTATGTGCTTGTGATTGTGGATGACTTCTCCAGGTATTCATGGGTATATTTTTTGGTTTGTAAGGATGAGGCTTTTGGCTGTTTTAGAGAGTTGGCCCTTAGACTAGCTGTTGACCTTCTTAGAGCTTTGAGAACCATTAGAAGTGACAATGGCTCAGAATTCAAGAACTCTTCCTTTGCCACCTTCTGCACTGAGAGAGGACTTGAGCACCAATTCTCTTCACCTAGAGTTCCCCAGCAGAATGGGGTTGTAGAAAAGAAGAACAGAACCCTTGTAGAGATGGCTAGGACCATAGTAGATGAGCACAGCACACCTAGGAGGTTTTGGGCTGAGGTAATCTCTACTGCTTGCTATGTGTCCAATTGGGTGTTCTTGAGATCTGTCATAGGCAAGACTTCTTTTGAGCTTAGATTTGGTCATAGACCTAAAGTCTCTCATTTCAAGATTTTTGGTTGCAAGTGCTTCATTCTTAAACATGAAAACTTGGACAAATTTGAATCAAGATGTTATGATGGCATTTTTCTTGGATATCCTGCTTATTCTCGTGGCTATCGTGTATTTAATTTGGATACTAACAAAATTGTTGAGACTTGTGAAGTCACTTTTGATGTGGCTAGTCCTGGTACTAGACCTGATGCTGCAGGTACACAGGTTCCTGATATTCGAGAAAGCATCTTCGTCGACGATGACTTTGACATAGAGGATGAAGGTTCAATCCATCCTCTAGTCATCTCTGAGATGGTTGGAGAGCCTGCTTCTACTTCTCCAGCTTCAGCTGAGCAGCCTCCTCCTATTTTTACCGGCGATTCGAGTGGCTCGGTTCCTACCTTCACAGCCCATAAGGTAGAGGTCACATCTACACCAGGACCTCCTCTTCATATTCAGCGACAACACCCAACTGAGCAGATAATTGGGGATCTTCATGAGCGAGTTACTTGCTCTAGGTTTATCTCCCCAGATTCTCATGCACATTCTACTTTTGTTGCGTCTTTTGAACTCTGAGATGTCACCCATGCTTTATTTGATTCCTTTTGGGTCAATGCCATGCATGAAGAGCTTGAAAATTTTGAAAGAAACTAAGTCTGGACCTTAGTTGAACCTCCACCTAATCAAAATGTTATTGGAATAAAATGGATTTTCAAAAATAAGCAAAGTGAGGATGGGTTGGTAGTTCGCAATAAGGCTAGGCTTGTAGTTCAAGGATTTTCCCAGGTAGAAGGCTTAGACTTTGAAGAGACCTTTGCTCCTGTAGCTAGATTAGAAGCCATTCACATATTGCTAGCTTTCGCGACATCTAAGGGCTTTAAGCTTTTTCAAATGGTTATCAAGAGTGCTTTCCTTAATGGTTTTATAGAAGAAGAGGTGTTTATCAAGCAACCCCCTGGTTTTGAAAATCCCAAATTCCAAACCATGTGTTTAAGCTCTCCAAAACCTTGTATGGGTTGAAGCAAGCCCCTAGAGCTTGGTATGATAGGCTTAAGAGTTTCTTGCTTAAAAATTAATTCAAAATGGGAATGGTAGATAAAACTTTGTTCACTCTCAGGCATGGCAGTGATTTCTTACTAGTTCAAATTTATGTGGGTGACATCATATTCGGTGGTTCTTCTCATGCTTTAGTGTCCAGATTTTCAGATTCTATGAGCAGAGAATTCGAGATGAGCATGATGGGTGAACTGACTTTCTTTCTTGGTCTTCAAGTCAAACAACTCAAAGAAGGTACCTTCATTCATCAAAGCAAGTACACAAAGGACCTTCTTCGGCGCTTCGACATGGGAAGCAGCAAGCCAATGTCTACTCCCATTGCCACTTCTACCGTGCTTTGGATCCCGATGAGAATGGAGAGCATGTGGACGGAAGAAGTCTGCATGACATGATCGGCTCACTCCTCTATCTCACGGCGTCCGAGGCCGACATACAGCTTTGTTTGTGTGTCTGTGGCGCCGATTCGAGCTTCCTCGTGCCTCACATCGTCAAGCGGTACGTTGCATCTTCAGGTACCCCTAGGACACTCTTGATTTTGGACTCTGGTATTCTTCTGATTCTGCTCTCTCCATTCGAGCTTTTTCTGATGCTGATTTTGTGGGGTGTAGAGTGGATAGGAAGAGTACTTCTAGCACCTAACATTTCTTAGGAACTTCTCTTATCTCTTGGTCTTCTAGGAAGCAGTCCTCTATTGCACAGTCCACTGCTGAGGTAGAGTATGTAGCTGCAGCCAGTAGTTGCTCTCAGGTTCTCTGGATCTTGTCTACTCTGCGGGATTATGGGTTATTTTTGGATAGTGTCCCTCTTTTCTGTGACAACACTAGTGCCATAAACATTGCTAAAAACCCAGTGCAACACTCTAGGACCAAGCACACTGACATTCAATATCATTTCCTTAGAGACCATGTAGAGAAGGGTGATGTTGTGCTTCACTTTGTAGAGTCTAAATAGCAGGTTGCGGATATTTTCACTAAGGCTCTTGATTCTTCTCGTTTTGCTTCTTTGTGGGGAGAGTTGGGAGTTATTAGTCCTCTTGGCCTGTTTTGAGGGGAAGTTGGCTCTTTTGCATTTATTGTACCATATTGCATTTTAAATCAGCAACTTGCATTGTAATATAATTTCACAGAGCCTTAATTATTATCCTTGTCTGACATGCTTTCATGCTTTATACCTTGCCATGTCTTGTGCTAGTTTGCTAGATTTATCATGGCTTTTCATGTGTAGCTTAGCTTTTACCATGCTAGCTCTTTTAAATATGAGAAACTTGAATCAAAACATGATTTGGTGGATCTTGTGACTAGTTTTGCTTTAGTGATCCTCTCATGATTCATGCCATGTTAAATAGGCTATATTGAGTCTTGAATCTAATTTGAGCTTTAGATTGAGCTATGCTATTTCCTAAGTCAAGCAAATGAAAAATGATCTTTTCTGTGCGAAAAAACTGATCTCACCAATTCTTTCTCATGAGACGGCTTGCCATTGCACCAGACATGAACTCAGGGGAGTTTTGGATGACCTAGACCACTCTCTTAAGCTTCTTGCTTGGGATGGTGGCGGCACGGCTTTAGATCTAGCACAAAGCTAAGAAAACAAGTTGTGAAAATTGGTTGAAGCTTAGGAGGTAGTTGTGGATGGCTCCTAGTCCAGGACTTGCTTTGCTAAGATAAAACCAAAATTCAATTTTAGCAAGTGCTAAATGTGCTAAGTATGCTTATTTCCAAGTGCTTGAACAAAATATTTCATCTTTGAACTCATAGCGCTCTAAATTGGCTCAATTTTAGCTTCTTGGTTCCATTTAGTTTATTGACATGGTTTGACTCATTTTTTGATACATTTGGCTGAACTATGATCTTGCACACCTTAACATGCTAAACTTTCATTTAATCACAGATTATTGCTCTTTTGGCTTTAGCTTTGCTATATATGATTTACCATGATTTACAATAGCTTCTTCACATAATATGGCTTAGTGTAATACTTGTACAGACCTCTTGGATAATTCTCATGGCCCCTTTTGCTAAAAATTGAATAATTTAAATTGCAGCCATTCCATGTCATTCGTGCTCTATCTTCCTCCATGCAACTTGATGAATACATTGTCAAAGGGGGAGAAATGGTAAAAATGAAGAAATAGGGAGAAAAATGAAATTTTCAGGATGACCATAGTGAGGGAGAGCATCTCATTTGCATTTCTTGGTTCCTCTCATTGATCAAAGGTCAAATTGAATAATTGTTCTTTCATATGGACCTTAAGTGAGATTTTTGATTCCTTTCTGGAATTTGAAGCTTTCTTGCTTTTCTTTTTCTCAATCTCACTTGCCTATCCTATTCTGAAGCCAGCTTGGTCATTTTCATTGATTTCTCTTGCATATGGACAAAGTTGTGCTTTTGCGCGAAAACGAGAGTTTCTTTTCTTTTCAAACCTTCAATTTGCATTTTTGAGGAGATTGCCAATGTGTTCATCAAGGAGGAGATTGTGGATATCATGGGGATATGCTCATGATCTTAGGATGATGTTACAATTGGCAATGGCATTTTCGGTTTGTCAAATCACGCGTTTTCGTCAAAGGTTGAAAGGCTGTCAAGTCAAGTGCAATCAGACTAGCGTTCAAGGCGCGGTCAGACCGGCTAGCGGTTAGACCGGCCATTGAATGTCGGTCTGACCGATTTTGTGCTGTTCATCGGCCAATCGTGGCATGATTGTTGGGATAGGTCAAGTTCATGGGCATCAGTGTATATGTATTGCATAATGCATGTTTTCACTAACGTGGGTCAAGTTGTGAAGAACTTGTTCCCGGAATCGAATTCTTTGTCTATTGTTGTGCAGGTTGCTTGGAGTCAATGATGGTCAACGGCGAGAATGATCGGGACTAAGCTTGGAGAGTTGAGGTTCAGAACGATCGAGGATGCCGAGTGAGGTCAATGGATTCAAGCATAGCACAAATTGGACGAAGGTGACTGAACAGGTAGTTCGGTGCGACGGGTTGGATCAAGCAGCATATGGGTCAGTGCAAGTGCTATGGTGGTTTCGGCGGGAGCCGGACAGGAGAGACTTGCCGACGTGATGGGAGCCGTTGATCCACCTACACATGGCGAAGCAGGCGTTTGCTTCACCAAGATTGGACTCGTCTTTGGAGAAGGATCGAGAAGGGGTATTTTGGTAAGTTCTCCAAATATCGCCTTGGTAACCTTTTGGCTAAACCACGGCGCGAGACGACGCATGGAGAAGTGGTTTAGGTCAAAAGGAGATGAATACAACGCTTTAAAATGCATGCGTGTGTGACTCATTTGCATGTGGGCTTAACGGGAACCCATTAGGGTTTACTCTTCTAGAAGCTAGGCCTCCACTATAAATAGGGGTTGTTGCTGTCCGGCACCCTTAAGAACTTCATTTGAAAAACCCTAGTTTTGTTTTAGGGACTTAGAGAGGAAAGAAGAGGCTTAGGATTCTAGAGAGAGAAGTTGAGTGTGTGCTCATGGATTGAGCTCTTGTCCTCTTGGATGGAGTGGCTGTAAACCCTATCAATCTCAAATCAATTTATGCATGATTTCTCAAAGATGAGTCTCCTTGTGTTCCTTCTCTCTATTTTGGTGATTTTGAGTCTTTCTTTGATCCGCGAGTTTTTGCTTGGTTTCTTCCCTTGATCTAACTTGTTGTGACATGTAGGAACCCATCTAGGATCATCTTGATCATCAATCACCCACGAGCAAGTCTCTAGATCATATTTTGATTCTTACTCGGTTTTTGAGCACACTTTGATCAAACTGAAAAAGATAGGAACTTTGGCATGGATCTCTACGATCTTTGATTAGAATAGGTTCCTAATATCTTAGAGAAGGTGTGTCTCAAATTTCATGGAGTTTGGCCTTACGGATCAAAAGTTAGACCGATTTGAGTTTTGGTTTTCGGGCTGTTTGCGCTGTTCATCGTGAAGTCGGTCAGTCCGAGCTTTGGCCTACGGTCAGTCCGGCCCCCGGTTAGTCCGCCTCTTTGCCGCCGGTCAGTCCGGCCAGAGAGGTCAGACCGCACAATGGTCGTCGGTCAGACCGCACCTCTGATTAGGGTTTTTGGTTTTTGGTCTTTTGCTTTGGGGTTTTGGTCTGAATTCAATACAAGTCTTCTGTTGTACTTGTATATTGATCTTCATAGCTTTCATAGCTATCAGAGTAAAATTCTTGTTGAATCCGATCAAAGTGAAAAAGTGAGCGTGCTCCTATTCACCCCCCCTTTAGTCGCCTATTCGGTCCTACAACACTAAAATAAATATACAGAAGCTAGGGCTGGTCACTAGCTCTACATATGCGAGCAATTTTTCAACTTTAGCATAGTTGATGTTAAGTCGATAGTTGCACAGGCTCATGAGCTATAGCTGCTGGTCGACGAGATTGCTTATTTAGGTTGTGTTTTGCCTCCTAAGTTTGTGGATGCGGACATTATTATCAAACTTCCTGCTACATGGTGAGATTTTGCCACTAGCTTAAAGCACAAGGAAAATATTTTTGTTGAGGATCTCATTGCTGCTCTTGATGTGGAAGAAAAGGCAAGAGCAAAAGATGCACCAAGCATTTATAGCTAGAACAATAAGAACAATGCCAATGTCATAGGAAAGAAATATGGCAAAAAAAAACAAAGGCTTTAAACCAAACAACACAACTAGCTTTAAGAAGAAGAAAACTAAGAAGGACTTGAGGGACATCACCTACTTCGTGTGTGGCAAAGACGATCATACGGTGAAGGACTATCACTTCCTCTAGAGCAAGGATGTTGAATAGCCTAAGAAGAAGGTTGTCAACGTGACCATAGGCGAGGCCTCAACATGAGAGTATGGTAATTCACCTGTTGTTTTTTCAGCATGTTAATCCACTAATTGATGGGTTGATACTGGTGCTAATACTCATGCATGTTTTGATATTTCCTTGTTTTCTTCTTACCAAGTAGCTGGGGCTTCCTTCATCCTAATGGGGAACGGGTCGCATGCTTATGCTCTTGGTGTTGGCACGGTGGATTGAACGCTAACTTTAGGAAAGATTGTCCACTTGAAGAGCGTGCATCATGAGCAAACAATAAACAAGAACCTCGTTAGTGGATCTCTCCTATGTAGGGATGGTTATAAGCTAGTATTTGAGTCCACTAAAGTTGTAATATCTATGTTTGGGAACTTTGTTGGTAAAAGCTATGAGAACGAAGGCTTGTTCCTCCTAATTGTGAGGCCAATGTTTGGCATTCTCATTTATGTCGTATTGGTTTTGATAGCATTGCTCGAATGTTTAGATTAGAATTAATTCCAAAATATAAAATTGTCAAATGATCAAAGTGCCAAACTTGTGTGTAAGCAAAGCCGCCTCAAAAACCCTTTAAGGTATTGAAGGAAGAAAAGAACTTGGCACCATTAGATTTTGTCCATTCTGACTTATGTGAGATGAATGGATTGTTGACAAAAGGAGGCAAAAGATATTTTCTAACTCTTATTGATGATGCATCACGTTATTTGTTGGGACCTGGATTACCACATCCGAAACCCTCTGTGTATTCTGAGCTAGTCTCATGATCAGTAGCTAGCTCACACAATACAATGTCGATGAATATCATATCCATACAATGAAATAACTAAGAAGGTAGCAAATTATTGTTAAATAGTAACAGCTGGACCTTATGGTCAAAGTTTACTTAACTTGTCACATAGGACTTAAGAAACAAATGAAACTCTTGCAGCGGAAATAAAATAACTTGTGGAGGCCATCCGACATGCACACAAACAATTGAGTGGGGAGCTCATCCTAGTTCACAGTCTTCAAAGTACTCCTACTAGTAGAACTCTTGATTAACTTGTCCTTTTTCAACTGAGCAACAATATATAAAGCCGCGAGTATATAAAGTACTCAGCAAGTCGTAGGAAACAATATGCAATTAATATTCATACAAGGCTTGAACAAATGAATAGCTATATGGTTCTTTTGCGGAAAGCAAGTGTAGATAATAAATATAGTAAAGCATATTGTAAAACATATTTGAAAAGATACAATAAATAAAGTAAACAATTGATTTGAAACAACTAGTGAACTTCCCATTCACTTCCCAACCATTCCACCAAGTGAACATACTCATTCACCTTCCAATCATTCCACCATCCAAACTTTTTATGAAAACTCTATACCTTGTGTGAAATCACCAGGCATTATCCCTAACCGGGGATACGACTGTTCGAATTGTTTTACACTTTACACAAGCTGTACAACTTTACCCACAAGATACAATCACTTGATCATAGTAAATCACAACAAGGCTTTTACAATGCTCCATCTCAACCCAATCCTGCCCGCTAAGGTTTAAACACCGAATGACATCACACCTAGACGGGGACCTCCTTTTGCACCATGTGAGTCTACATCCATCCCAGAACTCCCACCACCACTTGGCAGTTCTAAAGTTTAGACATTGCAAATCAATCATCGAGGTTCATCACATATTGGACATGTGGTTGTACGATATGACCCAGTTCAATGGCGCACAAAGTTAAGTCCTTAATATTCTGTAATATCTCGTTTCGTTGTAGAGAGGATAATTGATCTAGAGATTGGAATTAAAGGGTTTAGAGGGGAGTTTTCGCTTAAGGTGGACAACCTGGGCTACAGGCTCTCAACCCACGGTGTCTTGGCCCAAGGAGGCCGCAGCCAACCCTAGCCCTTGCGCTCCCACTCTTTTCCTTTTTCAGCCGCCACAAGTTTCCTGCGCATCTTGCCCCTGCCGCGTGCACAGCCGAGCCAATCTCCTACCTCCAGCCGCCTCCTGGCTCTTTGCCTAGCGCCGAATCACCGCCCTGGCCGCTATTCCCTCTGCCACCCCAGCCGCTGCTGGTCTCCTCATATTGCAACAACAACTGCAAGTTGCGGTAGATGTTTGGTCTCTGCATGGCGGCGTGTGTGTGTTCTTCTTTGTTGGCATGCGTGTCTTTGTTGCAGACGCAGCTTCTCAGATGTGCTTTGTCACAGATGTCGCTAGTTTTCCATGCATCCCCTTGCTGCCACATGCTTGTTTTGGCTACTAGAACGTGAGAGAGAGAAAGGGCATTAAGGCTACATAGAAAATGTGAGAGAAAAGGGGATTAAGGCTGCCGTTGCTGTGCATGGGTTACTGGATCTTATGTGCTAACAAGGAAGAGAAGAGGGGAGAAGGGAAGAAGAGAGGGAAGGGGAAGGATCACAGGCTAACTCGTGATCTTCAGCAGTTCGTCGAGGGTAACTTCTGTTTTCCCTTGATTAGATGCATAATTAGTTGATTTAGCAATGTCGGTATTTAGGTCTGCACAGGATAGATTGGGTTAGACCGACGTTTTGATGTGGTTAAGGGCAGATTCAGTCCTATATGTCTCCTAGAGTAATGTATAGGACGTCGTCATCTTTCCGTGAAGTGCTAGATCGCATTATTTGGACCCCTGTAGCAGAAGTTATGAATTTTATAGTGTGACTATTCTGCAGATCTGTCGGTATCCTGACAGCTGTTAGTAATCTGGATTAAGCGATTAGTTAACGGCAAAATTAGAGGAGCTTACTATAATGAAAGTTGTATATTATAGTCTCAGATTTCCAGAAATCTCAAGAACATGAGATTTGGACAATCGTACCGAACGTTATGGTAGTTTTGGTATTACTGTCCAGAAACCTGATGCGAATTCGATGTTTAGTTAATTAGCTTGGTTGGAGTATTAGATGGCCGATTCAGAGAGGCTCATCAACTAGGTTTAGTTGGATAAATTGATAACCTTTCCAGAAAGTCCAAAAACACCTCATTTGGACTCTTGTACTAAAAGATATGATTTTTAGGATGTGACTGTCCACAGAGAGGACAGATCGACATTTAGGAATTGGAGTTGGGATCACGTTAGAATCTATTGCGAGTTCGTGCTTGCTTATATAGTTTGTTTGGTCCATTACTGTGGTCTTAGTATGCTTTTATATGTATATTCAGGTGGGGGATTGGTCCCGGGGGCAGCACCCTCTTCACAACCTCCGTTCTCACGCGGCTAAGGCAAGTACCATGATGGATAGAATTAATGTGACTGAATGGCTTTGATTGCTAAGATTATTACGTGCTGTTCATGGATGTTCATGTGGTAGAATTATTTATGAGCTTATGTGCTATTCATGGATGTTCATGTGATAGAATTAATTATGAGCATATGTGCTGTTCATGGTTGCTAAGATTAGTATGAATGTTAATATTCATATTTTCTAGTGTAATGAATTATGTGTTGTACATGAATGCTTGTAGTATGAATAAGTTTATTCATATGCAATGTTGATACGAATGCCTGTTTGTGGTGATATAAGATTTCATTCATATGCATCATGATGGCATATTGAAGCTTAGTCATGTGATGACCAAGCAATTGTTGAGGTCCCCGTCATGACTATGACGGGCTAAAGGTCCCCATGCTCGTGGAGCATGGGCTTAGGTCCCTATACTTGTGGAGTATGGGCATGGTCCTCGTGCGGATGGCATGTGTATGGGTGTGCATCGACGGATGCACGCCTGCAGACACGGTAAAATGCAAAAGAGAAAGAGAAAGTTAAAGAGCATTTTGAGCATATTGCATAGCATGAGTATGTAATAGTTTTGACGTATGGTTTTGTGGATAATGGTTGATGATTTACAATTATGTATGCTGTTGATGCCATATATTGTACTTGCTGAGTCTTTGGACTTACTTTTGCTTTTGTTGTGCCTTTATGATGAACCCTAAGGTTCCATTGTTGGCCCGATCTTTCGATGAGATTGATAACTATCGATTTTGGTGGAGGTGACTCTCGCGAGTCGACTACAACCGTACGACGACGCTTGCGCCTTAGCAATCGTTGAACCAACTCCGAGACGTTATTGACCTTGCTGGAAGCACGATCAACCTGACCACGAAGGTCTATTCCTGCATGCAATCGAAGAACACGCAAGAATAAGACAAAACACAATCTGATGTATTGCAAATATTTATGAAGTATTGAAAAGTTGGGATTTCAAAAAGCTGTCTTGACAGGTGGTCGTCTGACACAACTGAAGAACAGAAGTTTGCACAATGGCTAAACCTTAACTCAACAAAATCCAAGGAAAACTAAAGGGGTGCGGCCTCTTTAAATAGGGAACGAGGAGCCACAAAACTAATGAACTAGCGGGGTGGTACTAAAGGTCGCGGGTGACTGTTCATGTGAACAGTCCCGCACCCCAGGTGGGCCGCCAGACATTTGGGCCAAGTTCAGTACGATTACAAAGCTCAGTTTGGTCCAAACAAGTGATATAACGTCTTCTTTTGATGATTACGATCAGCCCAGAAGGAGTTTGGAGGTGAGGCCAGATCCGTTGGAAAGAGGACGAAAATATCTTTCCATCAAGTACTTGTGGACCTCCAACGGACGCCGTATGTGACAGTTATGGGCGTTTGAAGTCAGTCTTGTCGCTGATTCGGAGGACGAAACTGGATTCAAAAACGGGTCCCGCTCGAACTCTTGCTTGTCTTGGACCAAAAGTGACGTGGTGACCGCCATTAAGTCTTCCATGCATGTCCATGACTCCACATGCCTCGCCTTCGTCCTTTCCCATGTTCCTAAGCACAATTAAATCACTTGCTAGGTAGCGGTCTATTCTCAGTAATATATAAACATAGGAATGAATTCACCTGGTAATTAAGTTGGCGAGTACGAGCTCGAGTAAGTGGTCCTTGTAACACTTGCTGTGGATGAGTGTTGTGTGTAGGCGCGGTTGTATCCATGGGAGGGATGTCCTCATCACTTTAGGTACCACTTGCAGGAACGGTATGCATGGGAGGGAGTAGGCTTGTCTTAGATTCAATCACTACCACACATAATTAAAGTTGAATAACATTTATGTCGTACCTTAATAATAAGCAAACCACTTAATGATTTATTATTGGATATGCTTCATGCATTGGATTACTTGTAATAATGAGAGTAGCATATTTTGGATATCCTTGTTTATGCTTTAGCTGATTAGCACATTTTGGATGCTTTGATGAATTCTGGATGTTAGAATAGGTTCTGCCAAAATTTAGAATTATGTCTTATGTTTTAATTGGTTATCATGTTTAAGTAGTAGCATTCCAGGCTCATGTTGGGCTGGGGTGTTACATATTCACCCAAGCGAGACTACCTCATCCCAAATGTGCAAACGGCACCCATTTACTACATGATCACTCGCCTAAGTTTTAAACCATTTTGTTGAACCAAGACCAATGGCAATCCCTACCATGACACACAATTTTTACAACAGTAGCATCGCACCACAGCTCCATATCATTAAGTCAGATTAACATCATTGATCATGTGAAGATGAGCCCGTCGTATAACTAAGCATGACTAAACATATGTACACCATCCCATGTTGATAGTACAATTATGTCCAACTAATAATGACCATCCTATGGTGACAATGGATACATGGCATTCAAGATAATCAAGGTGGCATAATGTTAAGAAGGAAATTAGCTACCCCTAGAAACAGTTGATTTAGAAATAGCATGCATGTTCATATGTAAATAAAATACTTTTGTAAAACATAGGTTCAATATGATCAAATGTCTCGTCGTAGCCTACGTCTCGGTGAGTGCTTGGGTGGCGTCGATGTCAGGGTACAGCCCTAGGATCATGTCCGCTTCGATCTACTCGATTATGTTGTCGATGTTTGAAGTGACGTCATCCAGGTCCTGCTAGCTTACATAAGCAGTAAAAGATGAGGATACATTTACTATATACATATTGTTATTTTATTATACTTTTTATTATAGTTAATATATACATTTACTGCATATTTCTTGTCGTTTTGCTATGTTTATGATGGCCATTTATTGCGTGCATACTCTATTTTTATTGGGTTGAGAGTAGTCATTTACTACATGTGCATTCTCGTCTATACTATAGTTAGTTTATCAATTTTACTGCATATGCTTGTGAATTTACTGTATTTAGTGCATCCACTTACTGTGTATATTATGTCATTTTTACTATGGTACAGTACCCTTCCTTTCTCGGAGGCTGGTGGAACTCTTGCGTCCTCCTCCTCGCTTGGTGATGGAGGGAAAAGTGACGACGTAGGAACATAGACTACTGCTGGTGTAGCTACAGCCAGAGGGACGGACTCGACCAGCGTTTGGGATGATGGTGCACCGACCGATGCCTGCGGCACTGCTACAGCTAGGAGGGCGATCTCCACTAGTGTCGGGGATGCTGGCGCACCGACCGACGCCACTGCAGCTAAGAGGGCGGTCTCGTACGGCTTTGGGGATACGGGCGCACCGTCCGACGCCCACGACACCTCTACGACCGGGGTGACAATATTGTCGGATTAGCGATCTTGGTATAACGTCCAAATACCGCAATGCCGATGCGTCTGGGAAAACGGTATTGATCGACGTCGGCGCCTTCTTGCTCCATTTGACCATTCTCGTCTCGCCTGCAAATGCCTGTACCACGCGCGAGCAACACCTTGAGAATGCTAACCACCTTCGTCTGCACGGTCTCAATTCTCTATTGGGCCCTCTAGATCTACCTCATTGCCTTCCCCGCCTCATCGTCGAATTTTTGCAGAGCCTCCATCACAAGAATTTGCTTTGTGTTGCCCATGGATCGCACCGAGTCGCTGAGCAATGCGTGCAAGCTCGGGAACTGCCCAGCGACAGTGTGGGGGGCTTCATCCGACAGATGTGCCTGTGCCGTCATGCAGGCCTAGTAGCATGTCCCCTCCTTGCTCCTCTGCTGGCCATTTGATTTCAACATTATCTGTAAAATTCTTGTTTCCTCTGACAAATTTTATTGCAATGAAAGACTTATATTACAGCTAATTGATAAAGTAGTAGACCACTCACGCTGAGCTTGCCAAAGGTGTTCTTTCTGTCCAGGCCCATCACCCTGTTGATCGCGACGATCTTGTCGACGAGAGCAGACGTGAAGCATGCGACATGTGGGATCTCGATGGCGTTGATGCTGTGGACACACCTCAGGTTGTCGAGGTAGTACATCTGTGACACAATTTTTATTGCATGTTAGCGTACGAATTATTGAATGTAATCTACCAATTTACTGACAAGCCTTCCATCTTGATGAAAAAAATAATAGAGTAAAAGAAACATGTGGTTGCTTACAAGCAGAAAGGCGGCGCATCTGCTGATGGACTTGGTGGTCTTGTCCTTCTTGTTCTAGTTGCACGTAGCCTCCCTCAGGTCGTCCACTATGGCCTTGCATCAGTCGATGCCCAATGTTGTCGAGGTCCTTTGTGAGCACGACGTCCTTCCCGGTGATGTTGATGTTGGTCATCAAGAACAGCAGCATGCTGAAGACAACCAGGAAGAAACACCTCATCATCAGTCTGTCGGTGCCCCTGGTGGATCTCCTCTTCTGCAACACCTTGTTTTTTATGTTGCCACTTGGTGGCACCTCGAGCAGTTGTTTCAGCTCGACGAGCTTGGTGTTTCCTGTAGCCAGGGACACCATCGGTGCATCCCTGTGTAACACCCCAGCTTAGCAAAAGCCAAGATGTAACACCAATCTACTAACTTCAACCTTCACTACAAAAAAAAATCAAATCATCCACCATTAACCACTAGACCTCAAGACCATACGTTTACAATCACTAGGTCATTGTAAATTTCAGTAAGGAAATAGTACTAAAATCACAACTATCTCACTCCTAACAATTTATGTAGCATCATGAATAATACTTAAGTAGTAAAGACTAACCACCAACATTGATAAAATTGATAGGGAACCAATAGAGACACAAAGTAACCAATTATTACAATGGGAGTTTCTATCATGGCAAAAGTGGTATTTAGGTAATGTGAAGTGCATAGGTGTGAAATCCTCCCATGAGCTACTTCCACCCGATGCATGCTAGTGCGATCACCTAAAACAACAAAAGGCAAGAGTGAGTCCAAGACTCAGCAAGTACATGCAAGGTTAATAAGAAACAGCACTATAGCATCAACAATTCTTCCTCAGTATAAAAACATACATCTTTTGATCCGTGAATGCAATGCAATGCAATTCATGCATGTGCCAAAACTTCTTCTCTTCAGCTTATACCGGTATAGCCAAGTGTAACACCCGTCGGTGTTCACTTATGCCAGCATTATCAAACACGGGGACCCAAGCCCGTCCTTTTCAGATGGGGACCCATTGCCCATATATTAAATATGGGGATCTGAAGCCCACTCCCGTGGTACATCATGCCATCATGCATGCATAGTATGAAATGACATGAATATTCCATAATCTCTTATCATAAACACTCTCAACTAATGAATAACGTATAAGAAATATGACATAAACATTCTCATCATGATTGATCATATTAAGCTTTCATCACATCAAAGGTGTTACCACACACAACATCGCATTGGAATTGTACTTGCCTCAACCGTGATATGGATAACGATGAGTAGAGTGCTATAACCCTGGATTCACACCACCACCTGACAATCGTACAAAATACTAAGAATACCTTCCAAAAGCTCACAACATTACAATAAAACTAAATAGATATAACTGCTCCTAATCGCAACCCACAACTATACTATTCCTTCCCGAACACCATTCTGTCTAAAACAGAATAGTTACATTAGAAAAATCATAACTTTTGTTCTTTAGCTCCAATAGTCATGAACTCGGACTTTCTGGAATCTACACAACTATAACCACAATTTCTCAGGTGATCTAAAGTTCAGATTATTTCATCTAAACCCTTGTTTTTAACTTCAAAGACCAATTTATCATCTTTGGTAATCTCAACTTAGAAATTCCATATCTTTTAATTGGTTCATCCAAACAATAATCTAAGACATTTTGGGATCCACATGGAATTATCTTTCATAATCAATTTTATGCAAAATTTTCTATTCTGTACTAACCTTGCTAATTTAGCATTTTCCCATGACTGTTCCCAACAAACAATCAGAATTGAAATGCATACTTCAAAATTTCATAACTCCAATTTTACTTGTCCACAAATTGTGTTCTTAGACTCTTTGAAATCATCACAAAGTTATCTATCTATTTCATTGAGATCAAAATCCCAAATTAACCCATTTACTAAATTTAATCTATATATCTATATGTGCTGCCAAAAACTGAGGAACTGAACAGATAGTCAGATTGTAAAAATCATAACTAATTATCTACATATCCAAATTTCGTGATTGAATACTCTATGGAAAGATCAAACAAAGATCTACAATACTCTAGGAGACAATATTCCTAGGTTTCGCGACTACAGTACTCGAAATTGCAGTGCAACAGAAGTGATAGATTGTCGATCTACCAACAGATTCTACTGATCTACTAAATAGATCCTACTGATTGCTAAATAGAAAAAAGGTAAAAGAATTGTCACCATTGGAGATCAAAATGACGAACACAAAACCCAGTGATCCCCTCTCCTTCTTCCTCTCTTCCTTCCTCTCCCTCTTGCTGATCTCCTCCTCCTATTAGCATAGTAGCAGGGAAGGGGGATGCTACAGTACCCTAGACGTGCTACAGTAGCTATCGCTGCTACAGTGCATGGGGTGCTAGGGTTTGGTCCCAACCCCTACCCTCTTAAGTCGGCCCTCCACATGGGCCCAAAGAGCTATGAGCCAAAGGCTCGAGTTCTAAAACTCCTCTAAAATTTTGAATTTTCCCTTTCTAATTATATTTAATTTTAGTACTAATCACTTATTTGTTTTATGTTTAAACGGGATATTACACCCTGCCACTGCACGGGAGCCCGAGGACGCACTTTACGGCATGAGGTGTGATTGGGATGCTTCTGTCATCGTTGACCCAGAGCATCGTTTTGTTGTGGTCTATTCTATCCATCAGGAAGCATAGCAGGTCCATTCTCTCGAGGCCCTCGAGGTTGAACATGAGAAGGCCACTGAAGCCGAGCATCGTAATGTCATTCATATGGTCTATTGTCAGCTGGCCGATGGTCAAGATGACGAAGGTAGGGACGCACCTAATGCACATCATATATGGTCCATCCTCCTCTCCGCCGCAGCCTGCTTGAAAAAGAATGATTTACTGATGCTGTGAATAAAGAATTATTGGAACTTGCTAGGGAATTACTACTAAATAATACATGACGATAATAGGTTAGTGAACTAAAATGAATTACTGCAATCTGAATAAGGATTTACTTCTATAGATGCATCGCTTTACCAAGACGGACTCCACCACGGGTTCCGCGCAGGACGTCAGGGTAACAACATCCTTTGGTTCGACGACCTTCCTCTTCTTGACTGGATTTTTTTTGAGAAATACCATCACGTGGATCAGTGACGGGTAACTCTAATGTTTGTGCTTTTTGCGGGTTCGGATTGAGATGGGTCCATGAAAATCGCTAGTGCCGTCTGGCTGTCCTGTATATTGATCTTCCTCACCTTCGAGGGGACCTCGTCAGATGTCCTCATTTACTGGCACAACGAAAAAATATCAAAGTAATCGTGTGATTTACTCCAAAAGCTTGTATCCTTGCCATGTTTTAATGGTTCCGCACATTGGCTCTGGAAAACATGAATTGGGCCATGGGGGTGTTGGGGTGGGATCGACGGAGGGTAACGGCTGTGCGAAATTGGGGAAAATTTTGTGTGGAACCTTAAATATTTCCCCGCCGTGAGAAATATGAAACAATGCACATAGATTTTTTTTGTTCATATCGGGAGACATACAAGGTGGGAGGGGACAAAGACAAAGATCGCCTTTGATCCTGATGGGAACACTGGTCAGTAGAGATCGCTGGAGAGCCTATGATTCCATCGTGGGTTTGTCGAGCGTTGTAGCACCGCCGGAGAGAGAAATTCTAAATTTACTGCAGTTGCAGATAATCCCGAACAATGCAGCCCACCCATGTAATATATGCAACTTCCTGCACCGGTGATTTCTAAAAATTTCAAAAAACATCGAAACAGATGATAGTTGCTCGGTAGTAAAATTGGGTATAATATTACTTTCGTACACATCCCAAATTATTGCCAAGCGTTGTTGCTTTTACTGCACAACTGATTTTACTGGACTACTCGTTGGAGTTTACTGCCACATCCCCAGCAAATTCTCATCCTGTCATGTGACATCATCCTTGGGGGTCCGTAGCACACGAAAAAACTGGGACATGGCTATAACACCCAACAAGCAGTCGAATAAAAAATTCGTGAAAATTTTGAAAACTGCCTTGTGATGCGTGACAGTAAAAAATGAGTATCACATTAACTTTCACAAAAACATTACAATTTACTGCTAGTTGGAGTTGATCTTACTTTAATCACCAGTTTACTGGATATCTATTTAAACTTTACTGCAACATCCCTCCGAAGCACACCTAGGGGGCAGGGGGGTCAGGGGATCGCTAGCCCATAACTGTTGATATGGGCCAGTAGAATAGATGTTCTACACTCAGCTAAAGAATTGTGTGTGTGTGTGTGTGTGTGTGAAAATGGTAGGGTATGTATGTATCTATCTTAGAAGTCCTTCCATTAATTTGTGCTATATGCCTAAGAGTAGGGGTGAAAACAATTTGGATAGTTTCCAATAGATCCGGGCCATTTTCAAATACAGATGTTATTGGCTCGGATATTTATCGGATAATGTTGAATTCGAATTTTGATTCGTATCGCACTATCCATCGAATACAATATGGCTTGAGCTATCTGGATATACATGCATCTTGGATATCTGATAGTCCATGCATCTCTGTTTGACACTGTAAGCACATTGTCTTCTATAGACAACAACTTCCTTGTCTGGAGTCCAAATTAGATAAATGAGTAGGCTAAATTATATTTCTCGATGAGATCTACAACTTGTAATTGTGAGTATTTTCATTTGAGTCCATTTAATTGCCTACAAATATATCCAAAGGTTTAAACAACATTTTTAGCACCCAATATTTCTCCAGTTTTGCTTAAACCTACTTGTTTCATTGTTCTTCATTCTTATGAGTTCTGAAACACATCCATTGTTCATAAAAATAAATAAAATATGATTTTATAATGAATTATTCGATGTTATGAGCTAGGAAATAGATCTCGAGTTTTAAGCAAAAGTGACAAATAAAGCATATTGGAGAGCATATTGAGACATTTGGCATCAAAACCTTGTTAGGGTATGGATTAAAAATATACATGCACACTCAAAGAGTCTATCAGTGATGAACTATCTATAATTATATATTGTTCGATCGACATTCTTACTATTACTGTGGTTTTGTGCTTTCCTAGATTTTTTTTAGGAAGAAGTCCATTCTACCCCCTCAAGTATTGACGTGCGGACACCTAACCCCCTGGAAAAAAAATCGGCCATTTGACCCCCCCTAAGTTGCAAAACTGGACAATCTACCCTCTTCGGCTGTTTCGTGCGGTGGTTTTGCTGACATGGCGTCCAGTCAGCCCAGTTTCGCCACGTATGCTAATGTGTGGACTAGATGAGCTGGCATTCTTTTTTTATTTGTTCTTTGGCAAAGCATCCTCCTCAGTCCTCCCCCTCCATCATATCCTCAACTCAGCACCAACTACAGTTCCCCTTCTCCCTCCTTGACGCCGCCTCCCCATCTCGCCTGAAGCGCCACCCCCATCCCGCCTCGATGTCGCCTCCCAATCCCGCCTCACGGCCACAAGACGATGGAGTCGACGTGCTCACCAAGATCAACCCAAATTATTTGGCACTCACGAGTTCGACAACGGCCATTATCCCTTCTCCTCCTCCTCAAACCCCGGCGAAGATCGCGGTTCATGGATCGGTCGAGGAGTCGGCGAACTCCGCTGGCGCCGCCTCTTGGGAGGAGCAGGCCGAGGATGAGCGCGTCCGATCGCAACGCCGGCGCTGCTCGGCGACTCGGAGCCCGGAGCCCGAGGCGAGCGCAGGGCGCCCCACCTCCCGGCCGTGGAGGAGGACGAGTAGGAGGCGGCCGGGCGGCGCCGAGGCCGATGTAGTCGCCAAGACTTCGAGGGCGGCGACATTGAATCCGGTGTGGTGAGGTCCTCAAGCCGGCTGCTGGTGGCAAAGAACACTTGGAGCTCGTCTTCATCGCCGAGGTGGCCATCCAACCTCGTCTCCATCGCCTTGTCTCACCAGATCCGGCGGTTGGAATCCAGAGCACGCCCAACGAGCTAGTCTCCATCCAAGGCGCGACTCGCTTCCACGGATCCGGCTTGCTCGTTGTCGCCATCGATCCCATCGGATCCGATCCTCCTCGCCGCCGCCGCTCATTGCCGCCGAAGCTTGATCCACGCCTCCTCTGCGCTAGATCCGGCGCCTCTGACGAAGCTCCAAGTCCTCATTGCCGAGCTCACGGCGCCTCATCCTCGCTGTCGCCGAGATCGATCCCCGGCCTTCAAGACGGATCCGGCTTCTCCTCACCAATGCCTCATCCCCGCCGCTCTCGAGCTCGATCCACGCCTCGCCTAGGGATCAACTCGCCGGCCGAGGCACCGGCCTCGAGGCCGTGGCGATGGCGCCGATGCTCGCCGTCGCAGAGAGCACGACATCCTCCAAACGAGGCGATGAAAGAGGAGTAGGGCAAGGACGGAGTTCGCCGAGTTCATCGGGCGGAAAGACGGGTTCTTCAAGGTCGAACCGTGGTCGGAGCACGCCGACGAGCTCGTTCGACTCGTCAGGAAGTTTGTGGTCGAGCACATGGATTCAGAGTAGATCGGGCGAGAATATGGGGGTAGAAGGCTGAATCGGGAAGAGAGACCGAGGAAAAAAATGTGTAGAAACTGACATGTGGGCCTCGTAATATTATAATTTTGATTTGCTTTGAGTTATCGCCACGTCGCAGCCAAGTCGGCGGCTCTCGTGGCGAAACCGCTTCCACCCAGACGCCACATCAAGAAAACCACCACACCAAAACGACCAGAGGGGTAGAATGTCCGTTTTGCAACTTAGGGGGGTCAAATGGCCGATTTTTTTTTCAGGGGGTTAGGTGTCCGCACGTCGATACTTGAGGGGGTAGAATGGACTTCTTCCTTTTTTTATGATATATATTATTTGATTGCTTAAAATATGCTAAATTGATGAATATTTTGATCACATAAACTAATTATTTGTTTCATTTGTTGTTATGCAAACAATTTAAGTGGTTTTGATCCTGCCTGTAGCTTGGGCCTGTTTGGTTCTTGACCCTAGTTAGCCATACCAAAATTTTGGTAATACCAAAATCCAGGCAATGCCAAAACCTGAGCAAAAAAATGTTGTTTGGATCGTAGCCATACCAATTCACGAGCAATACCAAAATTGATGTGTTTGGATTGTAACCATACCAAAATTTGCCAAAAATATGAATATGATACGTGGGACCCGGATGACATATATTCTTTTTTGCACCAAAATATTCCAACAGTGATCTTGTTCTGTTGATAAAATGACAAGAAACACAACGGTTCAAACAGATCATAAATCGGATACTCGGTTAAGGAAATATGATAATTTGAAACTGATTAATCAAACTAATAAAGCAATTAATGCTTTAGCCCCATGCAATCACCATTTGACACGTAGCAAGCTCATTGGCTGGTTGCTAGCTAAATTTTTGGTCACCTTTTTGGCCGCCCAAAATTTGCGGATTTGTGAAGGGAAATTTTGGCTTTACCAAAATTTTAAAGGCATATCCATTTTTTGTAACAAAATAAATGCTAGCCAAAATATTAGAGCATTACCAAATATTGACAGGGATCAGAGCCGAGGCCGGTGAAAGTGCTGCCGGCTCAAGACTAATTACTACCCTATCCTGCCACATTACTAAACGTTTCTACGGTACTTCGGTAAGTCTCACATAGTCACATGTTGTTTTTAGACTGTTCTATTCCAGTGACTTGGAGAGAGAAAAAGTTGGCAAACTAACTACTTTCATCATTCATCAAGCTGACTCGTAGTGCAGTTTCTCAATGCCACACTTGTATTTCACCGGCTCGGCCATGCTGTGCTGGGCCGAATTGAGGCCTGCCTTACTGTCAGGCCGTAGTTAGATTTGGGGCAGAATTGGGCCCATAACAAGCGGGCCAAACTCCCTGCCCTTCCAAATTTTCTCTCTTTTTTTAGACAAAACGGCATGTTGTGATAGATCGTGGCATTAATAACAGGAATGGAGACTTTATTCACTTCACCTGTATTAGTACCAAAACATAGCAACAAATGCCTCTCCAGTGTACAATTTCAGATCGAGAAAGGCAAGTGCCATCTGGTTCCTGTAGGCATGATGAAACGACAGTGCATGTGTGTTGGAGTTGGTCACCGCGGCATAATACTAGTAGGCATGTGGTTGCTTTCGCCCTACACCTGAAAAGCTCTTTTCCCTGCCGATTTGTTCCTCGGTACCCTCTAAGCTGAATGGCGTCGAATGAGAACATCCATCCCGGAGCTAGCGAAGCCCCGAAAGTAGCTTAAAAGCATTGGTTCTTATAGGACGATGAATCTTCTGATGGGTCCCGTTCGCAATGCATATCCAAAGTTGCAAACGTCCTATCGAAATGGCAGGCCAATTTACATGAACCAAACACACTTCGCTCCTTTTCTTCTCGTGACAATGACAAGAGCATTTGGAGCGCACATCGTTAATTTCTGAAGAAGATATTTCCCGCAGGTGAACGTAATTCAAAAAAGAAAGAGGAAAGAAGATGAACATAATTTTCCTATAACTAAGCTTTGAGTATAAATTATAGAGAATTCATTCCATGCCACTAAGAGTTACCTGATCCCAAATATGTAATTGAAAAAAATCAGTTTCCTCATGTGCCACCAAGTTTCTACCCAGTGATCCTTGGTACCACTTAGTCAGGCTGCGGTAAGAGTGCTGTTAAGTGGGCTATGAAAAGACACTACTGACGTTCTTCCTCTTCTTTTTTCCTTCCTCTGTCTCTCTTTTCTCTCTCCTAGAACCGTAGCCCCCACCTCCAGTTGGCCTCCTCTCCTCCTCCCGCCGGCACCACCGCATTCCCACCTCACGCCGCTTCCCCCCATGAGTCGACACGAGATCCCCCACTCCCGCATCCCCTCCTTAAGGCGGGAGGTAGTGCCGGCTAGTCGACGCGGAGGGGCGGTGGCTCCGACGAGACTGGACAAGGGTGAGGCCGACGCATAGAAGGAAAGCGCGACGGCGGCGAACGAGCTTGAAGTGCACCATGGCGGTGGCAGGTTGGCAGGTGTCGAGGAAGACCACGGCGGCGGCGAAGCGATGGCCAATAGTTCCAATTGTGTGAGGGCTTTGGCTCCGCACGAGATGACGCCGCCGCCGATGGAAGGAATCAGACATGGACGGCTTGATGGTGAAGATTGGGCGCAGGGCGCAGTCAAAGTTTCAGGGCTTGTTTGCTTTCCTACCTGATTGCCTTTTGCCTCGCCGGGAGTGCAACCTGGCGTCGGTCCGCGGGTTGTTTACTTGATCCCTGCGTACCCAGGCCAGGCAACTAGCGATGTCAGGCGTTAAAAAACAACGTCTGGGAGGCAGACAGCTCTAATCCATTGTTCGTAGTTTCGATCTAACGTTCTATTTTTTATTCACCAATTTTAGGCACAGGCTTCCAACCAAACAACTCATCTTCAGGTTTACTTGGCTAAGCAAAAATCATCTACTTTCCAAGCTACCTTCAGGCACCATTTTTTCAAGCATAGAATCTAGGGCACCAACCAAACAAGCCCTCAGAGCGTGTTTGCTTGGGTAGCTGGCAAGAGCAGGCCTGGCCAGGGAGAGGGCCAGATGGCTGCCTGCCCTACACTTGGATGGAGCCAGAGGCTTGGCAGGCAGCTAGCTCATTTTCTTTTTTTACTTCTTTCTCTATCATTTCTTTCTATCTCCAGTCACGTATTATCAACCAAACACCTATCTCCGGGTTTGCCTAACCAGGCAAAAAATCATCTGCTTCTCAGGCTACTCTCAGGCACCACTTTTTCTTAGGCACGACTCTCAGGCCTCGAACCAAACATACCCTCAATGCTGGAGAGGAGGCATGGGAGAGAAGAGCAAAGGAGAGGAGGGGCGGGATGGCATTTTTCCATAAATCTGACATGCCTAGTGACGTTGACCGCAAGTCCTAACGGAGGTGATGGATGTGGCACAGAATTGAAACACTGTGGCATGGAAGGAAATGGATTTTTTTTAGTGCTGTATCTGGGATGGTATTGTTAAATAATGATTCTGTAGTCGGGTGATGATCAATTCAATCACATAATGAACATTAAAAAGAGACAAAGAGTAGAGGGGTAGAGCTCTTCTATTTATCATCATCAATCTCTTTACATAATGAAGCTCTATTTATAGACTAAAGGGGTGGAACCCTTCAAGAGGTATTTTGGTAATTGCCCATTTCATAATACTCCCCCTTGGGCAAATACCATGCCGTGTATATTCCTCATCAAAAACTCCTTCCAAAAACCCAATAGGAAAAAAAGAATGGAGAAAAGAGTACATAGCACACATTAAGTTGTAGTACACTTGTTGCCTCATTAAAACCCTACATGTGAGAAAACTTCAAGAAAACTCACCAGGAAAAAGAGTACAACACTTAGTCTTTGGGATTAAATCTTTAAGATTTTGGATAAATCCCCAGGATTTTATAAGGGTTATGATCTAGGATTTATGACCCCTTGAACTCTGCAACTTTTTAAAACTGTCTCATTTCAATGCCATGAATGCATCTTTGGAAACTAGATGCAGGCAGAAACTTAATGAATAAATCAGCTAGATTTTCATAAGACTTTGTTTGCAAAATCTTTATCTCACTATTCTTTTGGATTTCATGAGGATAGAAAAAATTATGGGCAATGTGTTTCGTGATGTTGCTCTTGACATAACTTGTTTGCATTTGTGTAATACAAGCAGCATTATCTTCGTAGATAATTGAGGGTGTATTGATGGTATTAATGCCACAATACTTCTGGATGTGGTTAATCACACATCTGAACCAAACACATTCAAATGAGCCTTCATATAGTGCTATAGTCTCTGAGTCGGCCTAGATGATTGCCAAGAGATGGTTGCATCACCACAAAGTAGTACAAATCTAGTCTGAGATTTTTGCACTATAGGGATTTGACAGATAGTCAGTATATCTTCAAGATTTAGTAATGATCATCATGATATATGCATGATCTTCATGATCTTTGCGTTGTCGACCAACAAGATCTAAATTGTTAAGTGGTGAAACCTTCAAGGTGAATTTAAGTAGTAATCATCGTATCAACATCTTCTAGGCTTGACTAAAATAAAGATTTTAAAAATCTCAAGCATGATGATCAATGTTTCGTATATGCTCACCCTGAAGACAACTTTTGTTGAAGTCGTGTTGCTCTAATACCTTTCATACAATTTTCAAAAGTGAAAATAGGCAAGGATATTATGCTCAAATCAACTAGATTTATCACAATGCATAGTCATACATACAAATATTTGATTACTCCTCTGCAGATTTTAGGATAAACACTATTTAGAACTAACATGCTTAACTTATTAAATACCACTATTTGATTGCGCAACACAAGTGGATTATCCTTGCAGAGGATATGGGAGTAATATTAGTTGCAAAGTTGTATACCTTTCGGATTTGATTTATCAAAACCTTTCAGGGTCTTAATATTCTGCAACTATCTTTGTATGGTTAAAGTTACAACCAATAGTCTGTTCTGCAGATATATAGAGTATAGTTGTACCACTCTAGAGTAAAATATAACTAGCCATAGTTTTGGTGTTTAGGGTATTAATTGCCAATATCACCAATGTATGTTATACCTTCATAGTAATAGAGGAAACCATAATTTCACTAACTTTTGGTGGAACATGCACTTTATAAGCACTTATGTGGCGCACTTCCGGTCTTTAAGTTCCTCATTACATTCTTTCTGGTCTTGATGAGCCTTGTCCACTTCTAGGGATCATATGATCATTGGTGTGATTAAGAAGTCGACAGGTAAGATAATTTCCCTTCAGGGAGATGCTCTTTCTTCTAGGAGATGCCCTTTCTACAGGTAAGAGACTATTGGGTATCAGTTTTATATATATTGCAATTTTGTTTCCTTTCTTACTAGAAATTTTGAGTCCATCGAGGATCTCTACATCGGTTTTCAGAACCCACTTAATGCATATTTTATTTATTCATTCATGTCATCTGCCAGAATTATTATGCAACAAAACATTATTTCATTCATAATAGGAGAGTAACGGACTCTACGAGGACCTTTGAACCATAACTTTCACCACCTCATTATATTCATAATGACCCATCAAGTTTGAACTAGATGGTTCCAAGACTTTATTTATCAATTATGGTACAGCCTCATAGCGCTCAGCCATGAACTTTGGTTCCGGATCCGTGTTCTCATAAGAGAAACTTTAGCAATTCTAGAGGCAAAGTGGTTGTTGTCAACTCTTCTACCACATCCTCCAAATTGAGGGTATCTTAGTGTTAATCAGATCTTTGTCATTTCCTAAACAAAATATTCTAGGTCGTTTCGTATTTCCAGCATTGTAATATGCGTGCATCAAGTTGCTAGGGTTTTCATCTTCATGAGGTATTTCACCTTCAAGGTGATTTCTCTTCAAGAGTGCTTAAGGAGTGATTAATAATTGTTTTGACTAGTGTCGTTAGATCTTAGACCCGCAAGCGTCCCCGTAGATTTTAGATTAAAGACCAATAAGTCAATTTCGCATCGGTAGATATACTATTCAACCCAGAGTATTGCACTCTTAGCGATGTTTTTACTGTAGGTAAACACTGTGGTAACTCCTCCATAATTGGAAAATATCTGACAGGCTCACCGCTTATGGTGTACAGGAGCATAAACTAAACCTCAATTTTAGCTTGACTAGTATATGTATCTTAGTACTAAAGATCTTTTCCATCTGGAAAATATGGCAGCATTCAAACTTTTGGGCACTTCTCTCCCCCTAATGCCGATATTCGATATTTATTAAAAGCATACTACAAAATTCTCCCATCATGGGTGCATGATTGATTGAATTTCATATCCAACATCTCCAACAACTGGTGGTGGCCCAAAAGTGTATGCTATAGTAGTGATAACATGTGTGAAATGTTTGATTCCTCCAGCACGCACTAATTTCAATAAGGGGTTTGATAATTATATACAATGAGCTAGACTTTTATCATTGCAGTGGCATGGAAACAACACGATCCTAACATTTTGTAGGTTATTATAACCTCTAGTTGGTTATTAATTTCTAACGAAGGTCCCATATGGGGATCCGAGAGTTGACAGACTTATTTTATAGTCTAGCTTCTTTATTGTTTGCCCCAGTTTTGATCCAATTAGTCATACAATATTTTAAATAATTTGTATCATTAAACTTCAACTTTATAATTATGCAACATATTTTCTTATTGTCATAAGTAGTACGTTCTAACAGTTTAAATCTACATGGTGCTCTTCAAGAACATAAATATAATGCTGGAACAAAAAAATTGACCGAAGGTTATTCTACACATAATATTATATTTTTTGCTAGAGCATAATTATATTTTAATCACACAAATTGAATAATTATTCGATAGGAATATTTATTATTCAACAGGAACGTCATATTAATCAAGCGTGATAAATTTGTATGCTGGGTTTTGATTTGTAATGGCAGAATAAACATGGCCACAATTATATCATTCCGGATCAACAAAAATCTAATATGTCACTATATTTTATTTCGGGAGTTATATTCACTTCAAGCAAGTGACATGGCTTCTGGTGGTGATGCAGTTGCAAACTGCATTTACCAATTATGCATGTGTTATTTCCGATGAGTATATCACGCTTCGGTGTGTAGCCAACAGGGCATATGTGAGACTGCGCCAAGCGGTCGTCGATTTTCCATGTGCATTCCCGCATGCTAGAGGTTAACATATTGCTGAAGGCACAAATCAATTGCCCTTTGTGGGCTGCAATGATTGTGGTTACCAACAGGATGGGTATCGGCAAAGGCGTAAATACCATTTTTCATATCAACTAGATAAAAGATAATAATAACGCAATTTACTTTAATTATCTCCCAAAATAAACTAGATTAATTTATTGATTCATGCTAATTTCCTTCTAGCTTTGACCTAGGATATACCACTACGCCTACCATGACTCTTATTTTGAACATTTCTCATATGCCTCTTAGGTTCCAATACCCTACACATGCCCAATTTCCTCTCCCTTTTCACGCCAACTATAAAAATCCTGAGTGATAGCTTGTGCATCAGGCATTTGTTTGAAATCAACTCGGAGTTTTAGCAAAGATTTCTAATCATATTTCAACTGGAGTACAATTTTATTGGCGTGAAAACAATATATACTCTGTAACATTCTGCTTACAAAGTTCTTCAATTAAGAAATCAGTGTGGTGGAGGATAGTGTTATATAGGCTCCGAGTCTTAGTGCGTAAGTTATTGTATACTTATTTAAGGATTATGGAGTTTTCTTGCCAAATTTATCCGTTAGAGATCAACATATGACTAGTTTTGTTCTAGTGCCACCAGGAAAAATTGTCTCTATTTTGCCATGTGGGCATTTGTGCACTACAAGCTAGTGAATTGAGGCTTATTAGATATTAAGAGTACATGTCCAATATTTTGTTAGCAAGATATGTCAAAGTATTTTTAGTTTTTAGGCATACGGTTTATAAATTTTATTCCACACAAGATTAATTATTTTACTACAAGTAAAATATGCTACTAGCAATACGTTCTATTAAATAGATTTAATCAACTATTTAGCAAGAGATAAGGCTTTAATAAAACAACTTAGGCCATTATTTTATTTATGGCATCTGGGAAATAGCAATCTGATGCATAAGTTTTTAGCCTAAAGAAAAAGATAAGAGATGCTCATCATGAGCAGGACCAAACTCAATAGGAGCTTAATCTATACTACTAATGCGACTCCTACAGGAAAGCTATATCTTTACAAAGCTAATGGATAACTAGGAGATTTCTACAGGTCTCCATAGAACATACCATGAGCTTATTGTTTTCTTTGATTGCACCTACTTATCAATCAAACTAGCATTTAGTAACTTCTGATTACATAATCTTAGTTGAGAGATAACACGGTGCAGCAGAGTTACACTCATTTAAGAACTTCTAGTCCTAGGTACTTGTGCCTGCAGAAGCACAAATGGCTTTTACTGGCATTCTTTCAGAGAAAACCATAGAGCTAATGGATCACTCTTAGTCACCACATAGTCATTCTTAAGGGCAGAGTAGAGGTGGTACCTCATAAACTTCAAAGCATTTGCCTTTTCAGCGGCAAAAGGTTCAGGTATGCCAGCGGCAAGCTTGGCAATGGCATGACATAGAGATAAACCAAGATGATATAGTTGCTGCCATCTAGGGCAAGCAAATTTCCATTTAGTGATGTTTAACACATCCCACATTATTTGTGCAATTTTCTATATGTTTGTATCTGGTAAATAATTTTAAATGCATAAAATGAGTGCAAAATAGTATAGATTCATTTTATCTATTCAGTAGATAATTTTAAACATTCCCTAGAATTTTCCTAGTATTTTTGGGATTTTTCTGAAAAAAATTAAGGTCTTGAAGTAAATTTTCAGAATGACTAAACTCATTAATTAATTTTCCAAAACACACGATACCAGGAAAAATAAACCATAGAAATATGATGCTTCTAAGGTGTACTAGGTCTAAAGTTTCACAAAAATATGATGCTTCCAAGGTGCAGCCATCTCTTGGGGGTCATCCTAAGCAGATCTTGGTAGCTACTTCTATCAACCATTCAGAAATTATTGCATTATATAAAGCCTCACGTGAATGTGTTTGGCTTAGACGTGTGATTATCCATATCCAGAAGGCATGTGACATTGACACCATCAATATTCCCATAATTATCTATGAAAATAATGTTGCTTGCGTTGCACCAATGCAAATGGGTTATGTTAAAAGTAATATCACGAAGCATATTGCTCCCAAATTCTTCTATCGTCGTGAACTCCAGAAGAACGATGAGGTGAAGATCTTGCAAACTAGATCTTATGAAAATCTAACTGATTTATTCACTAAGACTTTGCCTACATCTAGTTTCCAACGATGCGTTCATGGTATTGGAATAAAGCGGCTTGGAGAGTTGCAGGAATCAGGGAGAGAATCCACTGAATCATAATCCAGTTAAAGTCCTAAAGTTTTACCTTAATTCTAAAGATTAACCCAGAAGGTAAAAGTGGTTGCACTCTTTTTCCCTTAGTGAGTTTTCTCTAAATATTTCTCACATAAAGAGTTTTAACGAGGCAACGATACAATACAGCTTGTGGATGCAATGTACTCTATTATCTAATTCCTTTTTTCTACTGGGTTTTTGGGGGGAGTTTTTAATGAGACATGTGCATAACACGGTATTCATCTAAGGGGGAGTGTTAAGAAACCCTGAATTAAGGGTTGATAGACATAATACCAACACTACCCCTGGTGGGTTTTAGTCTATAAATATGACCCCCTTACATAGAAAGAGATGGATCTATGAATAAAGAGATTCCTCCATATTATGTCTCCATCTGTTGCCTCTCTATCGATTATCTATTATTTGATGATTGATCGATTGTCTCACACCGACGACTACATACGGGACAACACAATCATGCTTGGTTTTGGTTATGACTTATGAGACCATCTCCAATATTGTGTTTTAGCCGGTTCAAATGAGGAGAGAGAATGCATTGAATCGGTTCAATATATTGAATGGGTCGATTCCAACAAAAAATGCATGGAACCGGACTCTACTTAGGAGTCGATTCAAAGCATTAGACTATCTCCAATGTTGTGTTTTAGCCGGTTCAAATGAGGAGAGAGAAGGCATTGAATCGATTCAATACGTTGGAGAGGTCGATTCCAACAAAAAAAAGCATGGAACCGAACTCTACTTAGGAATCAATTCAAAACATTAAACAACTCGTATGAGCATTAAACAACTACATAAAAGATAGTGCAGTTGAGAGATGATATTATTATTTTGTGGTTTTTTAATATAACGTGGGTCCCAGTTATTAGTAGGAATCGGTTCAATACATTAGAGAAAAACAAGCTTAATTCCTAGAATGCTTATGTGGCATGACTTTGAATCAACATCGGTTCAATACACTAAAGATGCTCTTAAACAACTCATATGAGCATTAAATAATTACATAGGAAAGAGTAGGTTGAGAGATGATATTATTATTTTATGATTTTTTAATGTAATGTGTGTCTTAGGTTATTAGTAAGAATCAGTTCATATATTAGAGAAAAATAAATTTAGTTCTCAGGATACCTATATGTGACATAGCTTTAAATCGTTGCGGCCACGGCCATACGTGCTACAGGAAGAGGCGGCCCCACTTCTACCGAAAAAGGCCTCGGGGTTATCGGTTTGGTTGGGCCCGCGCTACAGTGGCACGTGTCCCTGCGGAGCTTTCCAGCCAATCCTGGGATCCGCGTGGTGTACTCTGCAGCCGCCACATCGGCACAGCACCAGGGTGGGGCCCGGCGCTTACGGCACAGCATCTCCGTCTGCCGCCACGTCCGTACTTCCGACGGGATTCGGCGCTCCGTTACCTTGGGCACAAGTAAAATCGCTAGACGTACATCAGGTGGCTATTTGTTTCGGGGGCTTATTCCAAGTGTAGAAATTTCGCCGTCACCTCAAGAATCATACAAAATTTTCGTGTTTGGTGTTAGAAACACGGCCTTGCCAGTTTTAATGGCTAGTTTTATTTGTTGAAATTGGAAAGAAATAGAAATACCTTGTCTTGTTTCATATTAAGTTGATGGTTTGAAATAGAAGAATCAAATGTAACCGTCTGCATATGTACATATAGGGGTGAAAATAGGTCGAATATAAATCGAATGGTAGCGAAATAATATTCATATTTGTATTTTTTTAAATGAATATGAATCCAAATATGCTCGAATACAAATACGAATCGAATGTCGCAATGAATATGAATCCAAATCGAATATCTATTCAATTCAGTCGGATCCAGATATCCTCACAACTTATGTAATGTGAAGATATTAGTGGCTCTCTATCGTTGTACAATGAAATAATTGTAATCTATTTATTTCACCTAAACGAACATGAATTCATGTTGAATTTGAAAAACTCATCCAACTAATTAGGCATGCTGCAATAAAATACTTATATTGCTTCATCGAATTCGAATATAAATACGAATAGTTCGGATAAAATAACAATTCAGATGAGAAAATTCCATACCATATTAGTATCCGTATTTTTTATGCGAATTCGAATACAAATATAAATAGGAGAGACATTGTTAATTGGATGGATAAATCTATACCGTATTTGTATCCTATCGAATTCAATAGAATATATGGATAGTTCTTATCCGTTTTTCATCCCTATGTACATGGATGACATAATAGTTGCACAGTGCAGTCGAACCATTGACAATTTAGATGGGAAATATTTATGTATTTCGTTTTGCAGGAAATAATCGATGGTTTGAAAAATAATAAACAATAATAATGGGTGAGAATATGGTCACATGACTTAAAACACATCTTTAATAAGAGAGTTGTAGATAGATAGTACAGAACAAGTTTTCAATCTAGAAAGATGTGACGACCCACCCCGTGATGTACCGCAAGAGGTCCGAGAGGACCATTTTTTTTTTGCGCTGCGAAGTCACCACGGAAAGATGTGGTAGCACCGCATGGAGCTTTACCGAGGAGGTTCGGGACCTCCCAGAGGTCTTATGGACCTCCGGAGGTCGTGGCCGCCACCCGCCTTGTAGAGCACCTCCAGCACATCACTAAGAGAGGTCCGCGGACCTCCCAAAGCTAAGTCCCGTGGGACCTCCCAGGTGGTCCCCTCAGGCATCCGAGCTAGTCCCAAAGACAACAGAGCTAGCTCGCACAAGAACACAAGCCAATACCACAACCACGAGGTCAAACAAAGATGAAGCGCATAAATTAAACTTTATATAATAGGACCTTATGGTCAAGCTTGTTAACAAGAGGTCTCGCCATCAAGGCTTACAAAACCAACGAGGACTTACAACTGCAACAAGGAGCTCTAGGGCTCGAACACCAAAACACGCAAAGCCATCCAACAAGCACCACAGTCAGTCGGGTGGAGGACGCCCTAAGCGACTTAGTCGTCCGAAGAACTCCTCCTCGAAGAGGTCTCAGACCGCTCGCACTTGATCATCCTCATAATGCTGGACATGGGCTTAAGCCATGAGTACTTGGAATGTACTCAAGAAGTCACGAGGAGCAAAGATGCAATAATATTCATGCAAGGACTTACCAATGGAGAGTTGTATGGTTAGTTTGCGCAAAGCCAAGTTTGACAATAATAGCAATAATAGATTGAAAAGCAACGCAAAGTAAAACCATAATACATAATACTTTTGATGTTAAAAAAGGTGGGGTGAGCACCAACTCACAGCCCACAACCAAAAAGAAGGAGTTTCGGTCACACCCGTGACCAGGTCCTTACCCAAAACCCACTCCAGAGCACCCACTCCAGAGGTCCAAACCAACCCCTGACCACTACCCGAGCCAACCTTGACCCTCCGAGCCGACCAAGGTTTCTTCGAGGCAAAGCCAAGGCATCTCGCGGAAGTGTCCAAAGGGCACAAGCTTTTGAAACATCTACCCTTGCACCATTTCACCGAGTATGTCCATGACCAAGGACTTGGCTATTCGAATAGATCTTTACACTCGCAGAGGTGTACAACTTTACCCACAATCCACGATCTCTCTAGCGGATCGGGTTCCGGCCACCCTTGCTCACTTCCTAAGGTGAGCAGGTCTAGAGAGCGCAAAGGCCTTTACAAAGCTTTGAACTGACTCGGGCTGCCCGCTAAGGTTTCAGAATCCTCCTGTGGTCTAGAAGTCCGCAGGTTATGGGTGCCCTCTTGCGCCAACGAATCACACGCCAACCACAACAGCCCCAAACCAACCCATTGCTAATTATTCACCTGCACCATTCCCATAAAATGATCTTGTGGTTGCACTTTGCTTGGCCCAGCTTCAATGAGACACAAAGTGAAGTCCTTATTTGTGCTAAGGCAAGACTTCCACAACCAAGTGTGCACAAAGACCCACTACTCACTCCCGCCTTCTTGCCTTAGCAAAACAATTTGCATTAGCCCATGCCAAAAGACCACCCAGCCTTGGCACAACAGCTTTTAACCAAGTGATCTCACACCACACCAACAACACATTTTAGGCGCCCCGCCATAGTCGCCAACAATGGCACCAAACCACACATTTCATATTTATTAGTCAAGATTATTAGAGATGAAGTATGATACGCTCAACCACGCTTAAGCAAGGTCAGATAAGACCCATCGCCTCATGTTGGCAAATAACAAAGAACACCAACTAAATTATCCACCCTAAGGCTCACAAGGTGAACATGACAACATGATGGAGACAAGGTATAAAGGAGGCATAACAAACAAGTAGGCAAGTAACTACATTTCAAACCATTTTCTTATAAACATAGCCATGCATGATAAAGTAAGACCAAATACATTTGCAAAACTTGGTTCAAGATGATCAAAAGGAGGTCTGTGGCTTGCCTTGGTCAAGCAAAGGAGAGCCTTCTGCAAAGAAGAGCCGGGTCCAAGATCTCCTCGAACTCGTGATCTACACGTCTCGCAAGAAAACCAAATAAGCAAAACCACACTAAGCCGAGAACTTCAAAAGAACCAAAAGGAACTCAAACCAACTCACCAAAAAGGAAACCAAGAGGCTTAACACAACCTCAAAGAGCTCCCGGGAAAGGTCTTGCACAAGGAAGAACTGAAAGCAGATGAGGCAGGAAAGAAGAAATGAGCAACAAAGTTACAAAGGTCGCCCGCCTGTGCTTTATATAGCCGGAGTTGGTAGTGTGCACCACAAGGAAAAACTCAAAGGAGGTGTAGGCAATCGGGACAACTAGGGCAAGGCTTGCCCTAAAAGAATTGAAATAAAGTACCTCGATGTGATCAGCATTTAATGTGACCCGACACCTATTAAATGCGCACAGAGTTCTGAGGCAAGAGCAATAATTAAAAGGTGAAGAGGGGCCGCAAGTGGGGCCACCAAAAGGGTGCACCACAAGTCAAAGAGGTGGCCCCACCGCAAGGGTCATCCCCACCAAAGACCACCGTGAGGTCTGGGCAAGAGGTCCAAGACACTCAGAGGGGGAGGTCTCGGACAGAGGTCCAAGGACTCAAGAGGAGGTTCTGGACAAGAGGTCCGTAAAGCTCACCACGAGGAGGTCTCCTTCGCCGCACTGCACAAGGGAGGTCTAAGGGTCAAGATTTCAAGGGAGGACCTCAACGGTCCAGATCAAAGGTGCAGGGAGGTCCCACCAATAGGGATATCCCGATTTAGGAGGGTGGTCCTTACAAAAGACCAACAAGGACCGAGGAGGTGGTCTTTGCAAAACAACCAGAGGAGGTCCTAGAAACAAGGAAAACGCAAGAAGAAAGCAGAGCTGCTCGATTAAAATCCAAGCGGCCCAAAAAGGATAGGAACGTTCGACCAAACTAACGTGTTCTTAGGATCGGGCCATCCAAACCACATCGGATGGTCCTAAGATTAAGAAGGCAAGGCCTCAAGCGATACAAACCATGAGAGTCAAAGATGGGTCCAAGCGCTAAGGAGGTCTTGGACCTAAGGAGGCTCTGAACCTTTAGATCCAACTAAGGAGGACTCGACGGCTAAGATCTCCCGAGAGGAGGTCCTAATGGCCGATCCTAACAAGGGAGGTCCGAGCGGCTAGATCTCAACAAGGAGAGGTCTCGAGCGGCTAGGTCTCAACAAGGGAGGTCTGAGCGGCTAGATCTCAACAAGGGAGGTCTGAGCGGCTAGATCTCAACAAGGGAGGTCTCGAGCGGCTAGATCTCAACAAGGGGAGGTCTGAGCGGCTAGATCTCAACAAGGGAGGTCTGAGCGGCTAGATCTCAACAAGGGAGGTCTAGGAAGGCCCCAAAAGAGCACGGGAGGTCCAGAGAAACTCTAGAGCGCCCAAGAGAACTCGGGGTTCCCAGAGAGCATGGAGAGGTCCACCGGAGGTCCAAAGAAGCAAAGCCAAGCGTGGCTTGGGGAACCAAGAGGTTTCAAACACAAACCCGAGCCGGGTCCTTGACAGAAAACCCAAGCAACGGAGAGGTTCAACAGAGGGAGATGAAAGAGAGGTCTGGATCTCAAAGAGATTCAAACCAACAAAGGAAGTTAAGAAAGAGAGAAGAGGCGAACCAGGGGCACACAGAGAGGCTTTGAGAACCACACCGAGGGCAAAGAAAGACACCACAGAGCCACAACCAAAGAAGGAACACCAACAACGACTTAGTTAAGGTTTGATTAATTCCAATTGAACTCTCCAGATTTCAAAATCTCGTGTTGCTTTGGATTCTCAATAAAGCCAAATGGTTACTTTTATTTTGAAAACTTGGCAAGGATTTAAAAGAAAACGGACGTTACAAACCTTCACCTTTAAGGGAATCTCGACCCGAGATTCAGCCGAGCTAGAGAATAGGTGGGGAACTCCTTCCCGAGGTCCTCTTCTCGCTCCCATGTCGCCTCGGCCGGAGTGGTTGCTCCATTGCACCTTGCACAACTTGGTGGTCTTGCTCTCGGTAACTCTCTCTGACACGCCCAAAATCTTGATGGGGTGCTCTCTGAAGTGAGGTCTTCTTGGAGGTCCACAATTTCTAAAGGCATTTGGTCCTCCGCACTCGCAAGCATTTCTTCAATCTGTGACACATGGAACACATTGTGGACTCCAAATGAAATGAGGAGGAGGTCCAACTTGTAGGTTACTTCACTCTTCTGCAAGGATCGAAAGGGACCAATAAACCTTGGAGCAAGTTTCCCACTTAACTCGAACCACGATACCCTTGAGAGGTGATACTTTGAGGTAGACTCGTCTCCAGGACAAAAGCTAGGTCTCGACGCCTAACATCTCACAGAGCTTTTTTGCCGTGTTTGAGCAAATTTTAGCTTCTCCCTTATTGACCTTACGATCTTCGGCTTCTCTCAAGTAGTCCGGCCAATAACTTGGCCTTCACCCGATTCTATCCAAGATAAGGAGTCCTACACTTTCTCCCATAAATAGCTTCAAAAGGACATTTGAAGGCTCGCTGGTAGTCAAGTATTGTAGGAAAATTCTGATATGGTAACATCTTGTCCCAACTAGATTGCCTTTCTAGGGCACAAGCTCTCAAAGATGTCCTCAAGGACTTGATTAACTCTCTCGCTTTGGCCATCTGTTTGTGGGTGGTACGTCAGACTAAAGTTGAGGCTCTGTGCTCAAGGCATCATGTAGCTTTTGCCAAAATTTGGAGGTGAATTGGGATCCTCTGTCTGAGACTATCTTCTTTGGAACACCATGGAGGCACACAACCTTTGCCATGTAGATCTCGGCCAGTTTGTCTCCAGAATAGGTAGTCTTCACAGGAATAAAGTGAGCCATTTTTGTTAACCTATCCACAATGACCCAAATAGAATCAAAACCAGCTTGGGTACGAGGTAAACCAGTAATAAAATCCATGCCGACCTCTTCCCACTTCCATTCGGTATGGGTAAGGGCACTAAAAGTCCTCCGTGTCTTTGGTGCAATCGCTTAACCTTTTGGCAAGTGTCACATTTGGCCACAAAATCTGCTATTTCTCTCTTCATTTTCGGCCACCAGTACAATTCCTTGACATCTTGGTACATTTTTGTAGCTCTTGGGTGTATAGAATACAATGTCTCATGTGCTTCTTTAAGTATCATACCCTTGAGCTCCGTGTTATTGGGCACACAGAGCCTCTTATCAAACCGCATCAAGCACCTAGGTCATCTATAGAAAACCTTGCACCTTTCCTTCTCTTATGTTGGTCTTGATTTCTTGGATGCCAAAGATCTCCATCTTGGGCTGCCTTGATCTGCTTTTTGCAAGGTAGGTTGCACTTCAAGAGTTGCCAAAACCCTTCTTCCACTAACTCAAGTCTAAGCTTCAAGAATTCTTCATACAAGGCAAGTTGGCTCTCCTTAACCATCAAAGTATTGACATAAACTTTTTCGCTCAAAGCATCTCGCCACCACATTGGCCTTGCTCGGGTGGTAGTGAATTCCACATTGTAGTCCTTAATAAGTTCAAGCCACCTTCTCTGCCTCAAATTCAAATCTGCTTGAGTAAAGATATACTTTAGGCTTTTGTGGTCAGTGTAAATTTCACACCTATTACCTATGAGGTAATGGCGCCAAATCTTTAGGGCATGAACCACAGCAGCCAATTCTAGGTCATAAGTAGGGTAGTTTGCTTCATGGGGCTTCAACTGTCTTGAAGCATAAGCTATCACTTTTCTGTCTTGCATAAGAACACAGCTGAGTCCTTGCTTTGATGCATCACAATAGACCTCAAAATCTTTCCTGACATCTGGAAGAACCAAAACTGGGGCAGAGGTCAACTTTCTCTTGAGCTCTTGGAAGCTCTGTTCACAATCTGAGGTCCAAAGGAACTTCTTTTCTTTCTTTAACAGCTGAGTGAGAGGTTTTGCAATCCGGGAGAAGCCTTCAATAAACCTTCTGTAGTAGCCAGCCATGCCAAGAAAACTCCTGACTTGAGGCACTGTCCTAGGGGGTTCCCAATTGAGCACATCTTGCACCTTGGTGGGATTGACAGACACTCCATCTTTTGACAAAACATGCCCCAAAAAGACCACTTCTTTTAGCCAAAACTCACACTTACTAAATTTGGCAAAGAGCTGATGAGCTCTCAGCTTTTCCAAAACCGAAAAGAGGTGGCTTGCATGCTCCTCTTCACTCTTGGAATATACAAGAATGTCATCAATGAAGACAATGACAAACTTGTCTAGGTACTCCATGAACACTCGGTGCTCATCAAATTCATGAAATAGGCAGGGCATTGGTCACCCAAAAGACATGACAAGTTGAATTCAAATAACCCATACCTAGTTGAAAAAGTCGCCTTAGGGATGTCTTCCTTGCGAATCTTGAGTTGGTGATATCCTCGCTCTCAAGTCTATCTTTGAAAACACAAAGAGCCCCTTCAATTGATCAAACAAATCATCGATTCTTGGCAAAGGATACTTGTTCTTAATGGTGACATCATTGAGAGCTCTATAGTCCACACACATCCTTTGAGTGCCATCCTTTAGGCACAAAATCACCGGGCTCCCCAAGGTGAGGAACTAGGTCTAATAAAACCCTTGCTCGCAAGTCTTCCAACCGCTTCTTCAACTCCACCGATCATCAACATGCAATCAGAGGGCCTTTTGGAGATGGGGAGGTCCCCGGGACAAGGTTTATGACAAACTCAAGGTCTCTGTCTGGGGCATTCCCGGAGCTCATCAGGAACACATCCACAAATTCTTTAACAACAGGACATCCTTCAAAACTTGAACTTGAGCGCCGCAAGATAGGGCTCCTTGGAGCCCGAGGTGGTCGAAAACTTCACAAAGGGCACCACTAGGGCTGGTCAAAGAGATACTTTTGCCACTACAATCCAACATGGCATGGTGGTTAGCTAGCCACCCATGCCCAAGATCACATCTAGGGACCTCGTGTCCAAAAGGATAAGGTTGGCTAGAAATTCTACTTCTTCTATGACCATTTTCACTTGTGGACAACCCCGGTTCGTACTTAGTTCTCGAGTGGGATTGAACCAACAAGGTAGACTTAAGAGCAACAACTCAAACCGGTGCTTTGCAAAGAAAACTCCGAGAAATAAACGAATGGGAAGCTCCAGAGTCAAACAAAATCGCACTGCATCGAATTTACTAGGAACATACCTAGTACCACATCCGAGGAGGTCTCGAGCTTCTTCCACCGCCACATGGTTCACACGGCCCTTCCAAATGTCCGGGAGGTTCTGCTTGAGGAGGTCCCGCTACCGAGAGGTCTTGGCCGAGGGAGGTCCCAAGTAGAGGTCTTTGTGGTCGCTCTCGGTCTTGATGGGCATTGATTGGCAAAATGCCCCACTTGATGACACTTGAACAGTGATCCCTCTGCTGTGGGGTCAGCTGGGTTGACTTGGTGTCGCCAGTGAGGCGGCGCTGGTCAAGGCGGTTAGGAGGTCTTGACAGAGGTCCTGGGAGGTCCTTGGCGCTTGGGTTGGTACTGCATAAACGCCTTGACACGCTGGGAGGTCTTTGCTGAGCATCGGAGGGTGGCACCTTTCTTTGAAGGACTCAGAGAGTTCTCTTCGGATTCCTCAATGAGCATTGCCTTGTTCACCATATGCCGAAATCGTGATAATCGCTGCTCACAACTTGAACTTTTAAACCGATGGAGGCCTCGCTGAAGCGCTTCGCTGCATCATCCGTAGCCACATCTTCACGAGCATAACGCGACAATAGTGTGAACTTAGTGAGATACTCACTTCATCGACATGTCGCCTCGCTGAGCTCTCTAAACTCTTCCTTTTTATTTCTACCTTCCCATCGGGACATGCGAATGACGAAAAGCAACCGCGACTCGCCCAAGTGATCCTCTGGGGGTCAAGATGTGAGGCACAAAATGTGTCCCACCACTCACCGCAGTCCTTCCAGCTTGATGTGAGGCAACAAAACCTTCTCCTGTCCTTCACAATGAGCAATATCCAACTTCTTCTCTGTTGATCTCACCAATCATCGGCATCTAAGGGCTCGGGAGCTCGAATGTAGTCATGCGTGTCTTCATGAACTCGACACCTTGATTGATGGTGAGTCAGGGGTGGGAGGGTGGCGCCCTACGCTTGACTACTCGACTCATCATGGCAAGTAAAGCATTGGTGGTCCGCTTTGTTGAGCCATAATCTGTTCATATTCTCGCATCATGGAGCTCATCATTTGGGCTTGTGCCGCCATAAACCGCCTAAAACCCGGTCTCATGTCGCCATCGGAGGAGGTGGGGTGGAGGCAATCGCTCGGGGCTCACCCGACTTGTGGATCGCCGAGTCTGCACTATCTCGACAAAACTCTAAAGGCTTAATAGGTAAGAAGGAAAGCATAAAGGGTAAGAGGGTACAGAGAAATAAAGATAGGGCATCTATTAGGGGTGACTTGGTTAAACCCTAAGAGAGAACCAAAGGCCAGGAGGCCAAAAGAGGCCACAACCACAAAACGGAGGTCTTCAAGACCCAAGCTAAACGAGACTCGTAATAGGACCACTAATCCTAACCTTTCTACAATGGGCCCTATTGAAACTATAAAGGCAAGGAGGTCAAATTCGATTCAAAATCAAGGTTCCAAAGAGATAAGATAATGGAACTAAGGAGGAGTTAAGATGAGAGTAGAATCAGACAAGAAAAGATTTTAAGCAAGATAAGGGCAAGATAGAACCAAAGACAAGGAAAGAACTACCCAACAAATTTTAAGTTGACTTGCTTTAGAAAATAACTTTTTGAATAAAAACTAAATCGACCTTTCTACCTACGGCCACGTCCTACAGCCGACCTAGGCTCTGATACCAACTGTGACGACCCACCCCGTGATGTACCGCAAGAGGTCCGGAGGACCATTTTTTTTTATGCCGCAAGTCACCACGGAAAGATGTGGTAGCACCGCATGGAGCTTTACCGAGGAGGTGCACAGACCTCCTAGGAGGTCTTATGGACCTCCCGAGGTCTTGGTCCGCCATCGACCTCCCAGAGGTCTTGGGACCTCCCGAGGTCGTGGCCGCCACCGCCTTTCAGTGAGCACCTCCAGCACATCACTAAGAGAGGTCCGCAGACCTCCCAAAGCTAAGTCCCAGAGGACCTCCTGGTGGTCCCGCCTGCATCCGAGCTAGTCCCAGACAACAGAGCTAGCTCGCACAAGAACACAATCCAATACCATAACCACGAGGTCAAACAAAGATGAAGGCATAAATTAAACTTTATATAATAGGACCTTATGGTCAAGCTTGTTAACAAGAGGTCTCGCCACCGAGGGCTTACAAAACCAACGAGGACTTATAACTGCAACAAGGAGCTCTAGGGCTCGAACACCAAAACACGCAAAAGCCATCCAACAAGCACCACAGTCGTCCGGGTGGAGGATGTCCTAGCGCCTTAGTCGTCAAGAACTCCTCCTCAAGAGGTCTCAGACCGCCTCTACACTTGATCATCCTCATAATCTGCTTTGACACAGGCTTAAGCCATGAGTACTTGGAATGTACTCAAGAAGTCACAGGAGCAAAGATGCAATAATATTCATGCAAGGACTTACCAATGGAGAGTCAGATGGTTAGTTTGCAAAGCCAAGTTTGACAATAATAGCAATAATAGATTGAAAAGCAAAGAAAGTAAAACCATAATACATAATACTTTTGATGTTTAAAAGGTGGGGTGAGCACCAACTCACACCACAACCAAAAAGAAGGAGTTCCTGGCCACACCCGTGACTGTGTCCTTACCCAAAACCCACTCCAGAGCACCCACCTCAGAGGTCCAAACCAACCCCGACCACTACCCGAGCCAACCTTGACCCCTCCGAGCCGCCAAGGTCTCTTCGAGGCAAAGCCAAGGCATCTCGCTGAAGTGTCCAAAGGGCACAAGCTTTTGAAACATCTACCCTTGCACCATTTCACCGAAAGCATGTCCATGACCAAGGACTTGGCTATTCGAATAGATCTTTACACTCGCAGAGGTGTACAACTTACCCACAATCCACGATCTCTCTAGCGGACGGGTTCCGGCCACCCTTGCTCACTTCCTAAGGTGAGCAGCCTAGAGAGCGCGCAAGGCCTTTACAAAGCTTTGAACTGACTCGGCCGCCCGCTAAGGTTTCAGAATCCTCCGTGGTCTAGAAGTCCGCAGGTTATGGGTGCCCTCTTGCGCCAACGAATCACACGCCAACCACAACAGCCCCAAACCAACCCATTGCTAATTATTCAAATTCTGCACTATTCCCATAAAATGATCTTGTGGTTGCACTGCTTGGCCCAGCTCAATGACACAAAGTGAAGTCCTTATTTGTGCTAAGGCAAGACTTCCACAACCAAGTGTGCACAAAGACCCACTACTCACTCCCTCCTTCTTGCCTTAGCAAAACAATTTGCATTAGCCCATGCCAAAAGACCACCCATCTTGGCACAACAGCTTTTAACCAAGTGATCTCACACCACACCAACACAAATTTTAGGCGCCCCGCCATAGTCGCCAACAATGGCACCACCACACATTTCATATTTATTAGTCAAGATTATTAGAGATGAAGCATGATACGCTCGAACCACGCTTTTCTAAGCAAGGTCAGATAAGACCCACGGCCCCATGTTGGCAAATAACAAAGAACACCAACTAAATTATCCACCCTAAGGCTCACAAGGTGAACATGACAACATGATGGAGACAAGGTATAAAGGAGGCATAACGAAAGTAGGCAAGTAACTACACCTCAAACCATTTTCTTATAAACATAGCCATGCATGATAAAGTAAGACCGAAATACATTTGCAAAACTTGGTTCAAGATGATCAAAAGGAGGTCTGTGGGCTTGCCTTGGTCAAGCAAAGGAGAGCCTTCGCAAAGAAGAGCCGGGTCCAAGATCTCCTCGAACTCGTGATCTACACGTCGCAAGAAAACCAAATAAGCAAAACCACACTAAGCCGAGAACTTCAAAAGAACCAAAAGGAACTCAAACCAACTCACCAAAAGGAAACCAAGAGGCTTAACACAGCCTCAAAGAGCTCCCGGGAAAGGTCTTGCACAAGGAAGAACTGAAAGCAGATGAGGCAGGAAGGAAGAAATGAGCAACAAAGTTACAAAGGTCGCCCGCCTGTGCTTTATATAGCCGGAGTTGGTAGTGTGCACCACAAGGAAAAACTCAAAGTGAGGTGTAGGCAATCGGACAACTAGGGCAAGGCTTGCCCTAAAAGAATTGAAATAAAGTACCTCGAGATGTGATCAGATTTAATGTGACCCGACACCTATTAAATGCGCATGAGTTCTCGAGGCAAGAGCAATAATTAAAAGGTGAAGAGGGGCCGCAAGTGGGCCACCAAAAGGGTGCACCATAAGTCAAAGAGGTGGCCCCACCGCAAGGGTCATCCCCACCAAAGACCACCGTGAGGTCTCCGGGCAAGAGGTCCAAGACACTCAGAGGGGAGGTCCTGGACAGAGGTCCAAGGACTCAAGAGGAGGTTCTGGACAAGAGGTCCGTAAAGCTCACCACGAGGAGGTCTCGACGCCGACACCGCACAAGGGAGGTCTAAGGGTCAAGATTTCATGGAGGACCTCAACGGTCCTGATCAAAGGGTGCAGGGAGGTCCTGACCAACAGGGATATCCTGATTTAGGAGGGTGGTCCTCACAAAAGACCAGCAAGGACCGGGGAGGTGGTCTTTGCAAAACAACCAGAGGAGGTCCCGAAACAAGGAAAACGCAAGAAGAAAGCAGAGCTGCTCGATTAAAATTCCAAGGCCCAAAAAGGATAGGAACGTTAGACCAAACTAACGTGTTTTAGGATCGGGCCATCCAAACCACATCGGATGGTCCTAAGGTTAAGAAGGCAAGGCCTCAAGCGATACACCACGAGAGTCAAAGATGGGTCCAAGCGCCATGGAGGTCTTGGACTCTAAGGAGGTCGGAACCTTTGGATCCAACTAAGGGAGGACTCGACGGCTAAGATCTCCCGAGGAGGTCCTAATGGCCGATCCTAACAAGGGGAGGTCCGAGCGGCTAGATCTCAACAAGGAGAGGTCTCGAGCAGCTAGGTCTCAACAAGGGAGGTCTCGAGCGGCTAGATCTCAACAAGGGAGGTCTGAGCGGCTAGATCTCAACAAGGGGAGGTCTGAGCGGCTAGATCTCAACAATGGGAGGTCTGAGCGGCTAGATCTCAACACGGGAGGTCTAGGAAGGCCCCAAAGAGCACTGGAGGTCTAGGAAGGCCCCAAAAGAGCACTAGGAGGTCCAGAGAAACTCTAGAGCGCCCAAGAGAACTCGGGGGTTCCTGAGAGCGTGGAGAGGTCCACCTGAGGTCCAAAGAAGGTGCCAAGCGTGGCTTGGGGGGAACCAAGAGGTTTTCAAACACAAACCCGAGCCGGGTCCTTGACAGAAAACACCAAGCAAGGGAGAGGTTCAATGTAGAAGGAGAGGAAAGAGAGGTCTGGATCTCAAAGAGATTCAAACCAACAAAGGAAGTTAAGAGAGAGAGAAGAGGCGAACCAGGGGCACACAGAGAGGCTTTGAGAACCACAACCGAGGGCAAAGAAAGACACCACAGAGAGCCACAACCAAAGAAGGAACACCAACAACGACTTAGTTAAGGTTTGATTAATTCCAATTGAACTCTCCGATTTCAAAATCTCAGGTTAAGCTTTGGATTCTCAATAACGCCAAATGGTTACTTTTATTTTGAAAACTTGGCAAGGACTTAAAAGAAAACGGACGTTACAAAAGACTTCATTTATGAAAAAGTATATACATACATAATGATAGTTTTCTAATGAAAGAAAGCTAGCTTGTTACCAGACGACTAGGCATGTAGGTGTGTACTTAGCCCACCAACATAGTGTTTTAGTTCCAGGCTCAATGCCGTGTGTGTGCATGTTCAGTGGAAAAACATATATCGGTGCTCTACATAAATTTGCATCATATGTAGGGAACGTACATGCGTGTGTGGATGATGTGATTGTCATCTTGTACTTTAAAAATAGTTTTCTGATGGAAAATGTTCTCGAGATCGCGCTGGTAATCTTTGTGGTGGAACTAACAGCTCCACCACGAAAGGCGGCAGCGCGCGGTGACGCCGCTAACGGCCGTCCCTTTCGCGCCGTATTCTAGAGATCCCATCCATCTCTCCCCCCTCTACCTCCTAAAAGCCAAAAAAGAGGCGGCGAGAGCACAAATCCCACATACACATAGTGCGCGCTCGCTTTACGCGAGGGGGGAGAGAGAGAGAGAGAGAGAATTCGTGTTTAGCTTTTCTTGTAGCTTGGTTTGCTTCCGCAGCCATGGCCGATCCGGCCGAGGAGATCGTCCCCGCGCCACCGCCGACCCCTGCGGCGCCCGCCGAGGGCGGCTCGGCCCCGCCGGTGCCGGTGGAGCCGCCCGCCGACGCCGCCGCCTCGCCGGAGAAGGTGGTCCCGCCGGCATCTGCGCCGGCCACGACGGCGAGGGCCCGGGGGTTCAGGCTTCTTGGGGAGGACACCTCCGTGCATAAGGCTCTTGGGGGCGGTAAAAGTACGGAATTCTCCGTTCCTTTTCTTTTCCCTTGATTCTTTTTGTCTAATACGCGCCTACGCAGTACTCCTGCTTAATTGCTTCATACTATTAGTACTGGATTTTGTTTCCTCCTTTGAGGATCAGTTCGTACTACAGGAGGGCGAGTTCCAGTGGGTTTATTTCTTGTGTTGGCTCGATTGGGAAGTGCTTAGCTAATTTCCAAGACAAAGTGCCTGGGTGGTTGTTTATTTGCTTACTTTTGATATCTGCACTTAGTAAGATCTTCCAGTATTTGCGATTGTTTTGTTGTCGTAGATGTTGTTCGCTAATTGGAGGTTGAGTTCTCAACTTGTATTGCCGAGTGCGGATTGCGTGAAGAAGAGAAACGTTTACTCCGTCTTTGTTAGAAATACTGGATAGCTATGCTAAATAACAATTTCAAAAGACATCTTTTACCCAAAGAAAGCACCCACCTATAATTTTTTGAATTTGTGGTTTCTTGCGAGTTCCTCCATATTATCTACGCAGTTAGCAATCCGTTGGTCTCACATCTATCAAATAAAAGGGGCATGCTGTCACTCAAAGGTTTCCTTGTTACCTTCTAGGCTGAACAAAGTGTATAAAGTTCATGAACTGTTTGACCGAGATCCCTTCGTTTTTTATTTTATTTTGTAGAATACTCTTGCGAAACCTTATAGTTCAGAAATACGATTCAAGAATAGTCGAATATGTGCTACTAGTAAGCAACATATTGATAAAATTAGTCAATCTAAATATAAAGTAAGTAGCTACCTGCTTCCTAGGTAACACAAAAACTAAAGAAATGTTCAATCCGATGCTTTAAATAGCTTTGCTGTTTGATGGACCCAGTAGATGTAATGATGATGGAAAGTATCAAAAAGAAAGGTGGGCGTCTCTGTTGGAATCAATACCTTTTTTATCCAGTTTCCCTATGAATGATATGTTACCCCCGAAAAGATTGTAATGAGTCTTGTTGGTGACTTCTGGCAAGTGGCAACACCAACTATATTATAACAGTGAATGCACCTTTGAATTATGGGGGCCTTTCCCTCCACTTTATCTAGATCCATATGCAATACCAACTTAGTCCACTTTGCTGAAGTGTCAATTTTAATCTTCTTGCACCTTGATCTAAGCAATGCTGTGTGATCTCTTGCCATAGACAGCAATGCTTAAAACTATATGTTTTTTTTTAGCAGAACTGTAGCCGATGTCTTTGGAGGATCATCCTCTTCTCTTACTATGGCAGTTCCTTTGTTCTTGAAAAGAGAAAAGGTTTATGGTGCTGAAGTTTAGGGGAGGTCAGGGTTAGGCAGGAGGTTGCCAGTCTCAGGGTAGTGAAATAGATACACAATAATTCTTACAATTATATTTTTGATATTAGCAGAAGTGTGGCTCATGTAGGGCTCCCAAAACCAGCGAGAACCGCCTGGTTTCCATTTTTTTTGGGACTTGGTGGTACCATTGCCGGTTCACCGTCCTTTTAAATTAACTTCTACACCAACATGCTTATAATTGCTTGTAGTATTATATTGAATTTCTAAAATTTCGAAAAATCCCCAAAGTCAGAAAGGTTTCTGGGTGGTTTTCAGCAAGAAACCGGAACCGTCCCTCTTGTTTTGGGGCCTGTTCCAGTCTCCTAAACCCTGGGCTCATCTCCTTCGGAATTTGCCACCCTCTGATCTTTTGCCATGGTACCTGGTTTCCTTGTTGTTGAAAAGGGATAAAGAGCATGGTGCTGAAGTTTAGGAAGGTCAGGGGTTGGGTGGGAGGGTGTCAATGTCACACAGTCAATGTAGTAAAAGAGAGGAAAAAAACTGAATCCTAAAGTGCATGCTAAAATTCAAATGTGATCCACAATATTTTATATGCAGGCCCTACTACAAGATTGGAAGGTTTAAATTGTTATTTGATGGTGAGTTCAAATAGTCAGAACTTGCAATGAAGTTTTTTTTTAAAAAACATTGTGTTTAGGGGTGTGTGCAGGGTAGATTGATCCCACATGTTTCAGCAGAAACACCCAAAATAATATTAATATTGACAATTTAACACTTTTAAAAGAGTTGTGACCCCACAGGGTATGAGTCGTGGATTTGCAACTTCGCCACTGGGTTGGGGTTATTAGTGTACACGGGACTAAGTAAGCAAATGAGAGAGATAGTTAAATAGATATGCATAAAATCGATGAGGAATCCAGAATTCCAGATATTATATTTGCAGGCCTACTTATGATTTGCTTATTCCCCCTCTGGTTAATGATCATAAATTGATGTATGGAGACATCTGCAAACTCATAACATACCTAAATTGTTTTGCTGTTGTTGATTAGAGTAGTTCTATGTAGGGTTCAGCTGCAAATTGTAGAAAATCATAAACTAATTTTGTGCATGTCTGTTTTAAAGATAATTTTTTACAATGTCTGCAGAGGTTAAGTTGTTCTCAAGGAATAGGTTAGGTTCGTTTTTGTTTATGACATGGCTGATAGATGTGTAAATTTGAAGTTTTTTTTCCTGCTATAGCTACAATAGCTCTATTTGTAGGGAGGACATCGTGCAGTATTGTAAATAAAATTATGAGGTCATGGCAGCATGGTGACGGTTCTAATTGCTCTCTGTGTTTCTTTTGTTACACTTGTGTGCAGCTGCTGACGTACTGTTATGGAAAGACAAGAAGACCACTGCTGTAGTGATAGGTGGCACAACTGTCATATGGGTTTTGTTCGAAGTGCTCGATTACCATCTCTTAACTCTGCTATCCCATGTGATGATTGGTGCCCTGGCCATCTTGTTCCTGTGGTCCAAGGCTACCACCCTTATCAAGAAGTGAGATGTGTGATGATTCCCACATGTTCTGGTTGGCACTGCTTCCATCTTGTTTACATCAAGTGTTCCTTTTTCAGGAGTCCACCGGATATTCCTGTAGTCCAGATATCTGAAGATGTTGCTGTGAATGTGTCAAGAGCATTACGCAATGACATCAACAGGGCACTTAACTTGTTTCGGGAGATTGCTATGGGGCATGATCTAAAGAAGTTTCTGGGTGTATGTTTCTGCCATCGAAACTATTAGCAGTTCTCTTTGCTCTGGTGATTGCTTGAGGATTGCCTAACAGTTCTCTTGTGCATTTTAGGTGATTGTTGCTCTTTGGATTCTCTCAGAAATAGGAAGCTGCTGTGACTTCCTCACCTTAATATACGTTGGTAATGAATCTTTTTTACTCGCACAATATTGTTGAGAACCTGTGATGTTCTAAGATATTGGACTGATCAATTTGAGATCCCGAACAGCTGTTCTGATGCTCCATACCGTGCCGATCTTGTACGACAAGTACCAGGATAAGGTGGACCACTTTGCTGGACGGGCGCACACAGAGGCCTGCAAGCAGTACGAGGTTCTGGATGCCAGGGTTTTGAGCAAGATACCCAGGGGTCCATTGAAAAATAAGAAGCAGAACTAGAATAAATGGCAACTCGATCCGAAGACTGGCATCTTCTGCATTGCATGTTTGGTTTGTGGTTTCCGTGGTGCATACATAATCTTTCTGCTGGCTGCGGCTTCCGCGAGCCGTGCTGCTTCTGGGTGGCTGCTGCTGTTTGTTTTTGTGATGCCGGTTAGTATTACTCCTACCCTGTATGCCTGTATCTAAATGTGACTGAAAAATGTTCGAATGCTACTTTTCTACTACTGCGGTTGCTTGTAAATATCCGTGATAAAAACAAACCCTTGTTCCTGATCTGCAATGTTCGAAATCGAATGCTACGTTTCTACTACTGCCGTTGCTTGTAATATCGGTGATAAAAACAACCGAAAATTCCATCTATAGCACAAGTCGAAAATTCCATCTATAGCACTAGTCGTGTCTGGTACCAAATAATACTACAAACGAAGCCCAGTTCCAAGTAATAGCGTAGGGTCACGTATGTTATTTTGAGGGTCATTTCTAATTTCTCAATTAGAGAAAAATTGAAAAGAAGAAATAGAAAAAGAAAAAGAAAAATAGAAGGCGTGGCCCACCTAATCATTGAGAAAGATGAGAAAGAAGGAAAAGGTAAGGTTGGAGACCTTTCTCCAACCCTATCAGAGGAGTGCGGCTGGGGTTTTTCCCCTATGCGAGTGGCGGCGGATCATATGGCAGAGGCGGCCCAGGCGCTTTGTACGTCGGCCGGTGTTAGCGGTAGCACGACCTTCTCCTCTTCTTAAGGCAGCCTCCCTTCGTCTTGCTTCACCGGGTACACAATGAACTTTTTCCCCTTTTGGTTATTCCTCTCTTCCGATTTGGTTTCGGTTTTGAGCGGTGTGAGCTGCTGCGCTACCGTAGTTGGTCACGATGCCGTCGGTAGTGAGGTCCGGTTCATCCTTGCGCACTTCTTGTTCGATTCTTTGCGCCATCTCCCTGTTGAGGTCGCGTTGAGGAAATTGGGGTGTTGCGCCATTGAGGCTTAGACCCGGTCGGCTCGGGCTTGATTTGGGAGAGAAGGCTTCGGATTAGTGCTGATTGTGTTGCTCCTTGGGTGCATTCGGCCGGTGCATTTTTCTATGTTTCTTGTGCGGCATTCTCCTGTATCTCGACTTCACAATTTGGTGTGTCTCGAATTGTGGATTTACATTGTATCTCCGACGACCTCGTCCGTTTATCGCTGCATAGCGGGGCGATTGGTTTTATGAGTTAGCGCTTTCATGTGCCTTGCTCGGTTCTACTCGGTGGCTTCGAGTGCCATTCGCTCTGTGAGTTCTCTGTTTTTCAGTTTGCATTACTTTGCTAAGTACGCCGTGCTAGTTGAATTACTTCTGTATTATTGTGTAGCACTAGGAGACTTTGCTTAGTGATGTTGTGGGCCCGGTTAATGCTCGATGATGAATTGTTGTCAAATTGAGATGAATATGACAATTGAGTATAAATTGGTCTTGAGCTAGGATATTACTTGTTGTTTTCTATTGTCCAGTGCAATTGGTTCATTCGGTTGTATGCTTGCTGTCACTGTGATTCATTCAGTACCTTTTGTTTTCGGTGACTCACTTTGATTCATTAGGTTCTGTCTTCAGTTCATTGTGATTCAATTTTAGTCATTATTATACTTCTTGTCAATTGATATTTTGAGTATTAGAATAAATTGCTTGCTGCCCAATGATGTCAGAATTGATAATTCACATGAACATGGCTGATTAGAATAGCATGTTTTTATTTTGAGCTCAATTTCTAATCTATTTCAAAGTAATTGTCATATTCAATTTGTGATTAAACTTTGACACAAGTATCGTGTGGGCCAAGATTTCATCTTGTGTGACTCGATATCTGAGAGCAATAAACAAACATTTAAATCTGAGCATTATGTTGATTTTATATGTTTTACGGTCCTATCTCTTGAGCATATTATCATGTTTAATTGACATGAAGAAATTACATGTTTATATATCAATTTTGTCATTTATATGCTGTTGGAAATATGCTTTAACTATCATAATTGCAGACGGAATTATATTTGAATATTTGATAAACCGCTAATTTTACAGCAATTCAGAAAATCAATAATGGAAGAAATGGCTTCCTCGTCTAATGTCGTTAGTTCGGAAGTATTCGACGGTGCCAACTTTAAACGTTGGCAGGCTAAAACAAAACTATGGCCGACTGACTTCAGACTTTTCTAGGTCATTTCAAATCCTCCAATATTCCCATTGGAAACCACTGTTATGACACGGTAGGAGGATGCGAACAATTCAATCTGAGCTCATTTGTTAGCCATCCTATCCAACCGGTTGTTCGATGTGTACGTTAACTTTAAAAATGATAAGCAACTCTGGGACAACTTTATGAGAAATATTCTGAAGGGGATAATGGGAATGAGTCATTCATAACTGTTACCTACTTGAACTTTAAGATGGTTGAGGGTCGGTCGATGATGGAGCAGCTTTATGAGCTATAACTCTATGTACATGACTTAAGTCAGTACGATTGTATCCTACCAGAGAAGTTCCAAGTAAATGTCATCCTAGCTAAGTTACCGTCCTTGTGGCGTGACTTTATGACCGCTCATAGGCATATAAAGGATCGCTTGACTCTCAATGAGCTGTCAGCTGCTATTAATGTCGAAGAGCATGCAAGAGCCGGTGACAGTACATGAAAGGCTCAAGTTCAGGCTCATCAGGTGGAGGTCAAGAATGCTGGAGGCATTGGGAAAGAGAAAGTCAAGAATCAACCCCAGAACAAGCTCAAAGGAAAGAAATTGAAGAAGGAGAAAATAGTATGCTTTGTTCGTGGAGTGGTTGGTCATAAAGCCAACCATTACCGCAATCGTAAGGGCAATGGTCATTCTCCTATTCAGCATAAAGGCCATAAGGTTGAAGTGAATATCACATTGGCTAGTTCCAGTTCAGAAGGGTATGTACCTTAGGCCTTTATGACAAGTCCATCTATTGATTAGTGGATTGATACAAGTGCTACTAGACATATATGTGCTGATCAATCTTGTTTCTCTTCATTTCAGGCTGAAGGTGGTGGATCCGTCCTTATAGGAAACGGAGCCGCTGCTACAGTGCGTGGGATTGGATAGGTTTGTTTGAAGCTCACTTCAGGCAAAACACTCATCCTAAAAGACGTGTTGTACGTGTCTACAATGACTCTCAATCTAATGAGTTGGTCTATGCTGTGTAGGCAAGGAATAAAGTTTGTGTTTGAGTCAAATAAGGTCGTGTTGATCAAATTTGTTAATTTTGTGGGCAAATGCTATGATAGCGGAGGCATGTTCCGCTTGCCTATTCTTGATTTCAATAATATAAATATTTTTAATATTTCCCATTGAAATGAAATTCATGATTTTTGGCATTCTCGTTTATGTTATGTTAACTATGAAGTCATTGTGTGGTTAAGCAAAATAAGTTTAATTCCAAGCTACAATTTTGAGAAGGGCTCTAAGTATGAAGTGTGTGTGCAAGTAAAGCAACCCCAAAAAACTTTTCATAGCATTAAAAGGCAGAGCACCTCACCACTTGAGCTAATTCATCTTGATCTTTGTGAGATGAATGAAATATTGACTAAAGGTGGCCAACGATATTTTTTAACTCTTATAGATGATGCAACTAAGTATTGCTACATTCACTAATTACTTAAGTCGAAAGATGAAGCACTAAAGTGGAAAATCAACTAGAAAAGAAAATCAAATGGTTAGGGTCGGACCAAAGTAGTGAATACGTCTCAAATGAATTCTCTCAATACTGTGAAGAAAGTGGAATAATTCATGAAATCACTCCACCATACTCACCCCAATCAAATGGAATAGCCGAAAGGATGAACTGAACTCTTTGTGACTTGGTTAATGCTATGCTACAAAGTTATGGTATGTTGGACTATTGGTGGGGTGAAGCAGTTCTCACAGCTAATTATGTCCTCGATAGAGTTCTGCCTCGCAATCAAGAGAAAACACCTTATGAAGGATGGAAGGGGAGAAAACCTAACGTATCTTTTGTTTGAACTTGGGGATGCCTTGCAAAAGTGCATTTGTCGTTACCAAAGAAAAGAAAACTTGATCTTAAGACTGTTACTTGTGTCTTTCTAGGGTATGCTAAAAATAGCATGACTTATATATTTCTAGTGGTCAAATCCGAGGTGAGTTCGTGACGTGACTGACGAGGATATAATAATCCTCATTTAATTATTTATCTGTAATTCATATTATGGATAATAATGATGTCATATAGTTCTTAAGTATACCCCTTAATATTCATAAGGGAGAAGCTAGAGGTCGTAAGTTCTTCTACGACCACCCCATAGTCGTAAGTCCTTCTATGACTACCCCATAGTCGTAAGTCTTTTTATGACTATGTCTTGATCGTAAGCTCTTCTATGATCAGTTTATGGTCGTAAGCTATTCTACGACCACCCCCTGGTCGTAAGCTCTTCTACGATCAGTCTCTAGTCGATGTGGCTTACAAACATGTGGGCCTAATTAAGCGGGGAATCTTTCGCACCATATTTAAAGATATGGGCAGTAAACTATGCCGTTTTTCTCTGGAATAATGGCACGATTTAACTCCTTGTCATGGTGATAACTGCCTCGCAACGTGGGAAACGTTACTACTCCCACAATAATCTCTAGTAACGGCTCCATAATCTGGAACATTAAGGTGTCCTTTTGTAACATCCCAAATGTATAATTAGGGTTAATCAAGTATAATTATATGTGTAGAAATTAAAACTTTTTCTCACATCTTGAAAAACCCTAAAATCTCATGTGATTTTTGTCCAAGAGTTGTGTAATCCAAAACACAAAGCTCTTGTCGACCAAAAATCAAACTCATTCTCCAATTATCTTAAATCTTGTGTCAAACATTTGAATATATTTTCCTTGGTCCCAAAAACTGATATGGGACCCTTCAAAAAATATCATGAGTTATAACACTTGTTGATAATTTTGGAGGCAAAACAATCCTTTAAACAACCTTCATGAATTTCCTGAGAAAATGCATTGCATAATAACCTCTGGAAATTTTATGCAAGGTTGATCTCATTGTCAGCAAGCTCCAGCTTAAAATTTCATCAAATTTGGAGTTCATTTGCTATCTCAAATAATTCGCTAAGTTTCAATTTGTTAAAAACTAAATTTAAAAGCCTACACTATTCCTTGGGCTAGCCATATTCAAAGTCGTCCAGCCCAACCGTGTTCCGCACCTCGCCAGACCTCATCTCCATTTGATCAAATCGCAGCCGCTGGATTTACATCCAACCGCCACGACCTCCTCCGCGGTCAACACCGCAAGGACCTCCCCACCTCATGAGGTCATTGCCGCTGATCCGTGATCAACTGGCCATGACCTCCCCGTGTTAAACCTCAAAGACCTCCTCGAACTGTTAAACCATCGTGCGAGGTCATCCCATTTGTTGAGGTCGAGCTGCGCTGGATCAAATCCAACACCCACGACCTCCTCCTCAACATACTCGGTCAGTCATCCCACTGCTGAGGTCATAGCCCTTGGATCCAAGATCCATGGCCCCGACCTCCCTCTCATCGTTAAACTAAACAAACCTTCCACTTAACCTAGGTCGTAGCCATTGATCAAATCCAACAACTCACGACCTCCTCCTGCTATCAAGCACTCGCAACCTCCCCCATCTTTTGTTGTGCACCGTTAGATTTAAAATCTACTACCACGACCTCCTTTTTGTCTCATGCGCACTGATTCCTCAACAAGACGTGAGATCGTAGCCCTTAGATCTAAATCTAAAGGCCATGACCTCCCTTGCGCTATGCAAGCTCAGACCTCCACCTCCTTTGATCGAACCCTTAGATCTAAATCTAGCGGTCCCGACCTCCCTTGCCTCTGCTATGATCATATTAGACCTCCCGGTCATTGTGTGCCCTTGATTTAAATCCAAAGGCCATGACCTCCCTCATGTCTTTTGATCGCGTGCGTTAAGTCCTCACCGAGGTCCGCGACTGCTGGATGGAGATCCAACGCTTTGGACCTCTGCCCCTTTTCCTCACGTGCGTTGCGATGACATGAAATCGGAGGGCCACGACCTCCCATCCTTGATCGTGTGGCGGGACCTCCTCCCACCACTTAAAACATAACGGTTCAAAATGAGATCCGATGGTTAGGACCTCCTGTGTCTTATCCAACGGTCATAAGGACCTCCTCGTTCTTCTCCTTCTCTCGCGCGCATGCGTGCTCGAGCGGTGGAGTTAATGTCCACTGTCCTCTCAGGCACCTTTAATCTCTTTTGTCGACCGCAGATTTAATGCAGTGTCGCCTTCCGCCTCATGGGTCACTCGCACCGCCACCATGTCCACTTTACGCCCCGTCCAATCGCTCGACCATGCCATGGGCCAAGCTCACCAAGAGCTTAGCCAAGGCCTAAAACCTCTTTGCCCTAAGTATAAGAACACCCCACCGTGCCTTTTATCTTCCTTTACAAGCCTTTGTTCCTTGCTCGCTTCTCCCGTGCTTGTGAACTCTAAACCACCAAACCATCCTTGGCCGCCATTGTTGAGTTTGAAGCTCCTTGGTGGGCAAGGGTCGCTGGAGATTTCTTCTTCCTCTCCTTGCTTCCATTTGTGCCTTCCTCTGGGACCAAGACCTCACTGCTTTGGTTTGGACATTTACAGAGGTGGACAAAGTGGAATCTGAGCTCGAGCTTTGGCCGTGGAGCACCTTTCTTCCCAACTCCAATATCGCCTCCACGACCTCCCCAAAGACCTTAGGACCTCCGTGTACTTCCCGTTAGTCCTTTAGCTGGGCACCCGCATGTATGTTGTTGCGAGCTTCTCTTGGGCACACGCTTGAATGGATGTCGCGAGCTTTAATTCGCATTTTGAATTTTTGCCGTGTTGTGCCTTCGTGTTCTCTCCGGCCACGGCGCTTAAGACCGCCGCCGTTGAAGGAGGTCCACCGCGCGCAAGGCTATTGCACACTCGGTGGTACCATTGATGTCGCCACGAGGCCTACATCGCCGGCGAGAACCATCTTTTCAAACTCGGTTTTGTCGGACGTACACGGCGGCGCCATTGTCGTTTTAGGACAAAGATCCGCCGCGATTAATGCGCTCATCATTACTCAAATCATTGTAATCATTGATGTCTTAACGCCTTAAATCCACCCTTTAATGCGCATTTAAGACCTCCCGCCAGCGACGACCTCCTTGATGTCCAACACAGATTTATTCATGTCCAAGCGCGCGCGCAAGTTAAGGCGCTGGTCTGGACCTCCATGACCTCCTCCAAGGAGATCCGGAGCGCCCAAGACCTCCCTTGCGCATCGTGGCCGCCTGCACCTCCTCGGAGGTTCTGTGGACGTTGAGGACCTCCCTTAGGACCTCCCTAGGTTATCTCACCGCTCATGACCTCCCCGGTAGATCTTGACCGTCAAGGTCCTCCTCGACGATCTCGAACCATCGAGGACCTCCTTGAACATCTCGACCGGCCCAGACCTCCCCGTGAGGTCTTGACGATGTAGATCTTCCTTGGGGAGATCTTGATAGTTTGGACCTTCCTTTGGAAGATCTCAACCGCTGAGGACCTCCCTTTAGATCTGGTCCGCTCCGACCTCCTTCCCGTGTTGTGGTCCGCTGATTTTCGCATCTACGGCCCCGACCTCCCTCATCTCGCAAGCAGTGCGTTGCTAGGAGGTCCAGACCTCTGACCTCCCGAGCTGCAGGCGTTGTTCACCGGGAGGTCTGAGCCGCTGATTTAAGATCTGTGGCTCACGCCCTCCCATACCCTTGTGAGTTTTAGGAATTCCAAAGGAGGTCTTAGTTAAACCGAAATAAGGTATAGACTTTAGAATTTCATATCTCCTTCGCTTTGAATCCTTTTGAGGTCATTCAAATTGTGTTAGCCCTGTATTGAACTTGACTTTAATCCAAAAATGATTGTAAGTTGAGTTCAGCTCCAGAGCACAGCTTTGCCATTAGATTTTAAAACCAACTTTAAAATGTGCACTTAAATCAATGCTTAACTTGTAAAATACATAACTAATGCTCCATAGACTATTTGTGGGTGAGACCAACTTTGTTGGTTTCTCTCTAGTGAACTCACTGTGGAAATTAGTTTGAGCATGTTGCTGTTAGGAAATTGAGAACTTGTGCATTATAATTTTGTTCAAGTTCTTGTTTTTGAAAAATTATAGAAAGTGCAATATAGCTCCAAATGAGATGAACTCAATTGTGTTATTCATCTCATGAGGTGCTGGTTTTACAGTAAAATTTCAGCTTCGCTGCTGTTATAGAAAATGTTGCCTCATAATTAAATTAGTGAATAGTGCAGTTTGGTATTTTAATAGGTTGAGCAGAATTGATTTCATCATATCTTTTGCATTGAGAATCCAAATCAATTGGTTCTTGTTGCTAAATTCATGATAAATCATTGTCTTGCTGCTGTAAAATTTTCAGAGAATTTGGAGTTCGTTTGTTGTGCTATCTTTGTTGCCTTTCGTCGTTTTATCGGTTCTTTATCGCTTCCGTTAGGATTCGACATTTGTGGTGATCCCGAGAGCGACCCTCTGCCACAATTTGACCACCAGCAACAAGGCAAGCAGTTTGATCATTTCCCACCATGTCCCATTACTTTAAAGCTTAATATATTGTTTTACTTCTATGTATGCATGCTACTTTGTGTTAAATGTCGCTAGCAAGCCTATAGTTGCATGATCTGTAGGAATTGTTTATCCTCTACTACCATGAGCCTAGGTTATTTGCTGTGGTGGGAGCTCGTTGGATGAGCTCTTATCGCTTAGTAGTTTCGATGTAAATTGCTTAGACATGCTTAGTTATCGGTAGAAATGGGCGATCATCGACTTCGTTGATGGTCTTGATCACTCAAAAATGATTATTACTCCTATATGTCCAGCACTTGTGCTTTGATTAATTTGTAAAATCAAAAAAATGAAAATAAAAGATTGATTTAGACTTGGGCATATTGGATGGATGGTGCGGTTTTTGGATGTGGTGGTATGCCTGGGTCCCTAAGGACCGAGTACTTGGGTCACTAAGTTGTTTATTTCACAGACTAACCACGCTGAGGCATATGGAACCCTCTTGACTAAGTACTCTAGGAGGTGTTAATTATGAGCGAGCTCGGTTGGTGTGTTTTCAAAAACAAATGTATATGTATAGTGTGGGAGGGAGCATTAGCTTCCTGAAGGTTGTGATGTCTCTTTCTCCCGTGGGTTGTGCAGCTCAGAATTAGCATTCATCCTTTGAAAGGTCTCAGAGGACTTAGCTGCACAAAGACACCTTCTAAGTGTGCGAAAGGAAAGGCGGTCTCGACGTGGGTACAAGTGGTACACCCCGCAGGATAAAACTATTCAATAGCCTCGCCCCAGGTTATGGACATGCTTGGTAAGGTCGTTCAAGACTAGACTACAACCTTTAATTAAAACTTGACATGGTTGGTATGAACGGGAGTTCATGCTATTGTTGTGGTGACTTGGGTTAGTCACTTCCGTGATTGTTCTTGTTGTTGTTATTATGTTATTATCTCGTTGTTACTTCAACATTTAAAAATGCTTTGCCAAATTGCCTTCAATCTACTATGTTATTGCAAATAAATGTTGCTTTATGCTAAAATGAGTCCAAAGCCTCATCCACTTAAATAAAGCTTGCATGTAGCTATTTATAGTTCTCGTTATCTCACACGTAAGTCTTGCGGAGTACTTTATGTACTCATCCGCCGTGGTTGTGGCAATTTTTGTGGCTTTTGTTGCAGAGGAAGAAGGAGAGCTCCAAGAGCCTCTCTTTGTGCTACGTGTTGCGCTTTCTTCGACGACTAGCTTGGCGGTCCGATCGATGCCTAGGGTTAAGGCACACCGATTGGCTTTGTGTTATAGCCATCTTTATGGCACTTTTGCTTCCACTGTTATCTTTTGTATTTATCGCTTTTTGGCCTAAGGGCCTCTTTTGTAATATCTATTCCATATTAATGTTAACTTCGGTTTGTTGCTTATGTTCTATGTGTTGTATGGAATTGATACATTCTTTTGTTGTGAGGTATGTATACCGCATTCGAAGTATACATCTCTCGACCGGTTTATTTGGTTGATAATACTAGGTCAATCGGATGACTAAGTATTATGAGCCTAATAATAATAAACGTCGGGGTCTCACACCTTTGGACTGGAAGAACAACAGCACACTCCGAGTACTATAAAAGGCAGAATCATTAGAAGGATTAGAGAGAGAAAAATCAAGAGCACAAGGCACATCATTTTAGTCTTTCTCTTGATATTGTAATCTAGCATACTCAATACATACACATAGAAGTAGGGTTGTTATTTTCTCAGGAGAAGACTTGAACCTGTATAAAATCCCTATGTCTCCTTCTCTACGTGATTTTGAGCCTAGGGGAACCCCCGAATCAAACAATCTTTACGTAAGTTCGGTTCTAAAACACCAACAGTTGGCGCCGACCGTGGGCTTCTGCGAGTCACCAGCTTTCTTTGCTCTTTTCCAACTCTTAATTCTCTCATGGCAAGAGAGTGGAACGAGGAGAACTAGTTCGACTTGGCCGATTACGCAGATATCGACATGGATGCCGGTTTCAACTACAAGCCGAGTACTGCATCATCCGATGGTGACGTCGCCCCCGGAGATCATTCTCCAGGAGACCATCCCATCGATGGAGTTAAGGAGGGATCCTTATCCCCCACAACGATATGTACAGATGAGGAACCAGCTTCCTTAGAGGGCAAGGGTCCATCCGACCACAATGAGAGCTCTCCTAAGGCAGGCTCAGAGCATGGCGAGGGTTCTCCCTCCAAATGTTCAAGTCTATCTGAGGCAGTTCGACCTGGCACGACAAGTCTTAGAAGTCATAATTCCGGACCTTCATCAGCATCTGGTGGTCCTCTCTTTTCGGTTAACCCAGCCAAGGATGCCATCAAACACACTTCTCTTGCGAGTTCGACCATCCCAATGCAGGGCTCACCTACGGACGAAGACGGCTATAACCCGGAATTCTCCTTCCTGGAGGGATTTACTCCAAGTCGCCAGATGGTGTCATTCGACTACTCCTCAAGCGAGGAGGCCTCAAGCGAGGAGGCCTCAAGCGCAAGTGGAGTTCATCAACGAGAGGTCTTCGTCCTTCCCTCAGGTAGCAATAACTCTCTTAGAGGCAGGACTGAGGACGCTGCCCGACGATCATACCCTACGACCGCTCGTGGAAATGGCAAGGACACCTCCGGCGATGAGCAGAGTCAATACTCTGATGAGCATGCAGGAAATCCTCGAGATCATTGCACTTCACTAAGGCAAGCTCAAGGATCAGGTATGGATGATTCTGAAACAACCCAACAGAAACGAATTGTAGCTTAGAGAAATTTGCCTGAGTGCGTTCAATACTAGTCAGAAGAAATTCAAGAACTCCAACATATCAATGATCTGCTCGAAAATCCATCTCGAGAACTCTCCCGAGCGCCTGGTTACGATCTCTTCGCCGAAGAGATCGCACGAAGGCTACGAAGTACGATGAGCAAACTTGAGCGTCCTCACCGACATCATTCTGGAAGTCGTAGCAGTACGGCTCTGACAACTTCCAGTCATTCGAATAACTCACTACATGGAGATCGCCGCAAGATGCATCATTCCCCAAACTAGAAAGGGGTTCCACGGGTGCCTGATGATCAAAAAGCTCTAAGGAGAGGTGATCATTCGCCACTCCGACTCAGAGGTCTGCAACAGCAAACAAGATACGAGGAGTATTACCCTCATAGGATTGAGACTTATCATAAGTTAGATTCACCCATTGCTGGGTATCGTCGTGAACGATCGCCTGGCGACATCAACCCCTCTTTCTTGTGAAGAAGACATTACGATGTGATTACCGGATGCCAGGCATTCTCGCCTGACCTCTGAGCAGTTCACTGGCCGCCGCGGTTTCGACCAGGGAACATGGAGAAGTTTGATGGGTCTCAAAATCCCATCGAGTTTCTTCAAATCTACATGACCACTGTCTGAGCAGCAGGAGGAGGAGAGCGTGTCATGGCGAATTACCTTCTGACTGTGCTTGAAGGGTCCGCTCAATCGTGGTTGTTAAACCAACCGCTCGAGTCGATTTACTCGTGGCAACACCTCTGCGACCTTCTACTAGCCAATTTCCAAGGCACCTACCATCGCCCTGGGAAGGAAGACGACCTGCACAAGATAAGACAAAACGACCACGAGACATTACGCCAATTCATCAGGCATTTCAGTCAGGTTCGCAATTCAATTCCTGAGGTTTATGACTCAACTGCCCACACCTAGATCTCCACCATTGTGAAATCCCCTCCTCCGGCTCTTCACCGCCACCGAATCCCCCCTCCCTTGTATCTCCACCGCCATCGAGCCCTCCTCCTCCTCCTCCTCCATCGGCTCTTCGCTGCCATCGCATCTCCCTCCTCCCCTGGATCTCCTCCGTCGTCGAGCCCTAGAGACTCCAAGGTCGGAGTACGTGTGGCTAATGACTTCTTCGGCGTGAACCTGGCAAGGACCCTCCCCTCCTTGGACGCGACAAGAGAAGTTGAGGGCCCCACAGAAGGCCATGTGGGCATCATAGGGAGCACTCTCATAGTAGCGAGCAAATCGAGGATGGCCTTGATGTCATTGACTGTGAGCTTCCTACTTTCTAGCAGAAGGGCCACCCTGGGGAGTCGCACCAGCCTGCCGGGTGGGGGTGCTGCAGCGAACACCGCTAAGTTGAGGGTGGATTGGGTGGCAGCGAACACCGCTAAGTTGAGGGTGGATTGGGTACTCGTACTCTTCCTTCCTTCCATGGGCTGGGGAATTCGACCAGCCGGCTGGGTGGGGTGCTCAGCGAACACCGCTAAGTTGAGGGTGATAAGGTATGTCTTGAAGTTGAGTCTGGTTCCTAAAGCCGTGAAGACTCTTCCAAAATCGGGAAGTGAGCGAGAACCTCTATCGGAGACAATCTTCTTGGGTACACCATGTAAACAAACAATCTTGGCCACATATAATTGAGCTAGTTTGCTACTCACGATAAGTGGTCTTATTTGGAATGAAAGGGCCACCCTGGGGAGTCGCATCAGCCTGCTTGGTGTAGGGTGCTCAGCGAACACCGCTAGTTGAGGGTGGATTGGGTACCTTCCTTCCACTGCCCGGCTCGGGTCGATGATAATGCGGCAAATTCAGCGATTTCTCGCTTCATCTTGACCCCAATACTTCTCCTTGAGATCTGGTACATTTTGGTACTTAGGGATGAATGGGTAAAGGTGATTCATGAGCTTCTTTTAGAATTGTTGTTTTAATTCCTGGCGATTAGGCACCACATCACGATTCCAAACCATCTTGTTCCTTGCTCATCCTCGAGAGAATCACAGGGCTTTGCCTCTTCTCATATTCTTTTGATTTCTTTGATGTCTTCGTCTTCTAGCTGTTTTCTCTAATCGACTCTGAAGAGTGGGTTGAACTTCAAAAGCATTGACACATCCTTGGTTGACAATCTCGATTTAGATGCTTGATTCTTCATACAATTACGGTGATTCTTACGAACGAGGATGGTATTGCAATCGCCTTTCTACTGGGGCATCTGCAACTACATTTGCTTTACGGATGATAATGAATTCCAAGTCGTAATCTTTTATCGGCTCTAGCCATCTTCGTTTATGCGAGACTTGTAGGCGGGGCATCGAACCGCTCGTGCTCGGTAGTCGGCAAGGCCATGATGGTAGATGAAGGGGGGAGGAGGCGTGCTTCGGATTGCGAGATAGCTGTTATGAATAGCAACTTGTATTCATCATGAGGCCAATAGGCCAATATATATACACAAAGTACAGGAGGTGAATATGCAAATAACCCCTCATAACAATGGGGAATAACACACTATACATATATCTCTAACACTCCCCCTCAAACTCATGGTGGATCAACAACACCGAAGTTTGGAGAGGTAGAAGCCGTCTTTGCACTCAAGTCTGGCCTTCGTGAAGAAATCCGCTATTTGAAGCTCTGAAGGCACATACTGAAGAGCAATCACCTGATCATGCACACAAGACCTCATGAAGGAAGCATCAACACCAATATGCTTGGTGAGCTCATGCTTCACAGGGTCACGAGCAATACTGATAGCACCTGTACTGTCTAACAAGAGAGGAGTCGATGTGGTGACAGAAACACCAAAATCCTCAAGTAACCACCGTAGCTAAGTAATCTCGCAATAAGAGAGCTATAGCTCGCAACTCGGCTCAGACTCGAACGGACATCGCACTGCTTTCTTCGCCTTCCGTGCAATGAGAGAACCACCAAGAAAAACACAAGAAGCAGAGATAGATCGGCGATCGAGGGATCGCCGCCCAAGTAGCATCCTAATAAGCTCAAGCTATAATGAGCTGGAGTGTGGAAAGAAGAGACGGCGAGAGATAGTCCCACAAAGGTATCGCAGAACTCAAAGAAGGTGGCTGTAGTGGACCTGAGTGGGAGCAGAGACGAACTGACTCAGAATGTGGATTGGATAAGTGATATCCGGATGAGTAATAGCAAGGTAGACAAGACTCCCAACAAGATGATGACAGCGAGTCGGATCAGAAAGAGGCTCGCCATCAGAGGGTCGGAGATGAACATTGAGCTCCATGGGAGTCTCAACAGTACGCTGATAAGTGAGAGAGGCGCGATCAAGAAGATCCTGAATATACTTCTCTTGGGACATAAAGAAACCATCTGGAGTGGAAGTAACCTCAATCCCAAGGAAGTAACGAAGAGGACCAAGATCCGACATAAGGAACTGCTCACTAAGATGAGCCATGACAAAGGCAATGTACTCAGAATCATCTCCAGTAATGATTATATCATCAACATACAGAAGAAGAAGAGTCCGACCACGAGATGAAGTGTGGACAAAGAGTGCAGATCATGATCACTAGTCGAAAAGCCGCAGCAAGAAGAACTATAGAGGAGAAGCGCTCAAACCAAGCGTGAGGGGCTTGCTTAAGGCCATAGAGAGAGCGACGAGGCGCATGCATCATGCCCTCAGGAATAGAATACCCAGGTGGCGGATGCATGTATACCTCCTCACGCAACTCGCCATTAAGAAAGGCATTCTTGACATCAAGCCGAGAAATGCACTAATGGCGCAGCAAACACCACCGAAAGAAGAGTGCGACAAAGGGTCATGTGGGCCACAGAGCAAAAGTCTCATCAGAAACACGACTCATGCTCTTGCCGAAGCCACGAGCAACAAGACGCTACTTTATAGCGCCAAGAGAGCCATCGAGCGAAGTCTTAATCTTATAGACCCACTTACACGTGATGGAACGAGAGTGAGATGGAAAAGGAACAAGATCCCAAGTACCAGTACGCTCGAGGGCAGCAATCTCCTTGGCCATGGCATGTTGCCACTCAGGGTTAGTAACAGCATCCCGATAGGAGACATGCTCATGAGTAGTTGCACCAGCAAAAGCAAAACGGGCAGGGGGCTGGATCGACTGCGATCGCGGAGAGCGTAGCAAGGAGAAGATAACCCATCAGGGGAAGATGGATCATCAGGAGAAGATGGAACATTAGGAGAAGATGGCTCATCTGGAAGATCCTCAATATGAGGCCGACGAGTGTAGAAGAGAGGGGAAAAAGGTACTGTAGTGGGAGGAGCCTGAGGAGCCGCAGGAGACGAAGCAGACGGCGACAACGACGGAGAAGCCACGGGAGGAATATGTGGAGACTCAGTGGGACGGGTGGACGAGGGCAAGACAGATATAGGTGTATCTGGAAAGGTAAAAAAAGACAGAGACTCCACAGAGGAAGTCGAAGAAGAGACAGGACGTGGGTAGAAGGGACGAGACTCATCGAAAGTCACATCCCGAGAAATCCGCGATCCGTCGACCAACAGATCCCAAAGACCGATAGCCCTTGTGCTCTCAGTGATCAGATCCCGTAAAGACACACTCAACAGATCGAAAGCAATAATTTGGTGCGCTCGAGGGCGAGGAGAACATAGCAAACGCAACCAAATGCATTTAAGGGTAGAGTAGTCGAAGAAGACCATAGAGACGCTAATAGGGATCGCACTCAAGAGCAGAGGAGGGTCGATGTTGACGAGATAGGTGGCAAAGTGGGAAACAAATTTCTACCAAAAGTGAGGTGGAGTAGAGGCGGCAATCATCAGTGCACAAGCCGTCTCAAGGAGGTGACGATGCTTGCGCTCAGCGACACCATTCTGAGCATGAGCACTAGGACAAGAGAACTGAGCGAGAGTGCCTTGCTCAGTAAGGAAGCTGCACAAGTAACGAGAGAGGTACTCGCCAGCAGAATTAGCACGAAAGACACGAATAGGAGTGGAGAACTGTGTGCGAACCATAGTGGCAAATTGTTTATAGATAGACAAGGCCTCACTATGAGAAGACATGAAATATATCCAAGTGTAGCGAGAGAAATCATCTATAAATATAATATAATATCGATGACCCCCTTTCGAAACGAAGGGAGCCGGACCCCAAACATCTGAATGAACAAGATCAAAAGGACGCTGAGACACTAACTCACTATGAGGACAAGGAAGCAAATGCTTATCCTAGCTTATGCCTTTGACAATCTAAAGACACGCCTCTCGAGATGCACTTTAAGGCCACGCATTTAACTAAAGACGATAGACAAGATCCACACAGATGACCAAGATGGTGATGCCACCACCGAAAGAGCCAGAGATGGAGGGCGTATAGAGAGACCGGGCGGCGATGTGGCAATGAAGGAAGGTGAAGCCACCAAGCTCCCAGAGACGCCAGAAGTCACGACGCCGAGGACCGTAACCAACCAGAGCTCCCTGTGGTGGTTCTCAACACAACAAGAGTCGAGTCGAGAATGACCCGACAACCAAGGTCAAGAATCGCCCAACAGAAGAAGTCAAGATGGTAAGGCGAGGAACATGAGCAAATGTATGAACATGAAAAGATGAGTTGCTAAGAGGTCCTCACTGCAGACAAAGAGAGGTACCATCGCAGAAGAACACCGACAGAGAATCAAGAGGTGTAATGAAAGACAGAGTGGAAGAATCAGAAGTCATGTGAAAAGATGCTCCGGAATCAAGAATCCACGGGGAGGTGCTTGACTGTGGAGGTGGTGGTTTCAAGAAGCGTTCAAGAGTCGAGAGCGTAACCGACAAAACCTATCAAGGAGAACTCAAGCGCAAGCAAAGGCTTGAGTTTGGCTATCTCTCGCTTTCAAAGGAGAGAAACTATTTGAAGGAGTCGATGCAGATGTCGATGTAGAAGCACCAACGTGCTAGTGCTAGTAGAAGAACGGCGTGAAAGATGCCACTGCTTCTTATAGCACTAGGACTCAATGTGGCCAACCTTGTCGCAAGAGAGAGGAGCTGAGGCATGCCACCGCCAGATGGAGGCGGCCACGACCACTGTGGCAACACGGAGGAGGCAAGCAGTCAAGCGTGAGCAATGCAGATAGCAGTGGATGTAACAAATTAAAAATTCAAATTCGAGAAAATTTAAAACTTATTTATTTTGGTGGATTTTCTCAAATTTTCTAAAGCTCTTATTATTAACCTTAAAGCTAAAACAAAGTTAAATACAAAAACTATTAACAAGTTTAAGTTGAAATTATTTTATTTAAGTCCAAAATCATTCTAGGAACTTCGTGAATTTTTCTAGAATTTTTGGGATTTATTTGCTATTTTCTAAAGCCCTTTTTAATTATCTCAATTAAATCAATTAGAAAATCAAAGAAAACCCTAAACAAGAATCGGGCCGAATCCGCAGTTCAAAACCCCGCAGCCCGCGCTTCCATCAAGCTTAGTCGCCGATCGCTGATTTAAATCCAACGCCATCTTCAACGCATGTTTGACCTCTCTCAAGACCGTGAACCATCGATCTAAACCGACGCCCACAAGCACCCATACCTTTCGTTAGAGCGCATCACCGTTATATCGCCACCGTTGATTACGATCTAGCGGTTGATACGCTTTGCATCGCAGCTGCTCGCTTAAAATCTAACGCGCCCGCCATCTTCTCCTTTCTTCTTCCTCCTCGCCGCTTCTTTCTTCAAGACGCTACCGCCATTGAAGCAATTCAAAGACCTTCCATACACGCATCGAATCCGGCCGATCTCCTCCGATTGCGCGCTTTTTAATTTCTTGATTCCTCCGCCCCGACACGCCTCTTTTCCTTGCCCTCGTCGCAAATCCTCAATCACCGCCGCCATCGCCAAGACGGTCACCGTGTGCCGCGACGGCTCCGGCCACAACCGCCCTATAAATAGGAGCCCTGCGCGCCTTTCTCCACACACCACAACGCCGCCACCCACACTCACCTCCTCCCCTTAGCGCCAATTTCAAGGATCTTCGACGGCGCTGTTCCGCTTTTCTCCGATTCGGCGCTCGCTGACACCGCCCCTCGCCCACCACCATCAAGATCACCGATCGCTCATAACTCGTGCGCGCGAATCAAGATCGCCGAGGATCCCGGAGCCCCCACTTCGCCACAACCGAAGAACGCCGCCGACCTCGCCGCCGACCACCTTACCGCCAAGATTCGGTAATTCCGTGAGCATCACGCTCAAGATCTCACCTCTTTTGCGACATCCTCACTCGCCAGGGCGATAACGCCGCGGCTCGTCGCCGCATCGATCGCCGGTGGTGTCGGCCGGGCGTGGCTAGTCCACGCCGCCACTCCAGCCACCACCTCACCTCGTGTCCGACGTGAGCCCATGTGGCGCCACATCACCACAAGACCAACTCCCCAAACTAATCACCACATGGACATGGTCCATGTAAGCCGTGTCTATGACACGAGGGTCCACATGTCGTGAATTATTTTAATTCCTTAATCCCGAAATTCTCGTATGACGCCACCTTATGCATTAAAGGATTTTTCTTCAAAAAATAAATCAGAAATTCATTTAAATTTCAGATTTAGGTTTAAACTTCTAAAATTCATAACTTTTGCATCCAATCTCCAAATTGGGTGTTTTAAATTTCTAAATTCATGTAAAATCATTATCTAGCTAACTAAACCAAAATTATTTAATTTGAAGCTATTTTGAATCTGTATTTAAATTTAGAAATTCTTTTAATATCAAATTTAGACTAAAACTTGTAAAATTCATATCTTTTGAACCACAACTTCAAATTGAGTGATTCAAATTGATAAAATCTTAGAAAATTATTATCTAACTAAATAAAATAAAATTATTTCATTTGGAGTTAGTTTGATCTGTATTTCTTGGATTTATTTGAATTTTATTTGAATTTGCCGTACTTTCGCAGATAGAGTTTGACGATTCCTGAGAGGTAGATCTTTCGAAGGTTTAGAATCTCAAGACTTCAACGAAGGCAAGTTACATTCTTGACCATCTTGATCCCAGTATTTCAAAGTTAATTAATTCTGTTTTTAAAGCTATTATTGCATGCATATTTTTATCCAAGTATTTTAAATTCTGCTTTTAATTATTAGTTATGTCAATTCCTTTGTATAGCCAATATTGATGTTTGGAGTGCCATGCCCTTGTCACCTTAGTAAAATAATTAAGATAATTATGCTTAGTCATTGCTTAAACCAAAAGATGATTTGGGGAATTTTGCCAAAATACAAAGTTGTTTTGAAAATGAATCTATGGTATTGTTTTTACCATAGATGATTGGAAAATGTCTTGACAAAAGAAAAATAAATGAAATTGGTTTAGACTTGGGTGGATTGGATTGTTGGTGGGTGCAAGTTTATGCACGGCTCAATACAAATAATGGTTGAGACCTGTGGTTTGTTTTGAAGTCGCCACCATATAAGGACCGGTCTCATGTCATAATGTTAAGCCAAACTCGCACCACCACAAGTCCGAATGGGACAGACTTGGCCAAATAAGCTATATCATTTCACCATGTTTATGTCTTGAAAGATGTGGGAGTCGTGAAGACTTATTGATGATACCCACATGGCGCAAGAGGGGTAGTCGCTTGCGCGAAGCCTTCGATTATGAAACCTTAGCGCATAATTATGTTGAAATAATGTAGGGTAAAGGCCTCGTGATAGTCGCTTAGTCGCACGCCTACTAAGCGCAGTATTGGCCGATATAATAAGCAAACTATCCCTTGTGGGTAAAGCCGCACTAACTCGCAGAGTATTAATCTATTCAATAGCCGTGTCCACGGTCATGGACATGCTTAATGTAAGCCACTCGAAGTTAGTCTCGGTTTTGTTTGAAAAGACTTTGTCACCGGTTTATGAAAATGGGATTGGGCGTAAGCCCGTGTAAGGGGGTAGTCCTTCACCATTTGTGTATGGAGGTTCATCCTACACTTGACATTGAGAAATCAAAATATGATTTTGATCTTATTAAATTCTAGAAATGGCCTTGGAAATTACTAAGAGTATTTAAACCTAAAATGTCAGTCTTATGCAAATAAACCCGCCATTACCCTTTGCTCACTTTATGCATGCATTCAATCACATTTTACGGTGTAACTTGCAAGCACAAGTAGTGCTTACTCTGTCAATAATCTTTATTCAGAGAAGACCTCTATCAAGACGGTGAGGACATCGATGTTAGGCCACGATCCCTCGCATTTATTGCCTCGTGGCTAATCGCTGGGTCTACTAACGCTATTTTATTTCCGTGTTTTACCTTATTTGGCCTCAGCCCGCTTGTATTAAACTTTGAATAATTATTAATAAAGTGCGTGATATGTTTTGATTATCACTTTTGCTTAACTGTACACTAGAAATCCTCGGACTAGTGTATGAACACGAGAATTCGGGATCCTTCGCCCCGGGTTCGACAAAAGTGGTATCGAGCCATATCGATCAGAGGTCGTGGCCTTAGAAAATGCCTTAAGGACTTATTTTCAAAAACTAAAAGTATTTTGGGTCTATCCAAGAGTCTTCAACCTTTCTTTAAAACAATTACTAACTCATCTCCTTCTAAAATTGTAGATGGTCAAAAACCAACCCGGATCTCCCACGGAATTTTCGCAGACATTGGGCCGCACTTCTTTGGAAGATGATGCAACACCGACTACAACGAAAGACCAACCTATCAAGGGTACCAAGATAAAGTGGAAGCCAATATCGCCGAGAGTTGAAGTGATCCTCACGCCAACCATAACCCAAACACGGATTTCCACATCATCGACGCCCAATAAGACGTGGCACCTTCGCCAAGGCATTCAAGACGCAGCCAGAGAAGCCACAAGACGCCTTCGCTACACTTACAACAATCGATTCCATGGCTCGAAGTTTCACTACCATCCAATGCATCGCCCGACCAGCCGACAAAGACCTTTTGCCCACCGAGGAAGAGGACTCTCCGAGCTTACGATCGTGAACTTGTGCAAGGCGATGGACTATGCCTATGGAAACGCTTAGACGACCAAGGCATCAGCCAAGACAACCTACAAGAGGTGGAAGAAAGGTCAAGGTCGTGGAAGAAGAGCTAGCTTGCTACAAGGTCAAGCGAGGGTAGCTCTAGTGAGCGTGATTATACCCCAATCACCCCTTAGTTGTTTCCCATATTGTAAATCAAGTAGATGCTAATTATGAGCTATCGTTACCATTGTGATAGCCATAACTAAAGAATAAAATAAAATAATAAAAGAATTATTTTAGAAAATTTTGGCTCTTTGTCTTGTGATTGTTCTTGGGCTAATTAGATTTACCCCTTTAGAGCTTTCGCTCTATCTCTCTTCTAAAATCCTTAGAAACATCTAGCGATGGTGACCACCTGCATCGGCAAAGTGGCAAAGGTTTCAAGGTCAGGAAACGAGAACGCGGATTATCAAGAAAATCCCGCCCCGCAGCCACCACCTCCACCAACCGAAGAGCCTAGTCAAGGCCAATTAATGGCTCACCAGACGATATGATGAGTTTGTCGGCTCAATCACTCGCCAGCTGCTCGTAACGCAAGCCGCAACCCACGCTCCACCTCCACCCCGCCCCGCAAAAGTTGTCAATGTCGAGTTCATGAGGATGCGCCCTCCGACGCTCTCCAAAGAAAGATCAACCTATGGACGCCGACGATTGGCTTCGTGCCATAGGGAAGAAGTTGATATTACCCAAAGGCTCTGATCGCGAGAGGGTACTTTTCGCCGCCACCAACTCGGGTCCCGCCGAGTGGTGGGACAACCTCTCGATCACCCATGCCAACGCCAAGCTATCACTTGGGAAGAGTTTGTGCGAGCCTTCCGTCATGCTCACATTCAGCAGGTCGATGGCATTGAAAAAGAAGGAATTCGGCGAAGACCGCCAAGGCAACCGCCGGTGAGCGAGTACCGCATAAGTTCAACCAAATTTTGCTCGCTATGCCCCGCATGAAGTAGCCAGAGATGAAGACAGCAGAAAAGTTTATGGAAGGATCGATGATGAGATATCTCGCCCAACCGATTTCTCAGACTTCACCGACTTCCAACAGCCAGGACAAGGCACCGCCAGAAGGCAAACATATAGAGATGGAGAACTGCAAGCGAGGATGGCCGCCGAGGTTCAACTCGAGGGCAACCCAAACTCGCCGCGCAACCGCAATTTCCCGCAGCTGGGAAGATTTCACCACCACACCCAGAGCTTCAAAGACCAAAGGCAACGCGCCAACACTTCCTAATCCACAACTCGTCTCATAGGAGGCCCAAATCAAGAACTCTTCGAGATTACTTGCTATCATCGCCAGAGAAGGGACACTTCGCCAATAGGTGTCCTAAGAAGTTACTCCCACCGCCCTAAACCCGAGTCCAAGCTACAGTGTAACCTCCGCCGCCACGAAGACAAATCAAGATACGAAGGACGGTGAATCACGCCACTACAGAGGAAGCTCAAGCAAAGACCGGATGTCGTTTTGGTACGCTTTTGTTAATTCAAGATCAAAGATCACCCTATTTGATTCCTGAGCATCGCATTCCTTTGTTTCCGATAAATTTGTGAGAGAATATGGGTTACCTATCTTCTTTAGTTAACCCTATGATAGTTCACTCCCCGGCTCAAATGAGAACCAGCTTCTATGCCCAAACCTTACCCTTGAAATATCCTGAGTACCTTTTCTAGCGGACTTGATAGTCCCGCAATCCCAAGGTCTCGATGTGATTCTTGGAATGGATCAAGCTAGCCAAGAATCGTGATGATAGATCGTGCTAATAGATCTATCACCCTCACCAATGCACAAGGAGAATCAAGAGAATTCGCACTCCAAGTCTTCTAACGGAGGAAGTTCCATCCCGACCAAATTTTGAAGGAAATAAAACTTGAAGACATACCAACAGTGCAAGAATACCCAGATGTTTTTCCCGATGAGTTACTCCTAAGATGCCACCGGATAGGGACGAATGTTCTTAATTGATTTAGTCCTGTGGACCGCCCAATCTCGGCGACCCTATAGAATGCCTACCAATGAACTAGCAGAGTCAAGAAACAAATTGAAGAACTAAGGAGCAAAGGTTATATCCCACCAAGTTCATCACCTTGGGGAGCACCCGCATTATTTGTCAAGAAGAAGGACAATAGTATGCGAATGTGTGGATTATAGATCGCTCAATGAGGTGACGATCAAGAACAAGTATCCGCTACTCAGATTGATGATCTGCTCGATCAATTGAAGGAGCAAGCATCTTCAAGATCGATCTACGATCCGCTATCATCAACTAAAGATCCGCCGGAAGATATCCCAAAGACCGCCTTCACGACTCAGATATGGGTTGTATGAATTTACAAATATGTCTTTCGGTTTGACAAACGCCTCACCATTTATGAATATGATGAACAAAGTGTTCATGGAATTCTTGGATAAGTTTGTGGTTGTTTTCATCGATGACATTCTCATTTATTCAAAGGATGAAGAAGAACACGAGAAGCACCTAAGGATGATTTTGGAGAAACTCAGAGAACACCAGACTTTTACGCCAAATTCAAAGAAGAGCGACTTCGCTAAAGCAAGTGGCCTTCCTTGGTCATATCAGATCGTTAGGAGGAGTTGTCAGAGACCCACCAAGGTCGAAGCTATGGATTGAAGCAACCAAAGTCTGTCACGTAGTAAGGAGTTTCTTGACTAGCCGGTTATTACCGCAGTTCATTGAAGGATTCTCCAAGACAAGAAGGCCTATGACACAACTTCAAGAAGGAAAAGAAGTTTGAATGGACAGATACTGCGAGAAGAGTTTCCGTGAGTCAAGAAGAGTTTAGTTTCGCACTGTGCTAGTATTACCCGATATTCATAAGGACTTTGAAATCTTCTCGCGACGATCTCGACAAGGCCTTGATGTGTCCTCGATGCAGAAGGCAAAGTCGTGGCTTACGATCCCGCCGCTTGAGGCCACACGAAGGAAATTACCCAACTCATGATCTCGAAGTTAGCGAAGAATTGTGCATGCTTTGAAGATCTGCGGCATTACCTCATTGGTAACCGCTAGAGATTTTCACGATCATAAGAGTCTCAAATACATCTTTACCCATCAACTCAACCTCCGACAGAGAAGATGGTTAGAGTTGATAAAAGATTACGACTCGAATTCATTATCATCCGTGCAAAGCAAATGTTGTTGCAGATGCCCCGAAAGCGTAAAGGCGATTGCAACACCATTTTGGTTCGTAATAATCACCGTAATTATATAAAGAATCAAGCACTTGAACTTGGAGATTGTCAAACAAGGCTATGTGAATGCTTTGAAGTTCAACCCACTCTTCAGAGTCGATCGTGGAAAAGCAGCTTGGAAGACGAAGACATCAAGGAAATCAAGAAGAATATGAGAAAAGGCAAAGCCCTGTGATTTTCGAGGATGAACAAGGAACAAGCAGTGGTTTGGAGATCGATATGTGTGCCCAACCATCGAGATAAAACAATGATTCTAAAGGAAGCTCACGATCGCCATACTCCATCCATCCCTAAGCACGAAGATGTACCAGATCTCAAGGAGAAATATTGGTGGGTCAAGATGAAGCGAGAAATCGCCGAAGTTCGCTGTTGTAGATGTTTGTCACGAAGTCAAGGCAGAACACCAAAGACCCGCCGGTCTGTTATAACCATTACCAATTCTGAATGGAAGTGGAGGAAGTTGGTATGGATTTCATCACCGACTCCTAGGACCCAAACAGATGTGATTCCATCTGGGTGATAATTGACCGTTAACTAAAGTAGCTCACTTTATTCCACCAAGACCACTTACGTATGTACCAAAATAGCGGAATTGTATATGGCCAAGATTGTCTGTCTACACGGAGTACCCAAGAAGATCGTGGTCCGATAGAGGCTCTCGCTTCACATCAAAATTCCGCGAGTTTGCACGAAGCTTTGGGAACAAGACTCAACTTCAAGATCGCTTATCACCCAGCAGACAGACGGCCAGACCAACGTGTCAACTAAGTTCGAAGACATGCTTCGAGCCCGTGCCTTAGAATATGGAAAGTCGACAAGAATCGCCCTATGCAATTCTCAGACAACAATAGCTACCAAGCCACCTACGATGTCTCCATTTGAAGCTTTGTATGGTAGAAAATGCAGACTCCGCTTCTTTGGGATGAAGTAGAGAGCATCAATTCTTCTGACCGAATTGATAAAAGAAGTCAAAGCAAGGTTAAAGCGATAAGGAACGCTTGAAGGTGGCTCAATCTCGACGTAAAAGTTACGCCGATAACCGTCAAGGGAATTAACCTTTGAAATAGGAGACTTTGTTTATCTCGTGGTTACTCCACTTCGAGGGGTAAAAGGTTCCCACCAAGGAAAACTTGCACCTAGATTTGTGGGACCTTACAAGATTTTGGCCAAGAGAGGTGAAGTTGCATATAAGCTTGAACTTCCAAGCTCCTTGTCGGCAGAATTCACGACGCCTTCCATGTCTCTCAACTCAAGAAGTGTCTCCGAAAGTGCCAACAGAAGAAACACCCTTGAGGACATTGACCTTCAGAAGACCTCACGACGAGAGCGACCAATCAAGATTCTCGATGTGGCGTAACGAGTCACTAGAAGCAAAGTCATCCGCCATGCAAGGTTCAAGGAGCAATCATTCAAGAAGAAGCCACCGGGAGCGAGAAGAAGATTTGAAAGCCGAGTATCCCCACCTTTTTGCTAATTCAAGTCTCAATCTCTGGTCGAGATTCCTTTAAGGGGGTAGGTTTGTAACGCCTCAAAAATTCAAATTCGAGAAAATTTAAAACTTATTTATTTTGGTGGATTTTCTCAAATTTTCTAAAGCTCTTATTATTAACCTTAAAGCTAAAACAAAGTTAAATACAAAAACTATTAACAAGTTTAAGTTGAAATTATTTTATTTAAGTCCAAAATCATTCTAGGAACTTCGTGAATTTTTCTAGAATTTTTGGGATTTATTTGCTATTTTCTAAAGCCCTTTTAATTATCTCAATTAAATCAATTAGAAAATCAAAGAAAACCCTAAACAAGAATCGGGCCGAATCTGGCAGCCCAAAACCTCACAAGAGCCGCTTCCATCACAGCAATCGCCGATCGCTGATTTAAATCCAACGCCATCTCTCAACGCATGTTTGATTTCTCAAGACCGTGAACCATCGATCTAAACCGACGCCCACAAGCACCCATACCCTTTCGTTAGAGCGCATCACCGTTATATCGCCACCGTTGATTACGATCTAGCGGCCGATACGCTTTGCATCGCAACTGCTCGCTTAAAATCTAACGCGCGCGCCATCTTCTCCTTTCCTTCTTCCTCCTCGCCGCTTCTTCAAGACGCCGCCGCCATTGAAGCAATTCAAAGACCTTCCATACACGCACGAATCCGTCCGATCTCCTCCGATTGCGCTGCTTTTAATTTCTTGATTCCTCCGCCCCGACACGACCCTCTCTTTCCTTGCCCTCGCCGCAAATCCTCAACCACCGCCGCCATCGCCAAGACGGCCACCGTGGTGTCAGACGAAGCTCCGGCCACACCCGCCCTATAAATAGGAGCCTGGTGCGCCTTTCCTCCACACACCACAACGCCGCCACCCACACTCACCTCCTCCCCTTAGCGCCTCAATTTCAAGGATCTTCGACGGCGCCAAGTTCCGCTTCTTCTCCGATTCCGGCGTTCCGCTGACACCGCCCTCGCCCACCACCATCAAGATCACCGCTGCTGCGATAACTCCGCGCGCAGAATCAAGATCGCCGAGGATCCCGAGCCCCCACTTCGCCAACCGAAGAACGCCGCCGCCGACCTCGCCGCCGACCACCTTACCGCCACAAGATTCGCAATTCCGGTGAGCATCACGCTCAAGATCTCACCTCTCTCTTGCGCACATCCTCACTCGCCAGGCGATAACGCCAGCCTCGCCGCCGATCGCCACCGGCAGTCGGGCCGGCGTGGCTAGTCCACGCCGGCGCCACTCAGCGCCACCTCACCTCGTCCGACGTGGAGCCCATGTGGCGCTACATCACCACACAAGACCAACTCCCCAAACTAATCACCACATGGACATGGTCCATGTAAGCCGTGTCTATGACACGAGGGTCCACATGTCGTGAATTATTTTAATTCCTTAATCCCGAAATTCTCGTATGACGTCACTTTATGCATTAAAGGGATTTTTCTTCAAAAAATAAATCAGAAATTCATTTAAATTTCAGATTTAGGTTTAAACTTCTAAAATTCATAACTTTTGCATCCAATCTCCAAATTGGGTGTTTTAAATTTCTAAATTCATGTAAAATCATTATCTAGCTAACTAAACCAAAATTATTTAATTTGAAGCTATTTTGAATCTGTATTTAAATTTAGAAATTCTTTTAATATCAAATTTAGACTAAAACTTGTAAAATTCATATCTTTTGAACCACAACTTCAAATTGAGTGATTCAAATTGATAAAATCTTAGAAAATTATTATCTAACTAAATAAAATAAAATTATTTCATTTGGAGTTAGTTTGATCTGTATTTCTTGGATTTATTTGAATTTTACGATTTTCACAGATAGAGTTTGACGATTCCTGAGAGGTAGATCTTTCGAAGGTTTAGAATCTCAAGACTTCAACGAAGGCAAGTTACATTCTTGACCATCTTGATCCCAGTATTTCAAAGTTAATTAATTCTGTTTTTAAAGCTATTATTGCATGCATATTTTTATCCAAGTATTTTAAATTCTGCTTTAATTATTAGTTATGTCAATTCCTTTGTATAGCCAATATTGATGTTTGGAGTGCCATGCCCTTGTCACCTTAGTAAAATAATTAAGATAATTATGCTTAGTCATTGCTTAAACCAAAAGATGATTTGGGGAATTTTGCCAAAATACAAAGTTGTTTTGAAAATGAATCTATGGTATTGTTTTTACCATAGATGATTGGAAAATGTCTTGACAAAAGAAAAATAAATGAAATTGGTTTAGACTTGGGTGGATTGGATTGTTGGTGGGTGCAAGTTTATGCACGGCTCAATACAAATAATGGTTGAGACCTGTGGTTTGTTTTGGAAGTCGCCACCATATAAGGACCGGTTCATGTCGCGAATGTTAAGCCAAACTCGCACCACCACAAGTCCGAATGGGACAGACTTGGCCAAATAAGCTATATCATTTCACCATGTTTATGTCTTGGAAAGATGTGGGAGTCGTGAAGACTTATTGATGATACCCACATGGCGCAAGAGGGGTAGTCGCTTGGTGCGAAGCCTTCGATTATGAAACCTTAGCGCATAATTATGTTGAAATAATGTAGGGTAAAGGCCTCGTGATAGTCGCTTAGTCGCACGCCTACTAAGCGCAGTATTGGCCGACATAATAAGCAAACTATCCCTTGTGGGTAAAGCTGCACCAACTCGCAGAGTATTAATCTATTCAATAGCCGTGTCCACGGTCATGGACATGCTTAATGTAAGCCACCGGTTAGTCTCGGTTTTGTTTGAAAAGACTTTGTCACCGGTTTATGAAAATGGGATTGGGCGTAAGCTTCGGTGTAAGGGGGTAGTCCTTCACCATTTGTGTATGGAGGTTCATCCTACACTTGACATTGAGAAATCAAAATATGATTTTGATCTTATTAAATTCTAGAAATGGCCTTGGAAATTACTAAGAGTATTTAAACCTAAAATGCCGTCTTATGCAAATAAACCCCGCCATTACCCTTTGCTCACTTTATGCATGCATTCAATCACATTTTACTTGTAACTTGCAAGCACAAGGGTAGTGCTTACTCTTCTCAATAATCTTTATTCAGAGAAGACCTCTATCAAGACGGTGAGGACATCGATGTTAGGCCACGATCCCTCGCATTTATTGCCGTGGCTAATCGCTGGGTCTACTATGCTATTTTATTTCATTGTTTTACCTTATTTGGCCTCAGCCCGCTTGTATTAAACTTTGAATAATTATTAATAAAGTGCGTGATATGTTTTGATTATCACTTGCTTAACTGTACACTAGAAATCCCGGACTAGTGTATGAACACAGAGAATTCGGGATCCTTCGCTCCCGGTTCGACAAAGGACAAGCGGCGAGCACGGAGGGAGTGGTAGCAGCATCAAAGACCACTCAAGCTTAACGAAAGCCATCGGTAGCGGCGCCGACGGCGTATAACCAAGGCAACGGTCTAACAAAGGCGCCGACGGTGCGGTGGTTAGATCGACGTTTTTTTGTTTCCTCTTTTTTGCTCTTTGTTTTTCCCGAGCCGATTATCGGCAAAAAGGCCTTCGGCCCACAACCCACGTGCACTCGCGCACACGCACAGGAGAACTAGGGTTCCCCCGGCAGCGGCGGTGGCGGCGGCGGTGCAGCAAGCCGAGCCACGCAGCGGCAACGCAGATCCACGGAGACAAGTTGAGCGGGGTGGCGGGCGCGCGGCCTAGTCGGCGGCGTGATCGTTCTAAGCGGTAGTGATGCGGGCGGCGACCGAGTTGGCGGAGCGGAGGCAGAGGCGGCGGGAGATAGAGAGGGCGCCCGGCAATGGGAAGGCCAACGAAAGTCCGAGCCGGCACACAACCACGCGGAGGCGGCGGCGTTCGAAGAGCACACGGCCACGCGAGGCAATATGAAGCCGCAAGCGCACGCTTCTCCACAGTGGCGCAAGCAAGACGACGCTAGGTGGGAAGGCGGCGCTTGCAGATCGGGAAGAAGCCAAGGACCGCAGACGACGATTTACGGAGCTCAAGGCACTCATGAGGCGGGCGCGCGGCGGCAGGAGCCGGTTGCAAGACGGAGGTAGATCGACGACGACGGGAGCCGAAGGCGGCGACGGGCGGATCGACGAATCCACTCGAGGGAAGCCGCCGGCGGCGGCTAGGGCAGGGGAGGACGAGTTTTGCGTCCGGGCGAGGTAAACCTAATTGGCTCTGATACCATGTTATGAATAGCAACTTGTATTCATCATGAGGCCAATAGGCCAATATATATACACAAAGTATAGGAGGTGAATATGCAAATAACCTCTTATAACAATGGGGAATAACACACTATACATATATCTCTAACAATAGCGAGGGAGGCGGCGGCAGTGGGGCCATTGGGGATGGATAGGTGTGTGTATGTAAGTAGAGTCCTGATTAGGCATCTTGTCTTATTGCTTTTCTGCTCGCTCAATCGTCTTTTGCACCATTAGCACCTAGCAGCAGTCACTACCAGAATCGTCTATTTTCCCGAGTGCTCAGAAGTTTCCTGAGTGTTTTGAATAATACACTCGGTAACTTCCCGAGTGCCTTATGAAACACTCGGGGCGCGAATAAAACACTCGGGAAATTCACATTTCCCGAGTGTCCGGACACTCGGGAAACTTTGACGGGAGCAACGGGGAAAACTGATTCCCCGAGTGTCGTTCGTTACAGACACTCGGGAGCTAAAAAAAACGCCGTGCCATTTTTCCCCACACCGCGTGCCCTGCCGCCCTCTAACCCCTGCTTCTCCCCAACCCCCCAGGCCGCCTCCTGTCTCCCCAATCCTCCATTGCTGCTCTCTCCCCCATGATTGGCGCCGCTCCCCATCCTCCGCCGCCACACCCGACGCCTCCCCCTCGTCTCCTCCCCCACCTCCGCGACCGGGCGCCCGCCTCGTCTCTCCCCACCTCACGACCAGCACCACCTCTCTCTCCTCCCCTCCTCCACCGCCGCACTGCTCAAGCACACACTGCCGCCGCCTCGTTTACCACCGCCGCACCCGACGCCCCTCGCTCTCCCCCCACCTCCGCCAGCGCCACCTCCCCGCCCTCCTCTTTCTCCACCGCCACGCCGCCATCTCCCTCCTCCACCACCTCTGCAGCCGCCTCCTCGCTGCCACAGACCCAACGCCTCCTCCCCTCGTCTCCTCCCCACCTCCGCACACCGGCGCCACCTCCCCGTCCTCCTTTCTTCCACCACCGCCGCCGCTTATCTCCTCCTCCACCGCCTCTGCAGCCGCCTCCTCATCTGCCACCAGACTCGATGCCTCTCCTCGCTCCTCCGCCACACCGACCTCGCCCCCTCGCCCACTGCAGATCCCACCGCCTCCCCTCATCCTCCTTCTCCTCGCCGATCCACCGTGATCCGCCTCCCACTCCTCCACCGCCTCCCGTGTTGCCGCCTCCTCCCGCCTCCCATTCAGCAGTATTATTGACTTTATTGTATTGAGTTCTTTCTGCTAGTTAGTGCTAACGATATTCATATGTTCTAGCATGCTAAATGAGTGCTTGCTCATTGACATGATGATATGGGCCATTTGGCATTGCTCATAGCATATTAGTATCATCAACAAAGGCGAAAACAGTATACATGTGGTGCTTCACCTCATGTTAGCACCAAATCATCAATAGTAGTAATTTTACATATGCGCAATGCACTCCATGCAGAACTCCTTACCAAACTAATGGGAGGATTTTTTTTTGTCTAAATTTTGATGCTTAAGTGCCGATTCTGTCCTAATATAGCTCATGGTTTTCAATACAATCCCTAGTCAGTAGATACTACAGTCACGAGGCTTGATTGTTTTGGCATTGCTTCACAAGGTCGCCTCCCTCGCCGATCGCCTCCACCGACACACACAGCAGCCATCTTCCCCATCGCAGCTCCTCGGCTCCCTCACCCAAGAAGTATCAGAAGGTAATGGATAAGTGGAAAAGAAATAAAGTTTGCTTATTTTCTTTTGTGTTGTCCATTTATGGTGGATTGATATGTTTGTCATTACAATGCTACATTAACGTATTAATAAATAATGATATTCATTTATAATGGTATTCATGTATATTGAAAGAAAGTGTTTTTATTCTCTGTTGATCATGTATATTGTCTTCATGTCAACTGCTTTAGTGTACATATATAGGGCATGCATCCTATGGTAGCTTGTAGCTAGCTCAGAGTTGTAATTTTTGACATAAATAAAAGTTGGATTAAAATATGCATTATGTTTTGCACACTAGGATGTCTGAGGATCGAGTTGGATGTACACTAGGCGAGAGCGATGGGTGATCAGAGGCAAGAATGGATGGAAAAGTTGATGATTTTGTGGATCGAGCATTTGCTAGAGTAATGGATTGGGTGTGTTGTGCCCTTGTTCTCGTTGTTCGAACACACGGTCACAAATGAGGGCAACAATGATCGCACACTTGTGCAAGTACGGATTTAGGGCAGGCTATACCGTGTGGGTCTATCACGGCGAGTCACAACATAGCAGATCAGATGTGTTAAGGGAAGAAACGGACGATGGCGCCACAATGAGAGTAGGATAGAAGACGCATAGATGATGTGCATCATGCATATGGGCCACCACGAGGAAGAACCGAGCTCGCAACAAGGGCTTTTGATATGTTGTCCGCAGCGAAGTCAACCGCTTCATGGGCGTAACACGTGTCCCAACTAGATGCCATCACATGACTACTTGTCATCAAGTCTCGCTTTAGCACAAGCATTGCTTGCTTTGATGCATTCTTAAGCGTGTTTAGCACCCTTCTCTCGATGGTCACAAACTGCCCGCTAACTTGTATGAGGCCAAGAAATTGATAAGCGCACTAAATATGCCATATGAGAAGATAGATGTTTGTTCAAATCATTGCATGCTATTTAGGAATGAGAATGTGGACAAAGATCACCGTGATAAGTGTGGTGAGTCTAGGTTTGTTGAGGTTGACTCGGTGATGGTCAAGAGGCGACTTCCTATTGGCGTAAAAATACTTCGCTATCTACCATTTGTGCCATGAATCCAACGGTTATACATGTCTCGAGGTTTCGCCAAACAAATGGTATGACACAAGTATGGTCGCTTGCACCATAATGACAAGATGGTCCACCCATCCGATGGTGAAGCATGGAGCAATTTGACCGAGACTATGTAGAGTTTGCCGCAGAGCCTCTAACGCTCAATTGCAATTGCAATCGATGGGTTTAACCCATTTGGTATGGGGGCTGCGCCATACACCAATGGCCTTGTGTTTGTCATTCCCTTAACCTCCCACCCGGCGCTTGCATGCGTATAAAGACATATTCCTTTCTTGATAATCCTCGTCCCGAATACCCAGGAAGAATATGAGTGTATTCATGGAGCCGTGGTGGATGAATTGTTACATGCTTGGGAACAAGGCATAGTGACATATGATCGGGCATTGAAACAGTAACTTCACCATGCGGGTCGCGCATCACACATCCATGCATGACTTCCTGCAGACGGATATTCTCATGGGTGGTGTACATGGAAGATGCCATGCCCAATCAGGGGGAGACGCTATGGGTCATTGGCTAAAGCATGGTCGCAAGCACTCCTTCTTCGATTGTCATCGTCAATTCCTTCCAATTGACCACGAATTCGAAGTGACACAACCGGATTTAGGGCCAATATTGTCTGTCCGCAGGGGACCACCACATCGTCTGGCAGTGAGGAGGTTCAGGCACCGGCTAGATGCTTTGAAGCCTCTTGATGATGGTGATGGGTTCGAGAAATATGGCGAGGAGCACAATTGACTCACATTCCAAGTTTGTGGCGGCGCCATACTTCCATAAGCTCATTCTTCCCCATAACATAGATGTAATGCATAATGAGAAGAATATTGCAGAGGCCATATTTAGCACATTGTTTAACATTCCAGACAAGACGAAGGACAATGTGAAGGCTCGCCTTGATCAGGAGGAGCTTTGCAACAGTGCCCTCTCTGAATATGATCCATAAGCCGCCCATCGCAAGTGGGAGAAGCCAAGAGCTAGTTATTGCCTAACTAGGGTTTAGAGGAAGGAGATTTTGGAATGGTTTTAGACCCTAAAGTTTCCTGATGGGTATGCAGCAAATCTAATGAGAGGAGTGAATTTAGCTACCATGCGCATCAATGGCCTAAAGAGCCATGACTACCACATATTCATAGAACGCCTTTTGCCTGTGATGATTCGTGGCTACGTCCCTGAGTGTGTTTGGTAAGTGATGGCGGAGTTGAGATTCTTTTATTGACAGCTATGCGCGAAAGAGATAGATCCCATGGTAATGTCAACTATGGAGCGTGAAGTACCTGTGTTGCTTTGCAAGTCGGGAAAGATCTTTCCACCTGGCTTCTTCAATCCAATGCAACATTTGATTCTCCATCTCCCCTATGAAGCTAGGATGGGGGGACCAGTGCAAAACCGATGGATGTATCCAATTGAGAGGGAACAAAAGAAACTACGAGGCAAAGCAAAAAATCGATCGCGTGTTGAAGCATCCATAGCGAGGCGCATATAATTGAGGAAATTTCCCATTTCACATCAATATACTTTTGTCGACAATGTTCGTGACGGTGCACAATCAAACCTCACGATACAATATTGGCATCCTCAAAATAATTGTTAACTTAGCCTCTTCACCTAAGAGGTGACATTCAAGTGGTGGTACTCCCAAAGTTTTATCACGGATGAGTGGTTGATCGTGATGTTGTAAGTCTTTACCAATCTCTCTCAAGTGGATGATTATTAGGTATGCAACAATTATTTTTTCCCAATAATTGATGCATGAGTGTTTTAATCTACTTGTCTTGTTACCTATAGGGAATTTGTTAGAGCGAGTGGAAGCAACGCCGAGACCCATCCGAAAAACAAATTGAGACCCTTCTAGGAAGGGTGCTGGAATTGCAAACCTAATTTCCGACTTGGTTCTATCGTAAAGTAACTTCTCTATTAGCTAGTCCCCTTGCACATAATATTTACTAAGTAAAGAGGAACTAATACATGAAACCCATTATATTTATGTTGTAGAGTTTGAAGGACAAGTCTATGAGCAATGAATTGAGGCAAGTTGCTCAAGGATGCCACACTCGGTGTCAGTCCTATAGTACCTATGATGTGAATGGGTACCGCTCCAACATCAACACATGAGAGGAACGCCTAATGCAACAACAATTAATATTTGATTGGTGACTATAGGACAAGATGGGAGCAATACACCTGTTGAATACTATGGAGTAATTGAAGAAATAATTGAACTATATTTCCATGGTAGCAAACCTCTCAAACGTATGTTATTCAAATGTCATTGGTTCCATCTGTTTAGGGGAGTCAGACGAGACACATCACTTGGGTCAAGTTGAAGTTGCACATCAATCAATCCTACCAGTAATGACCCATTTATTGTGGCTCAGCAAGCCACCCAAGTATACTACATCCCGCACTCCATGCAAAACTATGAGTAGTCTAGTGGATTGGTGGGTAGTACATAAGGTGCAACCATATGGTAAACTACCTACCCCTAGTGAGCAGGACTACAACATGGAGACCAACAATGGTGTTGACCTATTCTTTTAAGAAGATGGGCTACCAGGGACTTTTCAAATAATAATTGGGGAGAGGACGATCACATAGATGATATTCAAATCGATGCCGATGAGGTTGTAAACCAAGAGGACTTGGAACTACTTAATCGCTTAGACATTGATGGCACCGAAGGGGATGAGGTTGAGTCAACACCTCATGATAGTGACGATGACTTTTTAGAGGGCCCATATGCGGAGGATCCCATTGTAGACGACTACTTCTAAGCATGATCTTGTACGTCTTCCATCTATTTGCTGCATGTTTTTAATTTTTTTGTATGAGCTTACTTGATTACGTTATATTACATTTTTCTATGAGCTTACTTGATTACGCTATATTACGTCTTTCTATGAGCTAACTTCATTGCGCTATATTAATTGATTTATTTAATTTCATTTCATTTTAGGACACCAAAAAATGAGTGGCGTCAAAGAGGCAGCATACTCTAGTCGAGGCAGACGCTTGTTTTCCAAAGTGGCAGGAACATGTGATGGAGGCAGAGGGGCAACCACAGCCACTCTAGGAGGCAGAGGGGCAGCCGCGGCCCCTCGAGGGGGCAGCGGGGGGTCTACCTCTAGTAGATCAGGCTCCTGTACCCCGCAGCCCTCGCGTGCTGATGATGTAGAGGATGAGCACCCTGAGGCGAAGGATGAGCACCATGAGGCGGAAGATGAGCACCCTGAGGCAAAGGATGAGAACCATGAGGCGGAGGGCAGTACTACAGCACAAGAATTTTGGTTGCGAGGACCTGCGAACCTACCACGACGACCAACCCGAGAGGAGGAGAAGATCACATCGTTCTCATGGTGACACGTAAATAATCTGCTTACACTTTCACTAATTTAGCCCACTTACTTGCATACCTCAAAAAAACTAATATGCAGGCAATGGCGAGAAGAAGGCGGGGGTGACAAATGTAGACTTCCGAACGGCATAATTGGCGTGTCGGCCTCGGCGGAGTAGGAGTTCTTCATGGCGTTGATGCGCACAAGCTGGGGCCACGGGCGCGGGCGCTGTGGCGTTGCCATGGGCTCCGCTCCGCTTCCGCTCTGGTGCGTAGTGGCGGTGGGGCTTGCGTGGGGAGCAGAGTGAAAGACTGGGGGAGTGACTTGAGCTTAGAAGGGATGCTGGTGTGCGATTGATGGATGTTTGCTTCTTGTTGAAAAGGGTTGGAATGGATGAATTGAATAGGAGAGGGGCAAAATAGGTAGTTTACCAGTGAATAGATGGAAAATAAGAGAAAAGAAAAGAAAATAGGAGAAAAGTAGAGATAATGGCAAATTTCAAAGGAGGAAGAAACTGGAGTGACGTATTTCTAATTTCAATATACTGAGTGGCATATCTCGAAGTGGCATATTTCCGAGTGGTGTATATCAAATTTTGCCAATCCATTGTCGTCGCCTACAACACTTGAGCCCGATTTCCTCGCTCCTCCCCCCTTTCTTCTCCCCAACTATTTCTTCACCAACGTTGGCGAGAGCTGGGATGCACCTCGCCTCCACCGCACCGTCATCATCGAGAACAGGGGAGCGCCACCAATGGTCATGGTTTCGGCACGAAGCTAGCGAGCGGCAATAGGCCTTTGGTGGAGTGGCTGAACCATGGTCCTACCTGTTAGGTTGGTGGTGATGGCAGACGAACCATCCCCACAAAGTTGTTCTTTTAAATTAGTAAAGATATGTCGATGATCTTAATATCATTGCAACAACAAAAGATATAAAGGAAGCTAGATCTTATCCTAAGACGGAGTTTGAGATGAAAGATTTGGGTAAGACTAAGTATTGCTTAGGCTTACAGCTAGCTAGAGCATTTCCTTGTAGGAATACTAGTACACCAATTTGCTTATACCAATAAGGTATTAGAGAATACAACATGGATAAATTGCAGAGAAAGACCCACTCAAACCAATGGAGGAAAATGGTGAATTGTTTGGACTTGAGGTTCCATACTTAAGCACCATAGGAGCACTGATGTATCTTGCAAATTGCAACAAGCATAATATCGCATTTGTCGTCAACCTATTAGCATGGTTCATTGCAGCACCAACTAGAAGGTATTTGACTAGCGTTAAGACTATACTCTGATATCTCCAAGGAACTCAAGATCTTGGATTGTTTTACCAGAAGAACTAAGACTTGACTATGGGTGGGATATTCATATGCATAATATATATCTTTCTGATCCCCATAAATCTATATACCAGACTGGAGTTGTGTTTCTCTGTAGTGGAACAACCATTTCGTGGCGATCAGGGAAGCAAAGTACTGTTGTTATATCTACAAACCACGCAGAGATAATTGCATTTCACGAAGCCTCACATGAATGTGTTTAGCTCAGGTGGATGATTAGCCATATTCAACAATATTGTGGCATGAACACCGTTGAGACCCTAATCTATGAAGATAATGGAGCATGTCAAATGCAACTGGGTTACGTTAAGTAATCTCACTATGCATATTTTTACTACTTAAAAATAACCCATTGGTGATGGTGGTTTATTCACCCAAACCCCACCCCCTGTTGTTCCGTCTGCCCCTCCCTCCTAATCGACACACCAACATGTGGGCCGTGCGTGTTAGCCTCTCCCAACTCCCCCTTCCACCTGGCTAAAAAATCTCTAACAAAAAAAATAGAAAAAACTATCTATCAATAAACAAATGCAGCCTACATAAAAATTCTCTAACAAGAAAAATCAGCAAAGCTCTACCGAGCGGTAGGCGGAGCTGCAACGTGGCCGAGGGCAAAACCGGAGTCGTAGGCGTGGGCCGGGCAGGCCGATCCCGACAATGTCGACTCGACATGCTAGTGTAATATGATATTTTTTATCTGTAGTGAATTCTTTGCTCATGAACTCTAGAAGTAGAATGAAGTAAATATATTGCACACTAAGTCTTGTGAAAATCTTGCACATTTATTTACTAAATCCCTATCAACATCCAGCATTGAAGGATGTGCATGTGGTAGTATGTCTTTTAGATTGTCTCTAACACCTCCACCTCAGCTAAATATAGCACTAGAGACAACTTCTCCGATACATTGTCTCTAACATACTCCACAATATCATCTTTTAATTATTTCGCAATCAATTTTTTTAATGAACGCCTCTCCCCAATCGCGCTCTCTCCTCACATCCCCACCACACACGCCTCTCCCCACGGGCTCTCCCCACGCAGCCCTCCACCACCATGCCCTCTCCCCAACCGGCACCCCACTGCCGCCATGCCCTCTCCCCCACGGGCACCCTACTGTCGCCCTCTCCCCAACTAGCGCCCCACCGCCGCCCTCTCCCCCATTGACTTCGAGGTGCCCTCACCCCCACCGACTCCGAGGTGCCCTCTCCCCAGATCCAACCCGTCGGTGCCCGGATCTAGCCCGCTGGCACCGTTTTGGCGCCCTACTCTGCCTCGCTGTGGTCGACGCTCCAAGAGTGGAGGTCGTCGTCGCCGGGTGTGGAGGCAATCGAGTCCTGCTCACCAACGCGCTTGCTGCTGCTTTTTGCTTTGTGTTGGTTCGCTTTTCACCGCAAGAATCGAGCCGCTTAGCTCCATCGCTTTTTTTCTTTCGTCGCTTTGTGTTGGTTCACGTAGCACTCGTCACGTCCTGAGATGATAGATTTCCTTCTCTCTTCTACGTAGGACTTTGCTGACATACACTAGCTAACTGATGGCTAACATGTCATTATTGGGGATGCCCCTTAGAGATATGCATCATTCAGCAGAGCAATTCCTTGAATAATAGCCCACATATTTTAGATCCTGAAGGTCGATATCTATTCACAAAGAATAATTAATCCTAGATTAAATATGATCATGAAGACGGTTGTCGTAGCTAAAAGACTAAACAGTAGAGAAAGGGGGACCCCCTGGTCCCGAAGGGTCCTCAAAGAGGGGACTGGTTGTTAGGAAGCAGATGAACTTATATTTCAAATCAAATCCAACAATACAACTCTCTCCCCCCACATGGGGGGGGGAGGTGGCTATTTATAGCCTTTCTATGAGGTATATGAGATTACAAGCTTACCCCCTACAGGGCCCTATGCTGGTAGGGGCTGCAGGGACCTTTCCTAACCCTAGGACTAGCTTCCGGCTTATGGTGAACCATCCTGGGCTTGGTCCATCCTGCTGATATACCTGGTCCAGCGTTACAGTGACTCCTTTGGACCCCTCGAACCCCTCGAGGCCCTCCGGACCCCTCGGGACCCTTCGGACCCCAGATCCTCCGGACAAATTATGTGGACCCTTCGAGACTCTTCGACCCTCGAACCACTGGGCCCTCCGACCCCGGGGCCTTGAACCTTCGAACCTTTCGCCGGGACCTCCGGAGCTGTGGACCCTCCGGGCCCATCGACTTCAGACTCTCCGGGCCCCCTTGGGACCCTTCGTGGCACTCCTGCAGCTAGGCCATCCGCCGATGTCCGGCGGGGGTGTGCGCTTCGCTGTTTGCTTGGTCGTGGGGGCCGTTGTGCCGCCCCTACAACAAGCCCCTCGCGGTCGAGGTCTTGCTTTGTCATGGCTAAAATCGCGCCACCTCCCGGAGGGTACAGGTACACCGTCCCCTTCGGCCTGGCGAAGCGTTATTTGTGCACCGCACCGCCGCCGTCGACCGCTGCCGGATGGCCATTGGGCAGCGCCATCAAGGTTATGTGTGCCATAAATGTGTCTCTGGGGTCGCTGCGCGCGCCGAGGGCGTGGTCGGCGTGTCTTTTAATGCGGCACCTCGATTTCCGCGCATCATAATGCCTGTTTCTTGCCATGTGTCATCTTTTGTTTGGTCTTGGGCTCCTCGGTTTCTGTGCTTGGCAGAACTGTTCGTGCGCCTGTCTATAAATAGGTGGGCTTGGACTCGACTTCCTCCGTACTCGCGTGTGCTTGCCCTTCGTTTCTACCGCCCCCCGCATTGCTCCTAGCGCCTTGCCTTGTGCTTTCGAGATGACGAAGCGGATCAAGGATGGAGGTGGTGGTGTGGCCTACACCGACAAGCTAGGCCGCTCCACTATGACGGCCCACGTCTTGCGGGCCCTAAAAACCGAGGGGAAGGTTGCAAACCTGGACGACGTTCGGGCCCCCGGGACGGAGGTTGCTTCAACGCCCCGACAGGATGAGACGATCGTGTTCGTGGCCTTTCTGGACATGGGTCTTCGTCTGCCATGCATTGGCACGCTGAGCCATGTCCTTCAGCTATACGGAGTGGACCTGGCCCAATTGACGCCCAACTCAATCGTCAAGCTTGGCGTTTTCGAGTGGGTGCTTCGCTCCGTAGGGGTAACTAGCAGCGAGGCGTGGCTGTTCGTGTATCTCCATGATGGGCGATGCCAGCCGAAGAAGAAGAAGGACACCAGGGAGACGCTGAATTTCGAGCGCTAACTTCCACCAAAAGGCACGCTTTTTCATTACCCGCTGCGCGACCGCCTCCGAACAGGGATACCGACCGACCCGCCGTTGGTTTTACCACAAGTGTGCCTCTGAGGCGGGGCTTCGCTCCACCGGGGGGCCTATTCAACTTATCGCGAGCCCAGTTATCAAGCTTTCCTCTCGGGAGGAAGCGTTGCTACGAGTGCTGCTCAATGCGATGCGGAGGATGTCTACCCGGGACTTTGTTGAGGAGTTCTGTGCGCTTCGGCTATGGCCGCTGGTGTAGGGCTTGGCATAGGGCTTGCCAAGGATGGGATGCCCCTCCTGGAATTTGGGGACCATACAGGTGCTTTCCCAGGAGCCTTTCTTTTTTTTCTTTTTCTTTTTCTTTCTCTTTTTATTTTTTTTGACACCTGCGCAGTCTTGTCTATTGCCGAGGCCGAGCGTGTCGCGGAGCAGCTTCTCAGGCCCTACACAGGGGAGGAGCACGCCTAGTGAGTGCATGCGGTGCACGAGCGTCGCTTGAACCGCGCGTATCTGGATCCAACCGTCCACTTGCTGGAGCGGCCGGATCCCGACGCCGGAAAGAAGAAACGAGTTCGTGGCCCAGAAGAGCTAGAAGGCCTTGGTCTGATCAGTGCAGTACCCTTGCGCGTTCTTGGGGCCGAGGGAGCGGGTCAAACTAGCCGCGCTGCGGGGGACGCGGCTGGGCCGTCTCTGAAGAAGGTGTCACGGGCGCCCGAGGGCCCGAGGGTAACGAGCAGTGCGACCAGCTCGTCAGCGGAGTCCCTGGCGGTTCCCACGCCGACTGGCGCTATGGATCTAGTGGCTAGCTCGTTCGGGATCGCAAGTATGGCCCTCGAAGAGGTGTCCGGCGGGACACCTTCGCATGTTTATGGTCGGGGTACTGAGGATACCCTCATGGATGAGCGCACCGATCTTCCTGCCACGATACATGAGCCTCTGTTCCCTGTTCACCCTCGTCCGCTCGTTAGCAGTTGGCAGACCTGCTTTTGTGTCATGCAGCTCAGGTCGTCGAGGGGGAACCTAGCGCCAATGATGCCTCCATGGGCGCGGAGTCCGTGGGGATCCTCGATGGTAACAACGCTTGAGCTGACACGGTGCCTCGGGCTCTAAGCGGGCGGGGTGGGCCTTCCGCCTTCACAATCAAGCAAGGCCACAAATTTGGGGCCACTTTGCTCCACAGATTTCAGGATCAGCGCAGGGGCTGCGTCCGTCTGTGAGGAAGTGTCTCGCTTTACCGCCCTGCCTTGCTTGTCCGAACTCTTTGTGAAATGGAGCACAGAGAAGATGTTCCGAAGCATTGAGGCAAACGCGATGAAGGTAGGCCTGGGTAAGCACAACCCTTCGTTCTAGATGCAGTGTTGATCGTATCTTTCTTTGGCAGATGATTATTCTTTCGCACTCACTCGAGAGGGACATCCAGAGCGGCTACATGGAGATTCAGTAGCGGATCGATCTAGAGTTTTTGCGGAACATTCAGCTAACCGCGGCGTGCTCGGCCATTGCCGAAAAGGCGAAGGGGCTGGAAGCGAGGGTTGCCCAGCTAGAAGAGGAGCGTCGCACCCTGTAGGACGAGGTGGAGTCCTTGTGCAATGTCTGCTCCGTGCACGAGGCGGAGGTTGCGACGGAGCGGTCTGCTTTGCCGCCGCGCACAAAGTTAGCCGGGAGGCGCTGACTCATGGAGGTGCCATGATCGAAGCTCAGCCGCGTTCTCCCCGAGGCACACTGTCGACTAGATAGATGCCACCCTAGACCATCTTCGTCATGCCGGGGAAGTGTTCCTCCCTGCTGCGCGTGCCTACGGTAATCACTACATAAAGCGGCGTGGGCTGACATTCGTTTCTCTCTGGGAATTTGAGTGCGGACACGCTGACGAGCTTACGCTGGTACCGCGCTCGTTGTTTATGTCATGCGAGATCGCTTCTAGCCAAAAGCAGGTGCGGCGGGCTAGCAATGCCCTTGCCAAGGACTTTTGGGCCCCGTCTAGCCAGGGCGCTACGATGGAGTCACTGCGATCGTCCTTAGCGCAGAAGCAGAAGTTGAAGGGCCCAGCGGATGGTGCGGGTGCGGCGGAGCGGGGGACCAGCACCGGAGGCAAGGTGTGAGCCTCCGCTCCTTTTCACGAAGAATCCTTTTGTTTGTCCTAGTCTAGGGTTTTTGTTTTCTGCTCCGGTGTCGCTGCGCAAGCCAGGACGTGACTAGGGATAGTCTGACCTGTAACCACTCATTTGCCTAATGAATACAAACTGAGTCTCCTTTGCTGCTGCGTGGGCTTGCTTCATGTTAGTATTTGTTTTGCTCAGGGGGGTCCGTTGTTTCGCCATACTACTGGACGAGGCCCCTACCCTCCGAGGTGGCACACGAAGTCCTTTGCCCCTTTGCGCGGTACAAAGGATGAGCGAACATTGGTCCGCAAGTGGCCCCTAAAGGTTTGCTACCGCGGTATAGTGTGCCATGATGCCAAGTGGCAACGCTGGAAGAGAGCGAACCCAGAAGGGCCGATGAAAAGGTTTTTTCACTTGTGCGAACAGAAAGCTTTGAATGCGCAGGAAGAGATATGGTCCTTCTGGCCGAGTTGCGGGGTTGGGATTGCGCCAAAGAGGCCCTTTCCGCCACGCCGCCCACGATTTTGTCGAGCTCTTCGGACGTGTCAGATGATTGTGCCGCGGAGAGAGAGTACTTGAAGTTCATGGCTACACACCCATCTGATGAGGAATTGCCTGAATGGGTGTTCCGGGAACAAAGAGAGCGCGAGGCAGATGATTTCACTCCTGTAGGTAGTTAGTGTGGTCGTGGGTCTGCCTCGTTGCAGGGCAGTCTGTACTGTTAACGTATATTCATTGTGTGGGTCACGGTTCTTGGCCTTGTACGGCGTGAATTTCGTATTGTGGTGAATAATGTACTTGCTGTGGGCTACGCTTGTTGGCCTCTTTTTTTTTTATTTTGTAAGGGAGAGGCGAAGCCTCGCGCCGCCCCCCATACTTTTTTAAATAGGGCTCCGGAGAGCCCTAGCCTTTCTTTGTGTCAGGGGGAGGCGAAGCCTCGCGCCGTCCTCCATACTTTTTTAGGTAGGGCTCTGGGGAGCCCTAGCCTTTCTTTTTGCGAGGGGGAGGCGAAGCCTCGCGCCGTCCCCCATACTTTTTTAGGTAGGGCTCTAGGGAGCCCTAGCCTTTTTTTTGTGAGGGGGAGGCGAAGCCTCGCGCCGTCCCCCATACTTTTTTAGGTAGGGCTCCGGGGAGCCCTAGCGTTGTTTCTATGAGGGAAAGGCGAAGCCTCGCGCCGTCCCCCATACTTTTTTAGGTAGGGCTCCGAGGAGCCCTACCCTTTTTTTGCGTAGGAGGGGCGAAGCCTTCTTGCCGTCTGGCCATACTTTTTAGGTAGGGCCCAGGAGCCCTAGCCTTTCTTTGTCTTGGGGGCGCAAGCCTGTGCTGCCCCCCATACTTTTTATAGGGCTCCGGGGAGCCCTAGCCTTTCTTTTTGTGAGGGGGAGGCGAAGCCTCGCGCCGTCCCCCATACATTTTTAGGTAGGGCTCCAGGGAGCCCTAGCGTTGTTTCTGCGAGGGAAAGGTGAAGCGTCGCGCCGTCCCCATACTTTTTTAGGTAGGGCTCCAGGGTGCCCTAGCCTTTCTTTGTACAAGGGGGAGGTGAAGCCTCGCGCCGCCCCCATACTTTTTTAGGTAGGGCTCTGGGGAGCCCTAGACTTTCTTTGTGCGAGGGGGAGGCGAAACCTCGTGCCGTCCCCCATACTTTTTTAGGTAGGGCTCCGGGGAGCCCTAGCCTTTCTTTGTGCGAGGTGGAGGCGAAGACGACACCGTCCCCCTAGCCTAGCTTGGTCTTCAGACCGCGCCACGCTAGGTTCAGCCTTGCACGTTGTCTTCGCTATATGTGTACCGGTGTGGGTTGCCGCCGCGGACCTTAGGTCCATAGGGCGGTATGCCCGAAAGTTTGTTTATACGCGTGCACGGAGCCCGGGGCCATGCGCGGTGATTGTTTATACACTCGTGCCTGCGGGGGGCATCGGGGTGCACCGGGGCCAAAGGCCATGCGCGGTGGCTTTGTTTATACACTCGTGCCTACGGAGGGCATCGGTATGCACCGGGGCCAAAGGCCATGCGCGGTGGCTTTGTTTATACACTCGTACCTGCGAAGGGCATCGGTGTGCACCGGGGCCAAAGGCGATGCGCGGTGATTTTGTTTATACACTCGTGCCTGCGAAGGGCATCGGTGTGCACCGGGGCCAAAGGCCATGCGCGGTGGCTTTGTTTATGCACTCATGCCTGCGGAGGGCATCGGTGTGCATCGGGGCCAAAGGCCATACGCGGTGACTTGATTATACACTCTTGCCTATGGAGATCATCGGTGTGCACTGGGGCCAAAAGCCATGCGCGGTGGCTTTGTTATGCTTGTTTACGTGCTTGTTCAAAACACCGGGGAAAAATGCCACGAGGTACACAGGTTTTGTACAAGCCCTGGCCGACGAAGGGTGGCGGGGTAATCCTCTGGGCGCAGCCGGTTTTGACAAAACGTTTGTATATGCCCTTGCCGATTGATGGCGATGGGGCGGTTCTCTAGGCGCAGCCGGTTTTTACAAAATTGCTAAGGGTAGAACTTTCGAAGGGTCTTTATATTCCAGGTGTGACCCAGCTGGTCTCCCTCCAGCGTCGCGATGCGGAAGGTACCTGCCCTCGTTGCGCTGGTAACAACATATGGCCCTTCCCATTTGGACTCCAGCTTGCTAATTGCAGCTTGGTTTGTGGTTCGCTTCAGGACCAAATCGCCTGGGGCGAGGTGGCGGGCCCTGACCTTTCTTTTGTATGCCCTGGTGACCCCTTCGCTATACCTTGTCATGGTTGCGATGGCCTGCACGCGTTGTTCCTTTAGGAGGTCGAGAGATACCTCTCATCCTGATGGGTCCGCCTGGGCTGTGGCTCGGTAGGAACCGGCAGCTAACTCCACTGGCATCATGGCCTCATCGCCAAAGAGAAGCTTGAAAGGGGAGAAGCCTGTGGCCTTGGTTGGCGATGTGCGTAGTGCCCATAGAGCTTTTTGAAGCTCTTCAGGCCATAGTCCCTTAGGAAGTCCTACAAGGCGTTTCTTCAGCCCATCGAGGAGGTTGTTGTTGGCTCGTTCAACAGCTCTGTTGGACTCTGGGTGCCCCACAGATGCGAAGCATATTTTTATGCCCAGGTCATTGCAAAACGCTTAGAAGGGCTGGGAGTCGAATTGTGTTCCGTTGTCGGTGACGATGTCCCGCGGCACGCCGTATCGGCAAATGATGTTCTTCCAGGTGAACCACTGGGCGGCTGCGGTAGTGATCTTGGTGACTGGCTCCTCTTCGACCCATTTGGAGAAGTACCCGATGGTGATGAACGCGAACCAGAGGTTACTCTTGGCTGCAGGGTATGATCCGATGATATCTAGTCCCCACCGTGCGAAGGGCCAGACCGGTGGCAAGGGTTGCAGGGGCAGCGCGGGTGCCTTCGGGTTGCGACTGGCCCACTGGCACCCCTGGCAACACTAGACGAGATCTTGAGCGTCTCGGAGCACCGTTGGCAGTAAAATCCTTGACGGAATGTCTTCCCTACGATGCCCCGGGGCGCCTGATGCGCGCTGCATAGGCCCTCGTGGATGTCTTTAAGGAGGGACTGACCCTCCTTCTGTGATACGCAGTGAAGGAAGTGGGCACAGACGCCCCCCTTGTACAGCTCTCTGGAGACCATGTAGTAGTTCCTTGCTCTGCAGCGAAGGCGCTTTGCTTCGGCCGGGTCCTCTGGTTTTTCGCCGGTGAGGTACTTGATAATGATGTCTCGCCAATCCACCACCGGCATCGGGTCCGGTGTTGCCAGAGGAAGCACCAGGTGTGCCACCCCTTCTGCCTCGAGCAGAGCCCCTTGTGCTTCGGGCGTAGCCCCTTGTGTTTCGGGCGGCGCGGATGGTTTCGTGAGTACTTTGTAAAACACTTCCGTGGGAGGCCCCTCGCACGCGCTTGCCATCTTTGCCAACTCATCTACTGGTTCATGTTATATATGAGGATTGCCTGGATGATAATGCAAAGGAAATGATTTGACGCTTTACGCGCCACGGCTAGGTAACGGGTCATCTCAGGGCAACTCATCACGAATGTCTTGTTGAAGTGACCTGCCACGAGGCGAGAATCGCTTTTGATGAGGATGTGCTTTGCTCCCAGGGCTTTCGCCTTGCGGAGGCCAAGTAGTAGTGCTTCGTACTCCGAGGCGTTGTTTGTTGTCAGAAAGTCAAGACGGGCTGCATGCGATGTGGTCCGTCCGTCTGGGGAAACCAAAATGGCCGCAGCGCCGGCGCCGGCCCCGGCGGCGCACCACGACCCGTCTGTGTACATTATCCATGGTGGCTTCATTGCGGCGGAAGTGCTTTCTTCTGCATGCGGTGTCCACTCGGCAATGAAGCCCACAAGGGACTGCGACTTGATGGCCGCTCTTGCGGTGAAGGTGACGTCGAAGGGCGCCAGCTCGGCCGCCCACTTGCCTATCCTGCCCGAGGCATCTTTGTTCCGTAGCATTAATGCTAGCGGGTAGGATGTTTGGACTGTGATGGGGGTGCGCCAAGAAATAGTGTCGGAGCTTCATGGCCATGAGCAAGGCGTCGCCACCGCCGAGCTCAGTGTACGGGTTACGCCTTACAGAGGGCCTCCGATACATAGTATATTGGGCCGACCGACGTTGCGCTCTTGAACAAGCACAGCTACCATCGATGACTGAGTAGCGGTGATGTATGCCAGAAGGTCCACGCCTGCCCAAGACTAGTCAAGCTTGGCAGCTCCGTAAGGTATTGTTTGAGGTCCTCGAATGCTTTCTGGCATTCTACTGTCCAACGAAACGGCTCTGTTCCGCGGAGTGTTTTGAAGAACAGCAGGGCCTTCTCGGCTGAGTGGGATAGGAACCGGCTAAGGGCGGTGATGCGGCCCATCAATTTTTGCACTTCGCGAGCATTGTGAGGGGGCTTCATCTCTTGGATGGCCCTGATTTTCTCGGGGTTGGCCTCAATGCCCCTTTCCGACACGAGGAAGCCCAGGAGTTTGCCCTCCTTCACGCCGAACGCACACTTTTTCGGATTGAGCTTTATTCCCTCCACGTGGAGGTTGGTGAAGGTTTCCTGGAGGTCCTTCGCGTGTGTTCCCACGAGCTTGCTCTTGATCACTATGTCGTCAACATACTCCTCTACATTGCGGCCCAACTGGTTGGCTAAAACCTTCGCAATGAGGCGGGCAAACGTTGCCCCCGCGTTCTTGAGGCTGAAGGGCACAGTATGTTCCTATGGGGGTGATGAACGCGGTTTTTGGTTCGTCCTCTTCGGCCATGTGCACTTAGTGGTACCCGGAGTAGGCGTCGAGGAAGCTCATAAGCTCGCAGCTCGAGGTGGCGTCCACCAGCTGGTCGATGCGAGGTAGGGGAAAGTCGTCCTTGGGGCATGCTTTGTTGAGGTCGGTAAAGTCGACGCACATGTGTCATTTACTCGTCTCCTTCTTGACGAGGATAGGGTTGGTCAGCCACTCCGAGTACTTGATCTCGCGGATGACCCCCCCTTTTAGCAACTTTATAATCTCTTTCTTGGCCGCTTGTAGGCGGTCGGCAGACATGCGCCGCAGCTTTTGTTTCTTGGGCGTTGCGTCGCTTCGGAGGGCTAGCCGGTGCTCGATTGTTTCCCGTGCTACGCTGGGGAGGTCTTCTGGCCCCCAAGCGAAGGCGTCCGCATTGTTGCAGAGCACCTCGAGGATTGCATCGCATGCCTCCGACTGGAGGTTCGACCTGAGGACCACTGTCTTTTCTAGTGAGCTGTCCCTTAGGGGGATTCTTCGGAGCTGGCCCAGCGATTTGTGCTTCGGTGCCCACCTTGCCGACGGTGGCGCTGCTTGATCTTTGTCCGGCCCAATGGCGTGGACATGTTGGGCTGGGGATAGAGCCTCGAGCTCTATGTGTCTTGCAAGGTCTTGATCTCCTCGAACTGTGACGATGCCCTCCGGGGCGGGGAGGTTCATGTATAGATAATTGTGGTGAGCTATCGTGACGAAGGTATTGAGCGCAGCCCGGCCAAGGATTGCATTGTACTGGTAATCCATTTGGACCACATCGAACATGACGACCTCGGTTCGGGATGCGAAGTCGTCGCTGAATGTGACAGCCAGGTTGATCTGGCCCAGGGCCGTCATGGGCCTTCCTCTGAGCCTAGCAGGGGTATGCCCGGAGGGGTTAGACGATCCCGGGGGATCATCATCTTGTCGAAGGCGTCCACGAATAGGAGGTCTGCTGAGCTTCCTCTGTTGACGAGGATGCGCCTTACCTCGAAATCTGCAATGTTGGTGGAAATGACGAGGGGATCCTGGTGCGGAAAATACGCCCCGCTGGCATCCTCAGGCTCGAAGGATATAGGTATCTCAGCATAGCGAGGTGGGTTGGACATGGGGTACGTTGCCACGTGGTGGATTTGCCGGACATACGCGCGCCGCTGTCTTTTCGAAGGCATACCGAGCGAGGATCCTCCGGTGATCATGCTGATGACCCTCTGATGGTGCTCGGCCCGACCTCCTTCTATGCGGGGTCTTGGCGGTGGTGCGGGGAGCCGATTGTCGGTTCCCCTCTTGTTATCGGGCTCAGTCGGTTGCTCGCGGCGCATGTAGTCCTGCATAGCGGCGATGGTACAACATTCGTTGGTGGTGTGAGTTCCCTCGCCATGGAGGTCACAAAACGGCACTTGTCCTCCAGCGCGATTATCAAGTTGGCGGCCTGCGTTTCGTCTGTGTCCCTGCCCGTGGCCTCGGCCCCAGCGACCTCCACGTCTTCCTCGTTCGGGCTGTGGCGCACCGTCGACATGGTAAACTCCTCGGCCCTTCTGCCGATAGTCGCTGCTTCGCGGCTTGCTAGGTGTTCCGGCCGGGGCAATGTTGAGCGCTTCTTTCGAACGTGGCACACTTGGGGTGGAAGTGGTGGGTGCGCCTCTTCAAACGTTGTCTTCCTCCGCTCGGGCGTACTCCTCCATTTTATCGAAGAGCTCTTTCACCGTGCAGATGGGCTTGCGGGCCAGTCTCTCCGACAGGGGCCCCTTCGAAGCCCGCATGTAGCTGCATTTATGACAGTGGTTTCATTGACGCCCTTTACTTGGCACTTGACCTCCGCAAACTTCCTGAAGAAGCTGCGGAGGGATTCGTTTGGCGCCTGCTTCACCGCGAACAGGTGCCCCGCGTCCTTTGGCTCCGTGTAGTTCTCCTAGAAGTTGTTGCGGAGGAGGTCCCGGAGCGGCTCCCACGCGTACACGGAACGAGGGGGGATGGTGAAGAACCAAGTCAACGCGACGCCTTTGAGCGCGAGGGTGATGCTCTTCGCCTTCGTAGTGTCGTCTCCTCCGGCCGCCTCGACGGCGGTCTCGTACACTCGGAGGAATTCGGAGGGGTCCGTGCACCCTTCGAAGGGCGTGACCTCCGGCATCTTGAAGCCTGGTGGCCAGCGGCCGTCTCCAATCCGACAATTAGTGGGGAGTTTGGGTCACCTCGGAGTACTGGGGTGTGGGTTGTAGGGGTGGGTTGGGCGGGTTCTGCCCCGTTCTGCGGCAATTGTCGGAGCGGAGTTGCGAGGGTTGTCTCCGGTGGCTGCCGGAGGTCCGCCAACTCTCGGCGGAGGACCGCCAGCTCCTGTTGGAGTGTTTCGTACGATCCTTGGCTTGCACACCTGTGCGCCGAGTTATTCGCTTCCTCCTCCAAGGCTTGGGCGGGGGGCACGCTTGTAGCCAAAGCTCTGCTTCTCTTGGTCCTCGGGGTGGTCGGGGCCCCATTGCGACCGCTTCGGTTGCCGAAGCTTTGGGCCTGGCTCTCGTTCGGGGGACCATGTTGGGGTGTTGGGTTAGTGCTTCGCAGCTTTCCTGCCGGTCCCCACGGACGGCGTCAACTGTCGTAGCTAAAAGACTAAACAGTAGAGAAGGGGGGACCCTCTGGTACCCGAAGTGTCCTCGAAGAGGGGACTGGTTGTCAGGAAGCACATGAACTTATATTTCAAATCAAATCCAACAATACAACTCTCTTCCTCCCACATGGGGGGGGGGAGATGGCTATTTATAGCCTTTCTATAAGGTACATGAGATTACAAGCTTACCCCCTACAGGGCCCTATGCTAGTAGGGGCTGTAGGGACCTTTCCTAACCCTAGGACTAGCTTCCGGCTTATGGTGGACCGTCCTTAGCTTGGTCCATCCTGCTGATACACCTGGTCCAGCGGTACAGTGACTCCTTCAGACCCCTCGAGGCCCTCTGGACCCCTTGGGACCCTTTGGGCCCTTGGGATCCTCCGGACAGCTCAGGGTTATACGGACCCTTCAGAGACCCTCCGGGACCCCTCGGACCACTAGGGCCCTCCGGACCCCAGGGCCTTTGGAACTCTTCGGGCCTGGGGACCCTCTGAGCTCCCTCGGGACCCTTCGCGCCACTTTTGCAGCCGGGCTATCCGCCGATGTCCGGCGGGGTGTGCGCTTCGTTGTTCACCTGGTCGTGGGGACCATTGTGCCGTCCCTACGACAACGGTAAAAAAAAAATCAGTGGGGTCATGCTTTTATGGTCAAGCTGCTTGGTAGCGTCCACGGTTCCATGGTCGCGCCGTTTAGCTCCTGGGAAGTCACGCACAGACACAGGAAGCTTCCATGCCCGGCTGGCCGGCCGAGTGGCATTCGGAAAGATGGAACGTAATCGATCGTGATTAATAAAGTTTCCTTTTCCCATACGGCCTTCTCTGCATTGCGGGTTGCACTGCTAATCAGACACCGGAACGGACTCAAATTCTAATTTCCCTCATAGACGCTTATATATGTTAGACCAATGGGCTGATCAGCGTAAGATCCTTCCAGCACGGGTTGAATGGGTTTTAGCTTAGCTACCTAGCAGCCTAGCAGCAACCTGCACGCGCGCACCATGGACCCGGCCGCCGGTATGTTCCACCCGCCGCCGCCTTTCTACGCGGTCGCCATGCCACACCCAACGCCGCCCTTCTATTACTTGGTTCCCACGCCACCGCCGCCGCCGATGGGCGTCACGGTACGCACCGTGTGGGCGAACAACCTCGACTACGAGTTCGCCGTGATCTGCCAAGTCGCACGGAACGCCCGCTACGTTGCGATCGACGTGCACTACCCGGGCGTCGTCCATGGCGCCGGCCAGAACCACACCCTGGTCACCGCCGAGGACCGCTACTTGGTCGTCAAGGCGAACGTCGACGCCCTCAAGCCGCTGCAGGTCGGCGTCGCCATCTGCAACGACCACGGGCAGCACTTCGCGTGGGAGTTCAATCTGCGCGACTTCGACCGGGCCGCCGACCCCCACGCGGCCAACACCCTTGCGTACCTCGCCGGCCGCGGCCTCGACGTCGACACGCTCGGCGAGTACGGCATCGCTACGGCCAGGTTCGCCAAGAAGTTCCTGGCCTGCGGCCTGATCGACCGGCCGGGGCTGTCGTGGATCACCTACACCGGCGCCTACCACGTCGCCTATCTATTGAAGATCATAACCGGCGGTAATCTGCTCCCGCACAACATGGCGGGGTTCCTCGCCGTCGTGCGGCGGTTCCTCGGCGACGAGGTCTATGACGTTGCGCGGATGGCGGCCGACTGCAACGCCATGCCCATGGGGTTGGAGCGCATCGCTACCCATCTCGGCTTCGCGCCGCCGCTGGTGAGCCCTCGTCTCGCCGGCGCCGCCGGCGTGCGCGTGCTGCAGGCGTTCTTGACGGTCAAGTACGGTGAGCTTCGCGGCAACGTCCAGAGATACAGAGGTGTGCTGAAAGGACTCCAGGTTATATGAAGAGTACTACTAATCTGACGATCAATTTGTGCGTTCCATCGGACGGCTGATCTGACAATGACAGCGAGTTGAGCAGGCTACGAAAACACACTAACTAGATTCTTTGATCGCGTTGAAGTCTGAACAAAACAAAACGAACACACACTAACTAGATTCTTTGATCGCGTTGAAGTCTGAACAAACCAAAAGTTTGTCGTCGTAGTAGTACACAATTCATTAGGGTAAGCAGAGTTAATTGGTCAGATTCACCTGTAGGAGGAGAGGTGTAACATATGGCCACGAGAGATTACCAGAAGCAACCCGGTGCCTAGCTTACCCAACTTGTATTAGTTGGCAGAGAGAGATGAATGCTCGATGCAATTGACATACTTATTGCTGATGATATACAGTGTGTTCTTATCTTCGTGCGATGGTAATGATGTTCTTTTATTTTTGTTTTACCTTATTGTTTGGAGTATAATTTTACTAGTGCAACTTTCAAATTATAATGTTGCAACAATCGTCCACTTAGAGAAAACTACAGAGGTTTAGCTATTAGCAATTTAGCATTTACCATATGTCATCAGATTGGAGAAATCAGAACTAGCTACTTATGATTCCATCCCAATATCTTCTCGAGGTGAAATAGAAGGTAGTTTCTTGCGACGCTATCCTTTTGCAAGAAAACTAACACATGGGAAAATATTGTACGTCACAATATTACGGACAACTCGTTTCAATCAAAATTGTTCAGCAGCGCCATCGTATGAGCCAATTTAAACAATCAGCTCGTAGCCTCTATTCACCGGCCTCCCCCACATTCAGGATGCCCTTGACTATTGTGTATTGCACCTTCCATGGGCAAGGTAAAATTACGAGTTCAGGTCAGGTGAAATAGGACTTCTAACATGCCTGTCAGGAGAACCGCTCTGTTGGAAAAGAGTGCACGTCGTCCTCTCCCCTGTCCGGAATCGAATCCAAGGATTCACCGAGGTGCTCACTCCTTTGATAATGCCAGTGCTCTGGCCCAATTTCAAAAAAAAAAAAAAGCCTGTCAGACCATCCACCTCACCGTGGGAGATAGCTCCATCCCTGTCCCCAGATCTTCTCTTGTTAATTGGCCGGAGTGAAATTCCATCGTTGGAGCACATGAACGCCGATAGATCGAGATCAATGCCAGATTTTCATTTGTGATGAAGGGAAAGTGGAGGTTTGATCTCTAGCTCGACGCCCTTTACTCCTAGTAAAGAGCAAGGAAAAATCAATTCCATCCGACGTCCCTTAACTTGTATAGGTGTGCCAAACTAGCACAATGGTGAATTAACTTGTATTTTTTTTAAACGCACAACCACACACACCACCAAACACGCTACGCTCACCACATGCACACACATAGCAGTGCACTCTCTTAGCCAAAAATAAATATATGATCTCACAAAATTCTTACTGAAAACCCACGTCCCCAAACTTTGGTCCTAGAGACTAGGATGCAAAGCGTGCATTGTCATTGTTTAGTACTGTATCAAGTTCGTCCTTCGGATCCTTCGGAGGAACAGAGTGGGAAAAATGAACGGCTGAGAACGATGTGGTGGCAAAACTAGAGTATGGTCTTTAATATATTTTTTTTTTGCCACAAAGCATTTATTTTTCTCAACCCTACGATCCCTGCAAGCCTCAAATCAATTGCAGCAGGAAATAAATTTTCCAGCAGATCTCAGCTGCCATTGTCCTTGTAGAGACACTGTCGCAAAAAAAAGGATTTGCCAAGTAACACTCAGGTGTTTTTTTATATATACATCCGGAGCACTCAAATTTGTGATCATTGCATGCTGTGCTAGGATTCATTAGGGATTAGGCATTGGTGTGATCACAGAGCACTTAGGTTATATCGGTGGCGTTTGTACGCCCTGGTAAGTATTTCAGAGCTCAAACCCATTAAGTTTTGGAATATGTTTGGAATTAATATTCGTATTGGTTGTTGCATTGTTCTATCCTCTATCCCGTGCATTTAGTCAGTACAAACAGTTGAATCAACTTTAGATTTTATTTATGTTCATACCATGCAAAGTTAGATATGTACTTTTTACGAAATGTTACTAACAAGAGACACATTCTACATGTTTTTAAATTAATTTTTATTATATATTTACATACATTTAATGTAAATGAATTGGTTTTGGTTCTAGACTACTATGAAATGAAGTAGTTGCATGAGTTAAAAAAAAAGGGTGAATTGCTTCGTGCTATCACAAAAATCATGTAAGTTGGAAAATACCATCGATATGTCACTAACATGTGGTCCCAGGGCTTACTTGTTAGCCTCACACGCAATGATATTTTCTAATTTGTATATCTTTGCGATGGTACCGAGCTAATTTTCTAAAGAAAAGGTAGTTGCTCGTAAGTCTACCCTGTTTGCTGCAAGGCAAACATGCATGTGTCCCATGAATGTACCAAGTGTCAACCTATATATGAATTACATATCTGTGTAAAAAAAAGTAGCAATCTATTTAAGCAGATGAATTATTATAACAACGTAAAACTAAAATTACATATATTAAGTAATTTATATAATATTTATGTGTAAAGTTATAAATTGAATTGGAATTTTGTATGCAAGATATGATAATGTGAACATTAAGAGAAGTAATTTCCTTCTTTGTACCTCCATTTGCACCTGTACGTTGAGTATTTTGTGTTGTTTAAGTTGTTTAATTAGTGCATCAAGCATGTATATATGTCCACTACTACAGAAAAGGTCTTGATAGACGGTTCAAAAATGTCATCACAGACGGTTTCGTGAGCCGTCTAAGTTTTATGGGTCAATGATGACATGAGGTCATCACAGACGATTTTCGAACCGTCTGTGATGTATACCATCACAGATGGTTATTAACTCAGAACGTCTGTGATAGTTGCCTATCACAGACGGTTTGTAGATGAAACTCTCTGTAATGGCTGATGTATCACAGACGGTTTGTAGATGAAACCGTCTGTGATGGCTAATGTATCACAGATGGTTTGTAGATGAAATTGTCTGTGATATATATTGTTCGTGTCCCATAGCCACTTTCGGGTGGACGTGAGGATGAGACAGCAGCCACGGGCAACTTCATCGAGCCTGCAGGTTCATGAAGCATGTGTCGCGAACGGATTTCTGAATCCGAACCCTTTGTGTATTTCTGCACCAGTCCTAGATCAGTAGCTAGTGCACATAGTGGAAACATTGTTGATAACCAGTTTGAATCATGAAATAACATTAATGTAACACCCTGGCTATTTGGAAGCCAAAATGTTAGCTAAAGGACTAACATACAACAACAATATGGGTAATTTTCAACAATATCTCAACTAAAAACATAAAGAGATCAACAATATAGAACGAATGTAGGAAAAATCAAAATCCATCAACAGTTCACAAACTCCAATTATTCGAGTCTACTGAATCCACTAAGATAATTATATCAAAGGAGTAATCATGGGTCACAAGCAGTTATATAATCAACCTTAACATATAGAAAGATAACATCCATCAACGAATTCTATTTATTACAGTTCATCATCTAACGAATGAAAGATAGGGACAAAATCATATTATTGGAACTTGAACATTGTGAAGTGAATGAATTATATGTGTCTACTCCCTCCCAGGAATGCTCTCATCAGTGATCACCTAAAATAAACAAACACATGCAAGAATGAGTCTAAGACTCAGCAAGTACAAAGAATTATAAGAACTACAACGAATAGGAACATTGAACTGAAAGAAAGATATGAATGGATGGAATGAATGGACTACATTTCTGCTTATACCAGTATAGCTAGTGACACACCCGTCAGTGTTCACTTAGGCCCGTATTTAACAAAATGCGGGGATCCAAGGCCCGTATGAAGAACGTTTCATACGGGGATCTAAATCTGCCCACATTGGAATAGTGGGTCTTACATGCCCATACTGGAATTGATGGGTCTTTTTTTTCCACTCCTGTGGAAGAAATATGAACAAATGTATGAATGGAATGAATCATGAATAATGAAAGACATCATCTCTTTAAACACGGATTAACGGATATGAAAGTAACATGAAGTATTGAATCTATTCATGGATAATAGAAACAACAGTATGAATACAAACGCTCAACATTCACCAACATTAAGAATTACAATGTACTTGCCTTCCGCTCTACGAAGCGTTATGAGGCAGGACGGAAGCTGCTACACTCAAAATTCTCCCTCCTACACAAATTAAATACTTGAATAAGGAACCACGTGAACAAGACATCGCTCAAAACGTCTAATCGTAGCATCCTAACCCAAGGATCACAAAGTCGATCTACTCAAATAAACCGACAGTCTAGCAGGACTACAATCTGGATAGCAAGTACAAAATAAATCATAACTAATGATCTGAGACTCGAAATGGAGTGCTCTCAGATCCTATGGAAATATGACAATATCCTACACAAAAGTCTAGTTGGTGGGATCTCCCAATTCGGCCAAAAATCCATGTTAACAGTCCTATGAAAGTCGAACATCCAAATTGTTTCATAGAACTAAATAGCAGTAGAGAAATAGTCATATCTTTTTATCTACAACTCCAAATTGAATGTTCTTTATCAATATGGAAAGTTTAACAAAAATTATACAACAACCTAGTTGGGTGGAAACCCTGAATCTTCCATTATCTTAACCATATTTTAAAAAACAACTTGACAGTTCATTCACATCAGGAATTCAGGACAGCAGAAAAGATTATACCATATCTTTTGAACCGTAAGTTGGAATTAAGTGTTCTTGGTGGTTACGGAAAGCTAAGAAAAATTCCTAAACAACTCTAGGAGATGTACATCTCAAAATCGGCCTCTAAGAACATGATATCAGCCGTGCAACATTCTGGACAGAACCGAACTATTAGCAGTAGCAATTTGATCCTATCAATCTTAATCGATTTCACATCTATTCTGAATCAAACAGCAAGGAATGACTTTCGTTACCCTTGTTGAACCTTAGAAAGACGCTGATCAAAACCCCCAAAGAAGATCTTCTCCCTCTTCTCCCTTCTCTTGTCTTCCTCCTTGTGGCTGACTGCTGCGGGAGAAACCTCCGGAGATGGCGACAATGGAAGGCTCGATCTTGAGGATGGAGAGGGAAGCGTAAGGTGAGAAGGGGCAGGGAGGTGGCGGCCATGGGAGGGAGAGGGGTGGCGGCTTGGGTGGAAAAGGGGAGGAGGAGGTTTGGGCTAGGGTTAAGGGGAGAAGGGGGCAGCTTGGGCCATGGGCCTTTGAGGTGCCTCCCCCGCTTACTGGCTTGCTTCATGACTGGCCACAAAGTAGCCCTAGCTTGGGCCGGAGGCCCAAGTTCCCAATTTCCAATGAAATCCCTGAATTTATTTTAATTTTCCTCTCCCGAACAAGTTTATCTCTTAACGAAATTTGGGATATTACATTCTACCCCCCTTAACAGGATTCGACCCCGAATCTACTCACCGACCTTCCCGAAAGAAAACTGCGACTGGAATGAAACAACGACAAACACGCATCCATTGCGAACAAATCCGAATATTGTTCGCACAAACGAAACTCCATCCCCCCAAGTGGCCTCTCTTTCGAACTGATGAAACCACAACACAAGGATGTAAAACGATGTCTGCCCTAACACTCAACCCGATCTTTCTAGGTACACTCATCAGAAGAGGATCGACGGTAAGTCCCTACTCGCTGGTCAACGTCTTTAACGAAATTCCAAGCTTTGAATGGTTCAGTTACTCTCTCAGCACCAGAACATACCAGACGTTGTGTTCTTCGCGTATGGACCCGAGACGGTCAAAGTGATACGCCAACTTCCTAATTACTGTAACTATTAGAAACGAACGAATGTACCTGGGCCAAATCTCCCCTTTGGTATGAAAGCACACAACATGCTCAAAATCGAGCTCTTCATCAAACATGGGGCACCTTCTTTAATCAAGAATGCACAACAGAACTCATTCTTAAACAACTATTTTACAAAGAGAATTCTACTGAAAATAAGGAGTTCTCATCGCAACCAAATAATGCCAACTCTCCACCAAAAGGGTCAAATCCCAAAAGTGACAATTCATCACGAAAACAATTTCACTTTCTAAATAGGCAATTTACGAATGAACACCACGAAAGCCAAAGGAGAAATCATTCGAATGCCCAAACCAAATACTTCTTTTGGTTTGTCTAAATTGGAAAGAATCAAACATGCCAACACAGACCAACTCACATTGCGGAAGACACCAGTCAACAACACAAAACTCAAACGAGAATTAAGAAAACGCTTCACTACCCGAAAAAACATCCTCTTTCTTAGTTTCTCTTTTAGGAATAAAACTTCTCTCGAACCTTGGAATTCGAATTCATCGCATACCACACGAGCTCAAACATCTTAATTAAACATCCTCAAATTATGCTCAAACTGAAATACATCATCCACAGCATTGTGGAGAGGCTCTATTGATCCCACCGAACACTCTAGGCAACTCATGCTACTGACGAAATTAATTTGATAGAAGGCACCCAAAGCACCACAAAATAGATCCCACGCAATCACATTACCTCCAACTTCCAAGAACAACTCAAAATCCTCAGTACACACGCTCATGTACTATATCAGAAGGGTTCTATCAATAATTATTCCACTGCTCAGGAAACACCATTATTCTATTCTCTCGACACACAATCATTGGGCGACCAAAGATATAGCATAAAAAAAATGCAAAGCCTAGATTTAACCTCTAAGACCTCTACAACGAATTTATCTTATAACAGATAGTGAAATCATCGAATTAAATCTCTAACACCCCACAATTCTAACATACTCACTCATTGACTTCATCAGAAATCACCCACACAATCTCGCAATACTATCCCCCAAAGTTTAAACAGGAACAAACAACACGTCTAAGCAATTCTACCGTATTAAACTATTCTGTAAAATTTTATTCAATAATGCGAACTTTCCTACGCTAGGGTTACAAAGGTGCAGGATATCAAATATCAAGGATGATAATAGCAAACTTTAGGTTTTTAACTAACAACCTACAGTTTAACTTATCATTTAAATAGCAATGCATAACTTTTAAAATTGAAAACATAATTTACAAATCATAGATTCAAAGTGGTCAAAGGAGACTCGCCTTCAGTGACGTTGGAAGTAAGCGCTTCCTGTTGGTCCAAACTCGCGTCGGTGACGTCGGACTCTACACACACGCAACGGACCAAATAAATAACAGAAAATAAATAAATACTAAAAATTATAAAATAAATACTGAAAATTAGAGGATGAATTTAGATGAATTTAGGAGGAAGAATCAATGGATTTGTAGTTCGTATGAGAATGAACGAAATTCTAGAAAAAGAATTCTCAACAAAAATTTCTATGTACAAAGCAAGAGCTAGGAACAACTAGTTTGCATGGCACTGTTCAGGTTCTTCTTCATTATGAATTGAAAGCAAAACAACATGCACAGAAGTGGAAATCATGGCATCGGCAGCACAAGGTGGCGAAGGGCTGACTAGCAAACCACGAAAATGGAACTCCAAGAACATGACCTTCCCATAGGTGGCGACGGTTCGACCAAAGAAGCTCTATAGCAGTGGCGGCTCAAGCTTGGGTGGCGGAGCGCACATGAGGACAGTGGCACTCTGGTGATTCTAAAACTTGGAGGGAGTGCAAAGGAGTCGATGAAGAGATAGAATGCCAATTTATAGCTTTAACCGTGAGCCGAATCGTCGAGAAGGCAATGAAGCACAGGCGACGACAATGTCGGTTCAAATTTGAAAGCAGATGAAATGGCAGTGGTGCATTGATGGGCTATGCAATGAAGGCATGATATCATGCGAGAGGTTAATGCGGACTTAGTGCTTCAAACGAAATCGAGTTTAATGCTTTGAATGAGAAGAAATGAGAGGAAGGGTGGTCGTTTGCCATTAATGGCTGTTGGAGCTTGCTTGCTTCGGTTGTATGGCGCTGGCGTGGAGAGGATGCAAGGGGAGGGGCGGTGCAGCCGGGGAAGGGGGTGGCGTGGCGAGGGGCGGCGTCGGTGGCGGTGGCCGGAGTTGACGAGGTCGGCCATGGAGCTCGGTTGGTGTGGGCGGCCATTGTTTTGCTCTCGGGAAGACACCAGCAGAGAAAACGATTTCATTTGAGGAAGAAGATAGGAGAGAGAAAGGAGAGAATAAAAGAATAAAGGGTAAGGTTTAAGTAATTGAAACAAAGAAGGAAATGTTGGCAGCTCATGCATGTGGCGCTAGGGTTAAGTGTGCTGGGCTCCTAGCAAGGTTGGGATGGGTGACCGTGTGGGAAATGGGGTGACTGAGCCGAATTTTTTTCTATTTCTATTTTTTTAAGAAAAAGAGAGAAGGGCAAAAATAAATATATAAATATATTGGACTAAGAATTTAGAACGAATATTTTTTGGGAGATTTGAATTTGAATTTTTGGAATTTGGAATTTAGATTGGAAATGGAGTATTGGAATTCGAATGGGAAATTGGAATTTTGAGATTTCCTTCCAGTATTACACATAAAATACAAATAAGATCCAAATAAAATCTAGACAATTTTAAATAACTAATTTGAAATTAAATTTTTATAGAAAGCGAATTTTCGGATGTTACAAAACTACCCCCCTTAGAAGGAATCTTGACCCTGAGATTCGGATGGACTGGGAAAAAGGTTGGGGTACTCTGCTCTTAAATCTTCGCGTTCCCATGTTGCTTCTTTCTCTGAATAATTGCTCCACTACACCTTGCAGAATTTGATAGTCTTGCTTCTGGTCTAATGTTCTGCTTCTTCGAGAATTCTGATAGGGTACTCTTGATAGGTGAGATCATCCTTCAAGTCGACTTCCTCTAGTGGCATCTGTTCTACCAGAACTCTGAGGCATTTCTTCAACTGAGACACGTGAAAGACATCATACACATCTGATAGCTGAGGTGGAAGCTTTAACTTGTAAGCAACTTCCCCTCTTTTGATTAGTACTGAAAGAGGTCCAATGTATCTCGGTGCAAGTTTTCCACTCACTCTAAAATGACGCATTCCCATGAGAGGTGAAACCTTCAGATACACATAATCTCCTGGTACAAAAGCTAGATCTCACCGGCGGTTATCAGCATAACTCTTCTGCCTGGTTTGAGTTGTTTTCAAATTCTAACAAATCCTCCGTACTTGTTCTTCAGCCTCCTTCAGAATGTCTAGTCCATACACTTGTCACTCTCCGGTTTCATTCCAATACAAAGGAGTTTTGCACTTCCTTCCATAGAGTGCTTCAAAAGGCGACATTTGTAAACTTGACTGATAGCTATTGTTATAAGAAAATTATGCATACGACAAACTTATATCCCAACTTTTACTATTGGTTAAAGCACAAGCTCTTAACATATCTTCAAGAATTTGATTAACCCTCTCAGTCAGTCCGTCTATCTGTAGATGGTAAGATGTACAGAAGTTCAAGTTGGTGCCCAAAATTCCCTGCATCTTTTGCCAAAATCTAGAGGTGAACTGAGATCCTCGATCTGATACAATCTTCTTAGGTACCCCATGCAGACATACTATTCTGGTCATATACAACTCTGCGAGTCGATCTCCTAAGTAGGTAGTCTTCACTGGAATAAAATGTGCAACCTTCGATAACCGATCCACAATAACCCATATTGAATCATACCCAGATTTTGTTCTTGGCAGACTAGTGATAAAGTCCATTCAATTTCTTCCCATTTCCATTCATGTACCTTTAGAGGTTGAAGCAATCATGCAGGTCTCTAATGTTCAGCTTTAATCCGCTAACACACATCACAAAATGATACGTACTCAGCAATTTCTCTTCTGATGCTTGACCACCAATATCTCTCGCGAAGATCTTGGTACATCTTTGTGCTTCCTAGATGAATCGAATATGCAGATTCATGGGCTTCCTTATGACTTGGTACAAAGATTCTTTCTCCAACCAAAAAAATGCCTCCCTCATTGACGAGGATCTAATAATCCTCATTTTATCTTTTATCTATAATTCTTATTATAAGTAAATATGGCGTCATGTGGTCCCCAGGTATACCCTTAAATTTACAAGGAGAAGCCTACTAGGTGGTGCGTAAGTTCTTCTCGACCACCCCCATAATCATAAGTCTTGCTTCGACTACCTTATGGTCGTAATTTCTTCTCTGATCACTACCCGATCGTAAGTTATTCTCGACTACCTCATAGTCGTAAGTTTTGCTCGACTACCTTATGGTCGTAAGTTCTTCTCGACGACGGTCATTCGACCACCTTATGATCAATAAAACCTACGGTAGTGGGTCCAATTGATTAAGGAATCCAAACAGTCAACATACGCTACTATTATGCGAAATAATACCCCATCATCTTTGACAAGTAACTGCCAGGTGGCATAAAGGAGTTACCATCCCGATAATTACTGCAAACGTGCGTCCGTTACTAGATTGAATGAGGCGTCTCTTCAGCAGGGGAAAACGGCTATTCCTTCACGACTATATAAAGGCAACGGTCAAAGAGGGAAAGGGAGGGGCAATCGAGGCGTACACACACGCTATCGAGAGCTATCAGGAAGACAAGTGCTATCATCTGTAATAGTCTTAGTTTTTCTCCTGATTGTTCAGAATACACTCAATACCATACACACATAGGAGTAGGGTTGTTATTCTCTCCTGAGAAGGCTGAACACGTATAAAAATACTGTGTCAATCTCTGCGTGATTCTATTCTAGGAGACCCCGAATCAAACAATCTTTATGTAGATCGGTTCTAAAACACCGCGATTGGCGCTATCTGTGGGGATCTTAGGTAATCTCTTGTCAACATACTCTCTTTTCCCCAAATCTCATGCACTAATGGCGGGAGAATGGAGCGAGGAGAACCGGTTTGACTAGGCGATTCTGTGAACATCGACATGGATCTTGGTTTTGATTCTGAGCCGAGTATCGACTCATCCGATGGTATTCTTGCCTCAGGGATCTTTTCGCGAGATCCGAGGACAATCTGCCGTGATGGAGTTGAGGAGGATCCTTATCCCCACAACAAGTCGTCCAACGGAGGAATCAACCCTCTCAAAGGACAAGGGTCAATCCGACCGGGACTACACCAGGCGGACTCACAACACGACGAGAGTTTTTCCTCCAAGTGTCAGGAGTCCTCGTAAAGGCGGTCCAACTTGGTGAGACAAGTTCTGGAAGCCACAATTCCAGGACTTCACCAGCATCTGGTGATCCTCTCTCACCGGATGATGCTAGAGAGAGCGGGATCAAGCATGCTTTTCCTGCAAATTCGACCATCTCTCCGCAAGATCACACCTGCGGATGGAGGCAGTTATAACCCGAGTTCCCCTACGGAGGATTACTCCAAGTCACCAGATGGTGTCTCTCGACTACTCCTCAAGCGGGGAGGCCTCGAGCGCAAGTAAGAATCATCAATGGGAGGTCTTCGTCCATTCCTCAAATCAAGGTCACTCTTCTAGAGACCGAGCTAGGGACACTCCCCGAAGATCACACACTGCGCCTCCTCGTGACAATGGCAAGAGCACCACCGATGGCGGACAGGACCAACACCTTCATGAACGCGAGGGAAATCCTCGACATACTCGCACTCCATTGAGGCAGTCTCAAGAGTCTGACATGGAAGATCTTGAGGCTATTCGACGAAAGAATATTGCAGCCCAGAAGAATTTGCTTGGGCGCATCCAATATCAATAAGAGGAAGCTCAAGAACTCCAGCACATCAATGACTTGCTCGAGAATCCAACTCGAGAACTTCGCCGAAGCTCCGAGGATCGATCTCTCGTCGAAGAGATCGCACAAAACTTCGGTCCACGATGGCAAGGCTGGAAGCACCTCGCCAACATCATTGAGAAGTCGTAGTAATCGACTTCTTGACCTGATCGATCAAACATATCACCACGGAGAGATTGACGCAATAGTAAGTCGCATCGATCTTCTACTCGGAGAAATATCTTTCGAACGACTGATGATCAATAAACCCCTCGGAGAGGTGATCGCTCACCATTCCGGCATGGAGACCTGCAGCCGCAGATGAACTACGAGGAGTATTCCCCTCGTAGGACCGAGACCTATTACAGGTTAGGTCAACTTGTTACTGGGTATCGTCGAGTACGACCACCTGATGATGTCAACCCTTTCCTACAAAGGAGGCGTCAAGAAGTTATTACTGGATGTCAGGCATTTTTGCCTGATCTCCGAGCTGTTCGTTGGCCACCTCGTTTTCAACCAGTGAACATGGAAAAGTTCGATGAATCCCAAAATCCCATCGAATTCCTTCAAATCTATACAACAGCTATCCGAGCAGCAGGAGGAGGAGAACATGTAATGGCAAATTACCTTCCAAGTATGCTCGAAGGGTCTGCTCGATCGTGGTTACTGAACCAATCACTCAAGTCGATCTATTCTTGGCAACACCTCTGCGACCTTCTCTTGGCGAACTTCCAAGGCACCTACAATGCATACAGGAAGAAGGATGACTTGCCGGATGAGGCGAGCGACAACGAGACCTTGAGCCAATTCATCAAGCGCTTTAGTCAGGTTCGTAATTCAATTTTGGAAGTTTCTGACTCATCTGTCATCAGGGCTTTCAAGCAAGGAGTCCGTAGTAGAAGGATAATAGAAGATATTGCTTTGAATCCTCCTACCACCGTTACTGAACTCTTTGAGATGGCCGATCGGTATCTGTTGCCTCTGAGGCGGTCGAGTGGAATAACACAATTGATCGAGAAGACAATACCTCTCGAGAGCCAGGCGACATTGGTAAGAAGAAAGATAAGAAAGCAAAAAAGTCCAAGAACAAGGCGAAGGGTCAAGAACTCCAAGCCAGCGGTTCCAAGGAGGTTTTCTTTGTAAATGATAAAACCACGCACCTCAAGCCGCCTCCGACCGAGGCAAAGGTAAGCGCCCGATCGGAAAAATGATAAGCTTAGATGGTGTCCTTTCCATAAAAAGGAAGGAGTGCGGGTCTTTCAACGAAAGCTTGAAGACAACTACAATGGCAAAGGACCACTTCCCACTCTCGAATAGGTAGGACAAGCGAGTGGTCATAAGTCGTCGAACTGACGATGAGAGATCTTGTTCGGGATCGCAACATCTGTCGAGCACATCTACGAGGATCATCGGCATACGAATCAAAGCGACAACTTAAAGCTGCTGAACATGAGGTAAACTCCATAGATCCTCCTCTCATCAATAAATTACCGAAGTGGTCAGAAGTCATCATCTCCTTTGAGAAGGGTGACTGCTCGATTCCTTCGACTCGACCAGTTGGTATCCGATCGTGGTCGAACCCACCATCAACAATTCTTGGGTCAATCAAGTTTTGGTTGATGGTGGCAGCTCGTTAATCATCTTGTTTACGAGTGCCCTGAACGAGATGCAAGTACCCAGGATTAAGGTAAGACCGGTACAATACTCTTTTCATGGGATCGTACCAGGATCTTCAGCCAAACCAATTGGCCAAGTCTCTCTTCCTTTAACATTTGGTTCACCAAGTAATTTTAGGACAGAGAAAATCTCCTTTGATGTGGTCGATTTCGATACGGCATATAACGCCATACTCGGATGACCAACTTTGGCAAAATTCTTAATGGCTACTCATTACGGTATCAATGTATTAAGATGCGGGTCCCAAAGGAGTAATCACAATTCATTGTGACAAGAAGATGTCGCACACTGCGATCGATCCTCGAGATGGTTGGACAAATACCAACTCGAGAAGAAAGTCGACCTTGACCCGACAAGTGAAGCCTAAAAGCGCACCAAAGCTAAGCGACAAGGTCAAAGAGGTTCCTCACGGGCGGGGGTGCCCTCGAAGCTTTAGCATCGGGGATACTTCCGACCCCAAGTAGGAAGACGCCCTCATCACCTTCCTTGAGCTAATGCATATGTCTTGGCGTGGCAAGCATCCGACATGCCGAAGTCCCGAGGTGATCGAGCACGCGAGGCTAACTACGGCACGACAAAGTACCGTAAAACAAAAATTATGGAGATTTGCCCCCGATCGGCGAGATGCTATCAAATCGAAATTGGATAAGCTACTTAAAGCGGGCTTTATAAGAGAAGTCAACCACCAGTGGTTGGCTAATCTGTAATGGTTAAAAAGTCAAGCGGCAAATGGGCGTATGTGCGTGAACTTTCTTGATCTTAATAAAACTTGTCCAAAAGACGATTTTCCTTTACCTCGCATCGATCGGTTGGTTGATTCTCTGCGGGTTGTGAAATGTTACATTTTTAGATGCATATTGCGGATACCACGGATCAATATGTGTCTAGAGCGATGAAGAAAAGACCATATTTATTACACCATTTGGTATATTTTGCTATGTCAAAATGCCATTTGGTCTAAAAAATGCCGGTGCTTCTTTTCAACACTTGATGCAATCGACTTTTTCATCTCAACTAGGCTGAAATCTAGAGGCCTATGTTGATGATCTAGTCATTAAAAGCATGAAGAGACTTAATCATATCACTGACCTGCAAGAAACATTCGACAACCTAAGAAAACATCGCTTAAAACTCAATCCTGAGAAGTGTGTGTTCGGAATCTCTTCAGGAAAATTGCTTGGATTCCTAGTATCTATACGGGGAATCGAAGAAAATCCTGAAAAGATAAAGGCCATTCTCCAAATGCGCCCTCCAACCACAAGGAAAGAAGTCCAGAAACTCACAGGGTGCATGGCGGCTTTAAGTTGTTTCATCGCATGACTAGGAGAAAAGGGACTACCTTTCTTTAAACTTCTAAGGAAACACGAAGGTTTTGAGTGGTCGAAAGAGGCAAATGCTGCCTTTGAGGATGTCAAGAGACACCTTATGAGTGCTCCTATTACGGTCTCTCCAAGGCGGAAGAAATGCTCTTAATTTACCTAGCTGCCGCCCCACAGGCGATAAAGCGCGATCTTGGTCGTAGAGCGTGAAAGCATTACAGCGACGGTTTACTACGTAAGTGAAGTTTTACGGGCCTAAGGAGCATTACCCTCGGGTCCAAAAACTTCTATATGCCCTCCTTATGTCTTGAGAAGCTGCGGCATTATTTTCAAGCGCCGCAGAATAATTGTCTTTGTCGAGTTTCCCTTGGGAGGCGATCCTCGAGAATAGGAAGCAATGGGACACATGGCAAAATGGTCGGTCGAACTTGGGGAGTTCGACATCCATTCGTGTCGACGGCGTTAAATCGAGATCTTGGCGGACTTTGTGGCGAATGGACAAATCTGAACACATTGGGATCCCGATCTGATTCCCGACCCGGTGGATGATGTACTGACGGGTCGCTTACTTTAAGTGGCTCGAGTGGGAGTGGTCTGGTATCTCCTCTGGGAGACCTTAAAGTATGCCATACAATTAAACTTTCGGGCCACTAACAACGTGGCGAGAATCTGAAGGTTTGCTAGGCGGCATCTGAGCTGCGGCGCTCTCGATTCGCCGACTACTCGTGAGAGGAGACTCTCAACTAGTCGTGAATCAAGTCGGAAAGACTACCATGCTCTAACCCGAGCAATGTCTCGGTATTTATCGGAGTCGTAAGCTAGAAAAGCATTTTTTAGGTTTGAGGCACAATTCATCCCTCGAAAGGATAATTTCCTCATGAGACCGCTGCTCGAATAGCTTCTTCCCGATCTGTAGTACCAAAAGGAGTCTTCTCGGAACAACTCCAGAAGCCGTCCCTAGTCGAAGAACTAGAGACACCTCCTATTGAGATGGCCTCTCTAGAATATGAGGATACTTGGATGGCTCCCATCTATGAGTATCTTCAGAAGGGTTTCGTACCCGAAGAAGATCCCGAGGCAGATCGCTTATCCCGAAAAGACAAAATGTATACTTTGGTTGAAGGAGTCCTCTATAAACGAGGTACTCAAGGGGTGCTGTAATGTCCCGTTTTTCCAGAGTTTTGAAAAGCTTTTAAAAATAATAATCATTTGGTTTTGTTGAGAGTTCAAAGCTTAACTTGAGATTTTAAAAAGAGCTGTAACTTGACCTAACTAAACTTCAACTAAACCCAGTTGTTTGGTGTTCTTCGTTTGTTGGAGTTCCTTGCTGTTCTTTGGCTTTTAGCCTCTTTTCTTTGTTGGCCTTGTTTGTCCTCTTGGCTAGTCTCTCTCCCCCCCACCTCTAGGCCTCTCTCTTTCTCTGGACTTTCCTCTCGCTGGACATTTCTCTCTTGCCCAGACCCTCCTTTTGTTGGACATCTCCTGATGTCTGGGCATCTCTCATCTTTCTGACCTTTCTTTCTTCTTTTCTTCTTCTCTTGGGACCTCTCTTGAGTTCCTCCTTTGTGGATCTCTTACCTCAGATCTCCTCCCTTTTGGAGATATCCCCCCTTGGGTCTTCCCTTTCACCCAAACCTCCCTTCAACTGGACCTCCTGGTATATTCAACCTCTTTTGTTCTCTGGACCTCTCCTTGTAATCTTTGTTTGGACTTCCCTTAGTCCAGACCTCCCCTTATCAATTTAAATCTCTTTGTTCTTAGACCTCCCCTTGGTTCTAAGCTTCCATCTCTGACTAGATCTCCCTTGATCTAGACTCCTTTCTCTGTATGGACCTCCCCGTGGACCTCTCAATGTTCATTTGTAACCCCTGAGTTCGTTTGGGCGTCCAGAGTTCCTCTGGACCTCCTAGTGCCCTTTTGGAACCCTCCTTGAACTCCCTTCAAGCCCAATCGGACCCCCCCTGAGTCCTTTCGGGCCTCCCTTTGTCCTTCGGATCTCCTCTGCGCCCTTTAGGACCTCCCCTTGCCTATTTGGATCTCCCCTGTGTTCAAATAGACCTCCCACTTGATCAGGTCTGGCCGTTAGGACCTCCTCTCAGAGATCTTAACACTCGAGACCTCCCCTTAATGAGATCGGCCGTTAGCACCTCCTCTCTGGAGATTTTAGCCGCTCAGACCTCCCCTTGTTGAGATCTGGCGTTAGGACCTCCTCTCTGGAGATCTTAGCTCGAGACATCCTTTGATCGAGATCTGGTCGTTAGGACCTCCTCTCTAGAGATCTTGGCCGCTCGAGACCTCCCCTTGATCGAGATCTGCCGTCGGGACCTCCTCTCTGGAGATCTTAACCCTCGAGACCTCCCTCTTGATCGAGATCTGGCGGTTAGGACCTCATCTCTGGAGATCTTAACCCTCGAGACCTCCCCTTGATCGAGATCTGGCGATAGGACCTCCTCTCTGGAGATCTTAGCACTCGGACCTCCCTTAATCGAGATCGGCCGTTAGGACCTCTTCTCTGGAGATCTTGACCGCTTAGACCTCCTCCTTGATCAGATATGGCTGTTAGGACCTCCTCTCTGGAGATCTTAACCGCTCAGACCTCCCCCTTGATCAGATCTGGCCGTTAGGACCTCCTCTGTGGAGATCTTAACCGCTCAGACCTCCCCCTTGATCAAATCTGGCCGATAGGACCTCCTCTCTGGAGATCTTAACCGCTCAGACCTCCCCCTTGATTAGATCTGGTCGTTAGGACCTCCTCCCCGGAGATCTTAGCCGCTCAGACCTCCCCTTTGTTAGATCTGGCCGTTAGGATCTCTCTTTGGAGATCTTAGCCGTTCAGACCTCCCCTTGTTCAGATCTGACCGTTAGGATCTCTCTCTGGAGATCTTAGCCGTTCAGACCTCCCCTTTGTTAGATCTAGCCGTTAGGACCTCCTCTTTGGAGATCTTAGCCGTCCAGACCTCCCCCTTGTGTAGATCTGTCCATTAGGATCTCCCTTTTGGAGATCTTAGCCATCCAGATCCTTCCTCTATTGGATCTAAAGGTCCAGACCTCCTTAGGTCTAAGACCTCCCTAGCGCCTGGATCTATCGCTAGCTCTCGCGGTCGTACCCCTTGGCGTTTTGCCTTCCTCTCCTTAGGACCGTTCGATGCCTTTTGGATGGCCCGATCACGAGAACACGTTATTTGATGCGAGCGTCCCTTTCCCTCGATCGTCCGATCTAAATCGAGCGGCTGGTCTGATTGACCCGTTAAACTCGGTCCGAACGACCCCTTTGTTTTGCGCCATCCGATCTTGATCCAATGGCCTCAGCCTTCCCCGCGTATCCTTGCCTCCGCGGACCTCCCCTCGCTGTTGACCTTGACCGTTTAGGTCCTCCCTTTGCTTTGAAATCTTGACCGTCGGATCCCCCTTTTGGAGATCTAACCGTCAGGACCTCTTTGCTCTTAGGGCCTCTTCGAGTGCCATATCCCTTGTGGTTTGGATCTCCCTTTGAAGTCCAGATATCTTTTGTCTTTTGGACCTTTTGTCCATAGGACCTCCCCGTTGTGTGTCTTTTGGACCTCCAGTCCATGGGACTCCTTCTCTGTGTGTTTAGACCTTTGTGGTCTAGACCTCCCTGTGTTGTGTTTGGACCTCCTTTAGGTTCAGACCTCCCTGAGTTGTGTTTGGACCTCCCTTAGGTTCAGACCTCCTCTTTTGTATTTAGACCTTTGTGGTCTAGACCTCCTATTGCGTTTGGACCTCCTTTGGGTTCGAGACCTCCACTGTGTTGTGTTTGGACCTCCCTTAGGTTCGGACCTCCTCTTTTGTGTTTAGACCTTTGTGGTCTAGACCTCCTCTTTTGTGTTTAGACCTTTGTGGTCTAGACCTCCTCTTTTGTGTTCAGACATCCCTGTGTTGTGTTTGGACCTCCCTTAGGTTCAGACCTCCTCTTTTGTGTTTAGACCTTTGTGGTCTAGACCTCCTTATTGCGTTTGGACCTCCTTTAGGTTCAGACCTCCCTGTGTTGTGTTTGGACCTCCCTTAGGTTCAGACCTCCTCTTTTGTGTTTAGACCTTTGTGGTCTAGACCTCCTCTTTTGTGTTTAGACCTTTGTGGCCTAGACCTCCCAGTTTGTCCTTGGACCACCTCGCCGGACCTCCTCCTTGGATCTCCTCTTTGGATCGTGGACCATGCCCTTTGACTGGTCTATGCACCTTTTGACTGACTCCCTTGACAGCCTTAATTGCATTTGATGTGGGTTGAGTCACATTAAATGCTGCCACCTACCTTTGTACTCTTTTCTACTTTTTGTCACATCCCTTGCTTTCTTTATCTCTTTTCATACCTTGTGGCAGTGTGCCTTTGTACCAATACATTGAATTTGGTCACCTTCTGTTTATGGTGCTCCTATTCCCTTTTCCTTTAAATAGAGCACCAAGGACACCCACTGCCTCCCTGTTCTTTATTTCGACCTCTGCTCCTAGCTCTTTTAGTTTTGAGGAGCTCTCCAAGCTCCTCTGGTTCGGACCTCCTTGAGTTCGAGCCCTTCACTCTTTGGACCTCCCTCCTGTGGGATTCCTCCCTCTCGGACCTCTTCCTCCCTGTGGACCTCATCTTCTCTTTTGGTTTCGAGTAAGTTCTTTTGGTTTTCTTGAAGTTTCTTTTGCTTATTTGGTTTCTTTTGCGAACATGTAGATTTGGTTGAATCGTTGAGAAGCTTCGTGAATCAAGCTCCATCGGTAGAAGCTTTTTCTTTTTTTCAACGAGGCAAGTCGTGGACCTTGATCATCTTGATCCCACTTTGCAAAGCTATTTTGATTTATTAAACTTGCATGGCTATCTTTATAGAACTGGTTTGGGCAGTAGCTATCTCTCCTATTTGACATTATGCCTCCTTTGTGTGCTTGAACTCAACATGTTGACATGAACTCTTTGGACACCTTAGGAGGGATATTTTAGTTGGTATCTCTTGTTATTGCCAACATGGGTATCGTTCCTGCTTAGCCTTGCTCTAGTAGACGTTGGTCTCCTCATGAATCATCATTATTGCTTAATCTTGACTAATGAATTATGGAACTTTGGTTGGTGCCACTGATAAGCAACTAGGGTTGAAGCCTTAGTTGTGTTGTTTGTGGTGCGAGACCACTTTGTTAAAATTTGTAGTGCTAGGACTGGGTGGTCTTGGCCAGGTTGAACCCAAAACTGTTTTATGCTCGGGCAAGTTGGCTAGGTGCGAGTAGTGGGTGCTCCATTTGTTGTTGCGATGGAGTCACACAGGGGGCTCCATTGTTGTTCTTGGTGGAGTCACTGGGTGCCCCCGAGTTGTAGAGCTCGAGGTCACATTGGGTTTGTGGAAGCCTTGCACGAGCAACAATTAAGGACTGAACCTTAGGAGCCATTGATCTGGGCCATTTCGTGCAACCACATGTCCATTATGGGGTGGACCGGGAGTAATAATTGGTCTTGTTACGATTCGGTTCCAAGGTAGAGGAGGTGCTTAGTTCACCACGGCTTAAGAGGGGCCACTTAGGGTGCTATCGCCTGCTGCGATGGCGAAACCTTAATGTTGGTGGTAGTCGAGCGAGTCCTTATAAAAGCTTCGGTGGTGGTCTCCACTTTATTCACATGTCTAAGGTAGCGTGTGTAATATCGGCGACTACCTCTTGTGGGTAAGTTGTACACCTCTGCGGAGAGTAAATCTATTGAATAGCAGCGTCTTGGTTATGGACATGCGGAGATTTGAATGAGGGTAGAATTATGTTTGTGAAATGGTGTTCCTCTGGGCGCTTTGGTGAGAGGTCATGGCTTTTACCTCGAAGAGACCTTGGCTTGACTCGGAGGGGTCATGGTGGCTCACAAAGTGGTCGAGGCTGGTCTTGTGGTGCTCTGGGTGGGTGCTCGAGAGAGGTTTGGGTTAGTGCCTTGGGTGTGAGTGGGTGCTCACTGTCCCCTTTGAAAATCAAATGTACTTATGTATTATGTTTTCTAACTTGAGCTTTGCAATCTATTATATTATTCACTGTCAATTTGGCTTTCTGCAAACTAACTTTACAGCTCTCTTTTGGCAAGCTTTGCATAATTATTTATTGCATACACTCCCCACGGTTTGCTGAGTACATTCAATGTACTCATGGCTTTTGCCCTCTGTTTAAATCAGCAGCTGCAGGAAGTTCTAGGGAGCTCAAAGCTCAGTGAAGAAGAGGTCTTTGGAGACCTAGCGACCTAGGGGACGTCCTCCACTCGATAGCCGGTGGGCTGATCGGTTGGACCTACCATTGACGTTTTGCTTTCCGTTGTTTTTGCTCTTTTGCTGTAGCCCTTGAGGCAAACTCTTGTATAAAGCTTGGCCGGTTTGGTCTTTAATATATATATATATATATAGCTTGTGTATGGATTTGATCTCACCTTTGTCGGGTTTGTGCGAGCGGCTTGTGTTTCACAGGGGCGGCTCATTGCACAATGGCGAACCTCGGGGAGGTCTTGAAGACCTCCTGGGAGGTCCTGGTAGACCTCACTCGGGATGCACCGAGCGGTACTACCGCTCCTCTATGCGGTAGTACCGCAGCTCAAAAAAAAACTGGGCCAGTTCCTCGTATCCCGAGCGGGTCTTCACAGGTGGTATCATAGCTCCATATCGACTGTAGGACGTAACCTTTGTTAACAGGGTCGTTTTAGTCTATTTCAAAACTATTTTCTAAATCAAACCAACTTAAAAGCTTGCTTAGTGGTTCTCCTCTTGTCTTGCTCTACTCTAGTCTCATCTTGTTCCAATCTTTTCTCCTCTTACTCTATTCTTTCTTACCTCCTTCTCAGATTCTTGGATCTTACCCTTTCTGGAACTCTAATTTGAACTTAATTTGACCTCCTTACCTCGAGAACTACTATAGGACCGAGCCCTCGTGTCCTAGTCTTTGGCTTAGAAGCGGTTAGTGCGGTGGCGGCTCCTGGTTTCTCAAGAGTTGCGCTTGCCAGAATAACTTGTGTGTTGGATGCCAAGCTGGGTAGCTTGAAAGAAGCCTTTTTGAATATGATCTTGAGAATTGAAGATTCTGGGATTCTTTACTGAGATGAAGGTTTTAATGGATCCTAGGGGACGTAGGATTGTGAATTCTTGATATGATTTTTTTTGAAAGATTTTAGATTACCCTTGACTCCAAAGTGAATTGCAAAGTTTGGTTGGAAGCTTGAATCTGAATTTGTGGGTTTTGCTGGATCTAGATGGTTATAAGTGAATCAAGAATTAGAATTTGAAGAAGATCTTAGCCGAGCTTTACCCATATCTTGATCAGAATATGGATTTTGTGTTTGAGGTTTACCCTTGATGGTAATATAATTATAACTTTTGTTGGATAGTTGGTGAGAATGATTTAGTGGATCCAATCAAAGATTGTATAATAAAGGAAGATTTTCGGGGAAAAACCTTCTTTTCAATTTTGGATTTAAGTGATCTTGGAAGGTGATTTTAGGTCTCTTAATCTGAAAAGTGATGTTTGTATTGAGAATCCTTTTGATGTGGAGCAAAGGAGTGTGCAATTAAAGTGCACATTTGTGGGTTTGCTTAAGCTCGACCAAGGAAGAAATCGAGAATCTTGTTGATTTACCAATGTTCTAGGAGATTAATCGATTGACTGGTTGTTCTAAATGGATGTCTTTAAGATAAGTGATTTGGTGGACCTCTTTAATCATAGGTTTAGGACCTAGCCAAGTTAGAAAGGTCGATTCCTGGCTCTTGGCTAGCACCCAACCCTTGGTGATGGCAAGTAACTCCTGAGAAAGAGCTGTTTGGAAGAAGTGGCAGCGTTGTCCTTGCTCTCCAAGGACATCCCGCTGGACTTCTTGTTGCTAGGAGTTTGTTTCGTTCGGCCCAACCCTATAGCTGTTGTTGCTAGACTCCTTCTGGTAGTGGTCCCCCTCAGTTTTGTATCGTTAGTTCGTGCAATAAGAGCTCCATTAGGAGATCCTATTGCACCTTTCTGCCTCTTTTGGCCTCTCGGCCCCTTGTTTCCTCGGGTTTAACCTACCTTTCCCTGACTAGGATGTTCCGTCTTCCTCCCTTAATCTTTCTCACCTAAGTGCTTTCCCCTCTCTTCTGTGGTGCTTTTCCCTCTTATCTATTAAACCTAGCAGGTTAGTTTCCAAGATGGACCAGTCCCGCTCTTCAGCAAGCCTCAGTGGATCACAGGACCCCAATGCCAGTATCAACCCTCCTGCACCTCCTCCTCCGGCAGCCCCTGCAGATCTGAACTTGAGTCAGATTTTGGCAGCTCAGACTCAGTTAATGAGCACAGTGATGCAGAGCATGAATCAAAGGATGACTCAATAGAATCAAGCTGCAGCAGCCCTAGTTAGCTTGGTGGATGTAACATCCCAAATGTATAATTAGGGTTAATCAAGTATAATTATATGTGTAGAAATTAAAACTTTTTCTCACATCTTGAAAAACCCTAAAATCTTATGTAATTCTTGTCCAAGAGTTGTGTAATCCAAAAACACAAAGCTCTTGTTGACCAAAAATCAAACTCATTTTCCAATTATCTTAAATCTTGTGTCAAACATTTGGAATATATTTTCCTTGGTCCCAAAAACTGATATGGGACCCCTCTGAAAAATATCATGAGTTATAACACTTGTTGATAATTTTTGGAGGCAAAACAATCCTTTAAACAACCTTCATGAATTTCCTGAGAAAAATGCGTTGCATAATAACCTCTGGAAATTTTATGCAAGGTTGATCTCGTATCAACAAGCTCAGTTAAAATTTCATTAAATTTGGAGTTCATTTGCTATCTCAAATAATTCTGCTAAGTTTCAGCCGTTAAAACTAAATTTTAAAGCCTACCTTTGTTCCTTGGGCTAGCCATATTCAAAAGTGGTCCAGCCCAACCATGTCTGCACCTCGGCAGACCTCATCTCCACTTTGATCGGTCGCGTTGGTTGGATTTACATCCAACGACCACGACCTCCTCCATGATCAACACCAAAGACCTCCCCACCTCATGAGGTCATTGCCGTTGGATCAAAGATCACGGTCATGACCTCCCCTGTGTTAAACCTCAAAGACCTCCTCGATTTGTTAAACCATCGCGGCGAGGTCATCCCATTTGTTGAGGTCGTGGCCGTTGGATCAAATCCAACGGCCACGACCTCCTCCTCAACATACTCGGTCGGGTCATCCCACCTCGTGAGGTCATAGCCCTTGGATCCAAGATCCATGGCCTGACCTCCCCTCCTCTGTTAAACTAAACAAACCTCCCACCTAACCAAGGTCGTAGCCATTGGATCAAATCCAACGACTCACGACCTCCTGCTATCAATGCGCTTACAACCTCCCCATCTTTTGTTGTGCACGTTAGATTAAAATCTCACGGTCCACGACCTCCTTTGTCTTATCGCATCAAACCTCCCGAGCGCACGTGAGATCGTAGCCCTTAGATCTAAATCTAAAGGCCATGACCTCCCTTGTGCGTTGCGCAAGCTCAGGACCTCCACCTCTTTTGATCGGAACCCTTAGATCTAAATCTAGCGGTCCTGACCTCCCTGGCCTGTTGCGCATCATATCGGACCTCCCCATCGGTCGGTGCCCTTGGATTTAAATCCAAAGGCCATGACCTCCCTCATGTCTTTTGATCGCGTGCGGTTAAGTCCTCACTTGGAGGTCCGCACGTTGGATGGAGATCAACGCTTTGGACCTCTGTCCCTTTTCCTCACGTGCGTTTTTCGCGATTAAAAATCGGAGGCCACGACCTCCCCATCCTTGATCGTGTGGTGGGACCTCCTCCCGGCCACTTAAAACCTAACGGTTCAAAAATTGGATCCGATGGTTAGGACCTCCCGGGTCTTATCCAGCGGTCACCAAGACCTCCTGTTCTTCTCCTTCCTCTGGCGCATCGTGCTCACGGCGGTGGAGTTAATCTTGGCCGAGCCTCTGTGCCCTTTATGACTCTTTCTTGACCGCATTTAATGCGTGGTCGACTTTCATCTCAGTCGGCCTGACCTGCCAGTTGTCAACCTTTATGTCTTGTCCACCCCATGGACCAACTTGTGGGCTAAGCTCACCATGGAGCTTAGCCCAGATTCCTAACCTTCACTCAGGCTATAAGTCACCCTGGGGATCCTCCCTTGGCTTCCTTTGCACACAACCGATCTCAGCCTTGCATCTTGTGCGTGGCTGAGCTCCTCCCTCACTCACCTCCATTCTTGGCCGCCATTGCTGGAGCTTGGAGCTCCTCGGTGGACAAGGGTCCCTGGAGTTTTCCTCCTTTTTCTCTGAGCTCCATTTGTACCATCCCCTCTGGGACCAAGACCTAACTTCGCTTTGGTTTGGGCATTTTGAGAGGTGGACAAAGAGGAGCTTGGAGCAGAGCTTTGGTAGTGGAGCAACCCCATCTTCTCCAACTCGGGCCATCACCATCCTCAACCTCCCGGCATCTTAGGACCTCCAGTAACTCCTTGGTAGTCCTTTAATTCTTTGGCACCGCATGAATGAATGTCGCGGAGCTTTAGTTTTGGCACCGGCTTGAATGTCGCGGAGCTCCATTTTGCATTTTAAGTAGTTTGGCCGTTGTCTTTGGTCATCTTTTGACCTCTCGGCTCGGCGGCGTTCAAAGCCCGTCGCCGCCGTTGAAGGAGGACCATTAGTGCGCATGGTTATTGCGGACCGCGGTATCATGGACCTCACCGGCGGGCTCTACATCGCCGGCGAGATCACTTCTTCACGCTTCGGGATTTTGTCGGACGTCCGGCGTGTCATTGTCGTTTTAGGACATCAATTCACGTTTAAATGCCCAATCATTGCAATCATGGGGTTAGCGTTAAATGCCCTTAAACTTTCTCTTGTGCGCATTTAAAACCTCCCTCATGCGGACCTCCTCATGGTCCCGGCGCATTTATTCATGTCCTAGCGGCGTCTTGCGAGTTAAAGCGCTGGAGTGCAGGGCGTCGAGACCTCCTCAGGAGATCTGGGCGTCCAAGACCTCCCCTGCGCAATCGTGGCTGTCGAGACCTCCTGGAGGTGCAGTGGCGTTAGGACCTCCCTTAGGACCTCCCTAGGCCATCTCGGCCGTTCATGACCTCCCGGGTAGATCTTGACCGTCAAGGTCCTCCTCGGACGATCCCGAACCATCGAGGACCTCCTTGGAACATCTGGACCGTCCGGGACCTCCCCTGTGAGGTCTTGGCGATGTAGATTTTCCTCGGGGAGATCTTGATAGTTTGGACCTTCCTTTGGAAGATCTCAACCGATGAGGACCTCCTTTAGATCTGGGTCCGTTCGGGACCTCCTCTCTATGTTGTGGTCCGTTGGATTTCCCATCTCTGACCACGACCTCCCCTCACCTCGCGCATGTGAGTTGCTAAGAGGTCGGGACCTCTGGACCTTCACGTGTGCGTGTGTGATGTTCTCTGGGAGGTCTTGAGCCGTTGGATCTAAGATCTGTGGCTCCGTCCTCCCATGCCTTTGTGATTTTAGAAATTCGGTGAGCTCTAGTATAAACTGAAATAAGGTATAAACTTTAGAATTTCATATCTCTTTCATTTTAATTCCAAATGAGGTCATTCAAATTGTGTTAGCTCTGTCTTGAACTTGACTTTAATCCAAAAATGATTGTAAGTTGAGTTCAGCTCCAGAGCACAGTTTGCCATTAGATTTTAAAACTCACTTTAAATATACACTCAAAACAATACTTAACTTGTAAAATACATAACTAATGCTCTATAGATTATTTTTGGGTGAGACCAACTTTGTTGGTTTCCTCTCTTAGTGAACTCACTGTGAAAATTAGTTTTGAGCATGTTGCTGTTAGGAAAATGAGGACTTGTGCATTATAATTTTGTTCAAGTTCTTGTTTTTGAAAAATTGTAGAAAGTGCAATATAGCTCCAAATGAGATGAACTCAATTGTGTTATTCATCTCATGAGGTGCTGGTTTTACAGTAAAATTTCAGCTTCACTTCTTTTCTAGAAAATGTTGCCTCATAATTAAATTAGTGAATAGTGCAGTTTGGTATTTTAGGGCTGAGCAGAATTGTTTTGCTCATAACTTTTGCATTGAGAATCCAAATCAATTGGTTCTTGTTGCAAAATTCCTAAAATCACCCTCTTGCTGCTGTAGAAAATTCAGAGAATTTGGAGTTCGTTTGTTGTGCTGTCTTTGTTGTGTTTAAATCGTTCTTATCGGTTCTTTCTCGCTTTTCCGTTAAACCGACATTTGTGGTGATCCCGAGGCGACCCTCTGCCACAACTTGGCCAGCAACAAGGCAAGCAGTTTGATCATTTCCATCATTGTCCCATTACTTTAAAGCTTAATATATTGTTTTACTTCTATGTATGCATGCTACTTTGTGTTAAATGTAAGCTAGCAAGCCTATAGTTGCATAATCTGTAGGAATTGTTCATCCTCTACTACCATGAGCCTAGGTTATTTGCTGTGGTGGGAGCTCGTTGGATGAGCTCTTATCATAGTAGTTTCGTTTTAAATTGCTTAGACATGCTTAGTTATCGGTAGAAATGGGCGATCATCGACTTAGTCGATGGTCTTGATCACTCAAAACTGATTATTACTCTTATATGTCCAGCACTTGTGCTTTGATTAATTGTAAAATCAAAACTGAAAATAAAAGATTGATTTAGACTTGGGCATATTGGATGGATGGTGTGGTTTTTGGATGTGGTGGTATGCCCGAGTCAACAAGGACTGAATTCTTGCGCCATTGATCCAAGCAATTTTGCGTATAACCACACGAGGGCATATGGAACCCCTCTTGACTAAGTACTTTAGGCGGTGTTAATTGGGGTCGCTCGGTTGGTGTGTTTTAAAGATAAAATGTGTGTGTGATGTGGGAGGAGCATTAGCTTCCTTAGAAGGTTGTGTGATGTCTCCTTCTCCCGTGGGTTGTGCGACTCAGAATTAGCATTGTCCATTGGAAATGTCTCGTGAGGACTTAGCCGTGCCAAGCACACCTAAGGTAGTGTGCTTAAAGGAAAGGCGATCGGCGTGTGGTACATTGGTACACCCTGCAGGATAAAACTATTGAATAGCCTCGTCCTAGGTTATGGACACGCTTGGTTATTTCGTAAGAATTAGACTACAACCTTTAATTAAAACTTGACATGGTTGGTATGAGCAGGGAGTTCATGCTATTGTTGTGGTGACTTGGGTTAGTCACTTCGAGTTGATCTTGTTGTTGTTACTATGTTATTATCTCGTTGTTACTTCAACATTTAAAAATGCTTTGCCAAATTGCCTTCAATCTATTATGTTATTGCAAATAAATGTTGCTTTATGCTAAAATGAGTCCAAAGCCTCATCCACTTAAATAAAGCTTGCATGTAGCTATTTATAGTTACTGTTATCTCACACGTAAGTCTTGCGAGTACTTTATGTACTCATCCGCGCGTGGTTGTGGCAATTTTGTGGCTTTTGTTGCGAGAGGAAGAAGAGAGCTCCAAGAGCCTCTCTTTTGTGCTACGTGTTGCGCTTTCTTGACGACTAGCTTGGCGGTCGGTCGAGATGCCTAGGGTTAAGGCACAGCGATTGGCTTTGTGTTATAGCCATCTTTATGGCACTTTTGCTTCATTGTTATCTTTGTAGAATTGTTGCTATTTGGCCTAAGGGCCCTCTTTTGTAATAGCTTTTCCTTATTAATATTAACTTCGGTTTGTTGCTTATGTTCTATGTGTTGTATGGAATTGATACATTCTTTTGGTGTGAGGTATGTATACTACATCACAGGGAGTATACATCTCTCGAGACCGGTTTATTTGGTTGATAATACTTGGGTCAATTGGATGACTAAGTATTATGAGCCTAATAAACGTCGAGTCTCTAAAAGTTGGTATCGAGCCGTTATGACCGTAATAGCAAAGCTTGGTAGATCCTAAGTTATTTTGAAAACCTATTTTCAAAGCATCAAATGAGTTTTGAAAGCTTAGGTAAATTCTCGGATTTTATTCCTTACCTATCTTAGCTTTCTCTTCTCATCCCACTCTAATTTGAGTTTTAAAAGTTGTTTTCCTCTCTTCCCTTCTACAAAATAGTTGTTATCGATTAACACTGGGGTTTTGGGAGAACCAATGAGATTGGCAAATTGAAGTGTGAGCTGCCCACTACAAGGTTTTGAAGTTAGGAGTCGGTGATTCATTAAGGAGCTTGGATCTTGAAACCCGACAGCAAGCATCAAATTTCGGACAGCAGTCTCAAAGGTTTCTAATTAGGATAGATAATGAGAGGTTAATCAACTAAAACTTGTGGGAATAAAAGGGTAAGATGTGATACTAGTTAGCTAAGTATCTAACACTTATTTCGCTGCATTAACCTTGCTCTCTAATAGTTTTAGATCTCACCCTACAATCTGATTTTGATCTTCTCGACCAATTACTCGTTCATTCAATACGGGTTAGTTGAGATGAGAAGTTGAGCCTTCGTTTGGTGTTTCTTGGCTGTTTTAGAGTCTTTTAGAAGCTTTTTAAAGTTTAAATAACCGCTGATTTTGGCTTTCGGTTGGGGTGATATTCCATTCCCTAGTCGATCGCTTTTGCTTTCTTTAAGGCTTTGTTTTGGGTCTAGTTGCTAACCAAAATTCCTTGTAACAGATGGCGGGCCTTTTCGTAAGGCCAGGCCGATCATTGGTCCGGACGAGGAGCTTCCTCCTCCTCCGACCATGGCCGAGGTTCTTCTTGGATCGGCGCAACGCGCGGATGGCCGGAGAGTTCTCTTGGGCGTCATCGCGCCTGCACCACTACACTTTACGGAGCTTGAGATGCGGGCGGGAGCGCCCATCGGCCAGCGTGGAGGACTCGCGAGTTTCTTCGTACTCAGCCCTACCTTTTCCCCGGTCAGAGACCCTTTGGATCACAGACGATTGGCCGTCTTGTGGGCGTAAGCCAGATCGCATGCCTTGAGCACGAGAAGGCGCTGTTCGTGATCGCGCACCGTGGAGGGTGCAGCCTTGTCATGGTGGGAGAGCTTTCTCGCCATGCAGCCCGCAGAACCACACCGTCTCTTGGGAGGAGTTTCAGACGCTTGCCTTCCGTCGGGCTCACATCCTGCCGGCTTGATGGAGATCAAGAAGCGGGGAGTTTCTTCTTCGCTCAAGCAAGGGCGTAGCTTCGATCATGGAGTATGTCTACGAGTTCAACCATCTAGCTCGTTATGCTCCCGAGAATGTGGCCTTGATATGGCTAAGCGAGCCAAGTTCAGCGTGGCTTGTCCGAGGAGTGAAGGACAAGCTATCCATTGTCGACTTTCACGATTTTCGGACCTTGGTCGACAAGGCCATCGTCGGCCGAGCATGCGGCTCGAGAGCTTATGGACTCCATAGCGCAAGTGGGAGGCCCATAAGTCATCGAGGCGATTCTTCCGTCCCGCTTGAGGCGATCTCGGGTACCACTCTCACTCTTGGCACCCCCGAGGTCACACCTCGTTCCTCGTCCTTCGCAGCCGTGTCTCGATCCGTGCACTGCGAGTCGTGAGCGAGCGCCCCGCAACCCGTTGCCAGGGGTCACATGTTTCTCATGCAACGAGAAGGGCATTATGCGAACCAATGCCCTAAGAAGGCGAGAGCGACCCCTCGTCCTAATGGAGGGCGGGCGAGAGGTGGTGCGGCTCGGGACGGAAGATCGTCCGGCTACCCAAAGGCGTGGGTAGTGGTCGCGTCAACGCCATCACAGCGAGAGGAGGCTCGGGAGGCACCCGGCGTCGTGCTAGGTACACTTTACGTTAACTCTCATCCCGCTCTTCGTTTTGTTTGATTCAGGAGCATCTCATTCATTTGTTTACGAGTCTTTTCTTTGCTTGTCGGAGAGCTTCTTTTCTCTCCATTGTCGGTCCCGCTACTCATTCGCTCTCTGGTTCGGAGTTGAGAGCTGAATCTGAGTGTAGGATGTCCTTATCGAGATCGAAGGCATAGGTTTCTTAGCAAACCTTATCCTTCTCCATTCAGCAGTCTTGATGTGATTCTTGGCATGGATTGGTTGTCCCAAAGACATGGGGCAAATCGATTGCGCCAGAAGCTCATCTCTATCTAGTCCCTCCGTGAGTAGGTTAAGCTTTTCCAAGGCTGCTAGATCCGCATCTCTTCGCGCTTGAAGCGAAGCCGCTCTAGATATTAGTGAAGTCCCAACAGTTTGTGACTTTGTTGATGTCTTTCCCGCGATCTTCGAGGATGCCACCCGTTCGAGACCTCGAGTTTGTCATTGAGTTGGCTCCTGGTACCGCCCCTATCTCAAAGAGGCCTTATCGGATGCCACCGAACGAGTTGGTGGAATTGAAGAAGCAGTTAAGTGAGCTGCAAGAGAAGGGTTTCATTCGCCCTAGCTCATCTCCTTGGGGTTGTCCAGCAATCTTCGTAAAGAAGAAGGGCGGTACTTTTATGCATGTCGTTGATTATCGTCCACTTAATGAAGTGATGAGAAGAACAAGTATCATTTGCCCGCATCGACGATCTCTTGATCAATTAACCGGAGCTCGAGTTTTCTCCAAGATTGATTTGAGAGTGGGATATCATCGAGTTCGTATTCGGCCGAGGATATTCCAAAACGGCGTTCTCTACTCGCTTCGGCTTGTATGAGTACCTTTGTCATGTCATTTGGCTTAACCAATGTTCTGCCTTGTTCATGAACCTCATGAATTAGGTATTCATGGAGTATTTGGATAAGTTTGTCGTGGTCTTCATCGATGATATCCTTATCTACTCCAAGAGCGATGAGGAACATGCCGAGCATCTAAAGCTTGTGTTAGGCAAGCTACGTGAGCACCAACAGACGCGAAGTTGACAAGTCGCGTTCGTTGAAGAAGTGGCCTTCTTAGGCCATATTCTTTCGGCGGGAGGCGTAGCCGTTGATCCTAACAAGGTCAGCGATGTTCTTTCATGGAGTCAACTTTGCTTTGGTCACCGATGTCGCGGAGTTTTCTCGGTTTAGCGGGATATTATCGTCGCTTTATCGAGAACTTCTCCAAGATCGCTGGCCGATGTGGAGTTGCTCAAGAAGGACAAGAAGTTAGTGTGGTCCGCTGAGTGTGAGAAAGTTTCCAAATACTCAAAAGCGTTTGACCACCGCTCCGTTCTTGTTCTTCCCGATATCCATCGAAGCTTCGATATCTTTTGCGATGCTTCTCGTCGAGGCCTCGGTTGTGTCCTTATGCAAGAAGGCAAGGTAGTGGCCTATGCATCAAGGCAATTGAGACCTCATGAACTCAACTACCCTACTCATGACTTGGAGTTGGCTTCGTGATTCATGCACTTAAGATTTGGCGACATTACCTAATCGGTGTCGTTGTGAAGTGTATTCGGATCACAAGAGCCTTAAGTATTTGTTCACCCAAACCGACTGAACCTCGGGCAAAGGAGATGGTTGGAGTTGATCAAGGATTATGACATGGGTATACACTACCATCCCAAAGGCTAATGTAGTTGCTTGCGCGCTTTAGTCGCATAAGCGCATTGCCATGCCTTGTTGTCGAGGAGCTTCACCGCTCTTCCGAAGAGTTTCGTCTCAACTTGGGTTTAGTTGAGCGTGGTTCTCTCATTGCCTTGGTTGTGCAACCAACCTTGGTGGATCGGATCAAGTCCGCCAGGCGATCGGATGTTGGAGTGAGCCACATTAAGGCAAATGTCAAGAACGGAGCGACCAAGTGCTTCTCGAGGATGAGCATGGCGTCGTGAGGTTCGAACAGCGCCTAATGGTTCCAAAGGACATGGAGTTGCGAATTTAATCCTCCGCTGAAGCCCATGATTCGCCTTTATCCATTCATCCGGGGCCACAAAGATGTATCAAGATCTCCGCCAGAGATTTTGGTGGACCCGAATGAAGAGGGAGATTGCGGTTCGTTCTTCGAGTCGCGACGTATGTCGTCGTGTCAAGGCCGAACATCGGCGTCAGCGGGGATCGCTTGACCTTTGCCTTATTCCCGGAGTGGAAGTGGGATTCGATCGGAATGGATTTCATCACGGTCTACCCACGCCCTCAAGGAAATGATGCCATTTGGGTCGTCATCGATCGATTGACTAAAGTGGCTCATTTTCTTCGCCAAGACCAAGATTCGCACCGATCGCTTAGCTGAGCTCTATGTCTCTAGGATTGTGAGCTTACATGGCGCACTCTAAGACGATCGTTTCGATCGTGGCTCCATCTTCACTTCGCTTTACGGCATAGCCTGCAAAAGGCTATGGGAACCCGTCTTACCTTTAGCACGGCATTTCACCCCAAACCGATGGTCGGGCCGAGAGGGTCAACCAAGTTTTGGAAGACATGCTTCGTGCTTGTGTCCTTTCATATGGGAAGCATTGGGAGAAATGCTTGCCATTCATTGAAGTTTTCTTATAACAACAACTTTGAGGCCGATCTCGGCATGGCACCATTTGAGGCCTTATCACGGAGAAAGTGTAGAACCCGTTGAACTGGTCAGAGACCGTGAGAGACCTCTCTTTGGCCGGACTCAATCAATGAGGCCGAGCGCTAAGTCCAAATTATTCGTGGCGTTTGCGCCGCAGCTCAATCGAGCAAAAGAGCTATGCGGACCGCCGTCGGCGTGAGTTACGTTTTGAGCCTAATGACTTTGTTTATCTCAAAGTCTCTCCTTTGAAGGGCCATCAACGTTTGGCGTCAAGGGCAAGTTGGCTCCTCGATATGTCGGTCCCTACGCGTTATCGAGAAGAAGGGAGCTGTTGCCTATAAGTTGGAGTTGCCGGCTGCACTTGAGGGGGTACATGATGTTTTCCATGTGTCGGCTTAAGAAGTGCCTCCGTGTTCCAACCGAGGAAGCTCCGTTGAAACTCTCGATGTCAACCCGATTTGACCTATCGCGAGCACCTGTTCGGCGTGCTCGATGAGTCTGAGCGAAGGACAAGGAATAAGACCATCAAGTTCCTTAAAGTTCGGTGGTCAAACCATTACGAGGATGAGGCTACTTGGGAAAGAGAAGATCGTCTGCGTGCGGACTATCCATCTTTCTTTTTATCTGAGTGAGCCAAATCTCGGGGCGAGATTTTTGTAAGGGGAGAGATTTTGTAACATCCCAAATGTATAATTAGGGTTAATCAAGTATAATTATATGTGTAGAAATTAAAACTTTTTCTCACATCTTGAAAAACCCTAAAATCTTATGTAATTCTTGTCCAAGAGTTGTGTAATCCAAAACACAAAGCTCTTGTTGACCAAAAATCAAACTCATTTTCCAATTATCTTAAATCTTGTGTCAAACATTTAGAATATATTTTCCTTGGTCCCAAAAACTGATATGGGACCCCTCTGAAAAATATCATGAGTTATAACACTTGTTGATAATTTTGGAGGCAAAACAATCCTTTAAACAACCTTCATGAATTTTCTGAGAAAAATGCATTGCATAATAACCTCTGGAAATTTTATGCAAGGTTGATCTCATTATCAACAAGCTCCAGTTAAAATTTCATTAAATTTGGAGTTCATTTGCTATCTCAAATAATTCTGCTAAGTTTCAGCTGTTAAAACTAAATTTTAAAGCCTACACTTTGTTCCTTGGGCTAGCCATATTCAAAAGTGGTCCAGCCCAACCATGTCTGCACCTCGGTGAGACCTCATCTCCACTTTGATCGGTCGCGGTAGTTGGATTTACATCCAACAGCCACGACCTCCTCATGATCAACACCGCAAAGACCTCCCCACCTCATGAGGTCATTGCCGTTGGATCAAAGATCCACTGGTCATGACCTCCCCGTGTTAAACCTCAAAGACCTCCTCGATTTGTTAAACCATCGCAATGAGGTCATCCCATTTGTTGAGGTCGTGGCCGTTGGATCAAATCCAACACCACGACCTCCTCCTCAACATACTCGGTCGAGTCATCCCACCTCGTGAGGTCATAGCCCTTGGATCCAAGATCCATGGCCCCGACCTCCTCACTGTTAAACTAAACAAACCTCCCACCTAACCAAGGTCGTAGCCATTGGATCAAATCCAACGACTCACGACCTCCTGCGTCAAGCGCTCACAACCTCCCCCATCTTTTGTTGTTCACCGTTAGATTAAAATCTACGGTCACGACCTCCTTTTTGTCTTATGCGCATCAAACCTCCCGAGCGCATGTGAGATCGTAGCCCTTAGATCTAAATCTAAAGGCCATGACCTCCCTTGTGCGTTCGCATAGCTCGGGACCTCCACCTCTTTTGATCGGAACCCTTAGATCTAAATCTAACGGTCTGACCTCCCTTACTGTTGCGCATCATATCGAGACCTCCCCGTCAGTCGGTGCCCTTGGATTTAAATCCAAAGGCCATGACCTCCCCTCATGTCTTTTGATCGCGTGCGATTAAGTCCTCACTTGGAGGTCCTTGCGTTGGATGGAGATCAACGCTTTGGACCTCTGTCCCTTTTCCTCACGTGCGTTTTTCGCGATTAAAAAATCGGAGGCCACGACCTCCCATCCTTGATCGTGTGGCCGGGACCTCCTCCCACCACTTAAAACATAACGGTTCAAAATTGGATCCGATGGATAGGACCTCCCGTGTCTTATCCAACGGTCACCAAGACCTCCTGTTCTTCTCCTTCCTCTGGCGCGCATGCGTTCTCTGCCAGTGGAGTTATCACGCGCCGAGCCTCTGTGCCCTTTATGACTCTTTCTTGACCGCATTTAATGCGGTCGACTTTCCTTCTCAGTCGGCCAGATGCTGCCAGTTGTCAACCTTTATGTCTTGTCCACCCCATGGACCAACCCGTGGGCTAAGCTCACCATGGAGCTTAGCCCAGTTCCTAACCTTCACTCGGGCTATAAGTCACCCCAGGGATCCTCCCTTGGCTTCCTTTGCACACAACCGATCTCGGCCTTGCATCTTGTGCGTGGTGAGCTCCTCCTCACTCACCTCCATTCTTGGCCGCCATTGTTGGAGCTTGGAGCTCCTCGGTGGACAAGGGTCCTGGAGTTCCTCCTTTTCTCTGAGCACCATTTGTACCATCCCCTCTGGGACCAAGACCTAACTTCGCTTTGGTTTGGGCATTTCTGAGTGGACAAAGAGGAGCTTGGAGCGGGAGCTTTGGTAGTGGAGCAACCCCATCTTCTCCAACTCGGGCCATCACCATCCTCAACCTCCCAAGCATCTTAGGACCTCCGGTAACTCCTGGTAGTCCTTTAGTTGTTGCACCATATGAATGAATGTCGCGAGCTTTAGTTTTGGCACCGGCTTGAATGTCGCGGAGCTCCATTTTGCATTTTCGTAGTTTGGCCGTCTTTGGTCATCTTTGACCTCTCGGCTCGGCGTTCAAGGCCGTCGCCGCCGTTGAGAGAGGACCATTGGGTGCGCATGGTTATTGCGGACCAACGGTATCGTTGGACCTCACCGGCGGGCTCTACATCGCCGGCGAGATCACTTCTTCACGCTCGGGATTTTGTCGGACGTCCGAGCATGTCATTATCGCTTTTAGGACATCAATTCACCGCTTTAAATGCCCAATCATTGCAATCATGGGGTTAGCGTTAAATGCCCTTAAACTTTGTCTCTTGTGCGCATTTAAAACCTCCCTCGCGGACCTCCTCATGGTCCCGCCAAGATTTATTCATGTCCTAGCGGCGTGCGCGAGTTAAAGCGCTGGAGTGCAGGGCGTCCGGACCTCCTCAGGAGATCTGGGCGTCCAAGACCTCCCCTTAGCGCAATCGTGGCCGTCGAGACCTCCTGGAGGTGCTGCGACGTTAGGACCTCCTTAGGACCTCCCTAGGCCATCTCGGCCGTTCATGACCTCCCCTGGTAGATCTTGACCGTCAAGGTCCTCCCTCGACGATCTGAACCATCGAGGACCTCCTTGGAACATCTGGACCGTCGGGACCTCCCTTGTGAGGTCTTGGCGATGTAGATTTTCCTCGGGAGATCTTGATAGTTTGGACCTTCCTTTGGAAGATCTCAACCGATGAGGACCTCCCTTTAGATCTGGTCCGTTCCGGACCTCCTCTCTATGTTGTGGTCCGTTGGATTTCCCATCTACGGCCACGACCTCCCCCTCACCTCGCGCATGTGAGTTGCTAAGAGGTCCAGGACCTCTGGACCTTCACGTGTGCGTGTGTGATGTTCTCCTGGGAGGTCCTGAGCCGTTGGATCTAAGATCTGTGGCTCACGTCCTCCCATGCCTTTGTGATTTTTAGAAATTCCAGTGAGCTCTAGTATAAACTGAAATAAGGTATAAATTTTAGAATTTCATATCTCTTTCATTTTAATTCCAAATGAGGTCATTCAAATTGTGTTAGCTCTGTCTTGAACTTGACTTTAATCCAAAAATGATTGTAAGTTGAGTTCAGCTCCAGAGCACAGTTTGCCATTAGATTTTAAAACTCACTTTAAATATACACTCAAAAACAATACTTAACTTGTAAAATACATAACTAATGCTCTATAGATTATTTTTGGGTGAGACCAACTTTGTTGGTTTCCTCTCTTAGTGAACTCACTGTGAAAATTGGTTTTGAGCATGTTGCTGTTAGGAAAATGAGAACTTGTGCATTATAATTTTGTTCAAGTTCTTGTTTTTGAAAAATGGTAGAAAGTGCAATATAGCTCCAAATGAGATGAACTCAATTGTGTTATTCATCTCATGAGGTGCTGGTTTTACAGTAAAAATTTCAGCTTCACTTCTTTTCTAGAAAATGTTGCCTCATAATTAAATTAGTGAATAGTGTAGTTTGGTATTTTAGGGGCTGAGCAGAATTGTTTTGCTCATAACTTTTGTATTGAGAATCCAAATCAATTGGTTATTGTTGCAAAATTCCCTAAAAATCACCCTCTTGCTTCTGTAGAAAATTCAGAGAATTTGGAGTTCGTTTGTTGTGCTGTCGTTGTTGTGTTTAAATCGTTCTTATCGGTTCTTTCTCGCTTTTCCGTTGAAGCCGACATTTGTGGTGATCCCGAGAGCGACCCTCTGCCACAACTTGGCCAGCAACAAGGCAAGCAGTTTGATCATTTCCATCATTGTCCCATTACTTTAAAGCTTAATATATTATTTTACTTCTATGTATGCATGCTACTTTGTGTTAAATGTAAGCTAGCAAGCCTATAGTTGCATAATCTGTAGAATTGTTCATCCTCTACTACCATGAGCCTAGGTTATTTGCTGTGGTGGGAGCTCGTTGGATGAGCTCTTATCACTTAGTAGTTTAGTTTAAATTGCTTAGACATGCTTAGTTATCGGTAGAAATGGGCGATCATCGACTTAGTCGATGGTCTTGATCACTCAAAACTGATTATTACTCTTATATGTCCAGCACTTGTGCTTTGATTAATTGTAAAATCAAAACTGAAAATAAAAGATTGATTTAGACTTGGGCATATTGGATGGATGGTGTGGTTTTTGGATGTGGTGGTATGCTGAGTCAACAAGGACCTAATTCTTGCGCCATTGATCCAAGCAATTTTATGTATAACCACACGAGGGCATATGGAACCCCTCTTGACTAAGTACTTTGGGCGTTGTTAATTGGGGTCGCTCGGTTGGTGTGTTTTAAAGATGAAATGTGTGTGTGATGTGGGAGGGAGCATTAGCTTCGGGAAGGTTGTGTGATGTCTCCTTCTCCCGTGGGTTGTGCGACTCGAAATTAGCATTGTCCATTGGAAATGTCTCGTAGGACTTAGCGTGCTTAAGCACACCTAAGGTAGTGTGCTTAAAGGAAAGGTGGTCTGATGTGTGGGTACATTGGTACACCCTGCGCAGGATAAAACTATTTGAATAGCCTCGTCCTAGGTTATGGACACGCTTGGTTATTTCGTTAAGAATTAGACTACAACCTTTAATTAAAACTTGACATGGTTGGTATGAGCGGGAGTTCATGCTATTGTTGTGGTGACTTGGGTTAGTCACTTCCAGTCGATCTTGTTGTTGTTACTATGTTATTATCTCGTGGTTACTTCAACATTTAAAAATGCTTTGCCAAATTGCCTTCAATCTATTATGTTATTGCAAATAAATGTTGCTTTATGCTAAAATGAGTCCAAAGCCTCATCCACTTAAATAAAGCTTGCATGTAGCTATTTATAGTTCTATTATCTCACACGTAAGTCTTATGGAGTACTTTATGTACTCATCCGCGTGGTTGTGGCAATTTTGTGGCTTTTGTTGCAGAGGAAGAAGGAGAGCTCCAAGAGCCTCTCTTGTGCTACGTGTTGCGCTTTCTTGACGACTAGCTTGGCGGTCGGTCGAGATGCCTAGGGTTAAGGCACACCGATTGGCTTTGTGTTATAGCCATCTTTATGGCACTTTTGCTTCATTGTTATCTTTGTAGAATTGTTGCTATTTGGCCTAAGGGCCCTCTTTTTGTAATAGCTTTTCCTTATTAATATTAACTTCGGTTTGTTGCTTATGTTCTATGTGTTGTATGGAATTGATACATTCTTTTGGTGTGAGGTATGTATACTACATCCTGGGGAGTATACATCTCTCGAGACCGGGTTTATTTGGTTGATAATACTTGGGTCAATTGGATGACTAAGTATTATGAGCCGAATAAACGTCGGGGTCTCACAGTGGATCAGCAGAACCAAATCATTGCTGCCCTCATGGCAATGGTGAACCAGAACCCTCGGTTTGTAGCCCTGCCACCGCCACCTCCAACTTTTTCAGCATTGGAAGTCAGGTCACAGGAGCCAAGTTCCAAGGGAATCCACCCTGAAGCGCTCAACTTGGAAGCTCATTGTGGTCAGCAGGACCTCAGGCTCAAGAGGAAGATGTTGAATCAAGACCAAGAAGCGGCAAGCAGCTCCAAGGCTTGTGTGAAACAGCCTCAACCCAGCAAAGCTCCCACAATTGCGGTGTCAAAGCCCTCAAAATCAGCTTTTTCTCCATCAATGCCGAAGCCTCGTGACAATCTTGGTGGCCGGCCTCAGCAGAAAAAGACACCAATAGCAGGAGCTCAGTATTTTAGATGCCGAGAAATGGACCATCTTGCAAAGGATTGCCCGCAGAAATGCCAAGAAGTCACCCTAGATGGCACCCCAGAAGCCACTCTGAATGCTACAATAACCCCAGCAGCAAGTAGAAGGAACAACAGAAGGATCTTATCTCAGTTGTGGGCGCACAGAAGCATGGGGTTGCTAGTGCCTCAAGAAATCAGTGTGCAACAGCCTACCGGTTTGTCGCTCCCTAGCTCAACTTTGAGAAGCCAGTCGCAAAAGAAGCCCTCTCGAGTCTCAGGTGTCACCTGTTTCTGTTGTCGGAAAAAGGGGCACTTCGCCTTTGAGTGCCCACTAAAGGAGGATTCTCCAGCAGAGCATCAGCAGATCTTCGAGGAGAGTGTGCCACACCCCGGCAGCTTCGCTCCTCCTTCTGATTTTAGGACCTCCGTGGCAGCATCTCGTCCAGCAGTTCCACCAGAAGTTGGTACCTTGGACAACAGCAGCAGCCGACAGCAACCCAAAAGCACCAAGTCTGCCGAAGGCATTCAGTGTTTCAGTTGTCTTCAGTGGGGTCACTTTGCCAACCAGTGCCCTCAACGTCATCAGAGGAAGGCAGCTCCTCCCCGAGCTTCAAGTCAAGTCCCCAGACCTCTAGGTGAACCTTGCAGCCGGTTCCTTTTGAGTTTGCCGGAGTTCCTCCCTTTTTCTTGTTTTGCCTCATGTTATCCTTTGGCCCAGTGCTTGTTTTCTGGACCACCTCCTTTTTGTTTGACTCTAGGGGCTCAAACCTCCTTTGTTGGTTTGAATCTCTTAGGTCCATCTGAATCCTTCTCTGTCCATCTAACCTCTCCGTGTTTTACTTGAACCTCTTGCTCTTATTTTGAGCCTCCCTGCGTTCAATCGGTTTCCCTTGTGACCAATTGAACCTCCCTTGAATTCTTTGCATCTCCCTTAAGCTTGAATCACTCCCTCTCTTTTAAGCCAGACCACCTCTGCGGGTTTGAATCTCTTTGAGGTTTAAATCTCCCTCTCTGTTTGAACTTATCCTTGGTTCTGACCTCTTTTCTTTTAGGTCACAACCACCCCGTGGCTTTTAGCTCAGGTTTGTGTTTCAAAACCCTTTTTGATTTCTGAGAGCCATGTTTGGCTCAGTTTCTAACTTCTTTGGATCTCCCCGTGTTCTCGTGGACCTCCTTCTGACCTTGTGAACCTTGTTTTGAATCCTCTCGCTTCTGTCCGGATCCCCGTTAGATTCAGACTTCCATCGTTTTGGTGCCGTTCAATTTGTATTGAGCGGTCTGATCTTGTGGGCGTTTTTGCTCAACCTAGCTCCTGGTAAGTCCCTGGTCAGCGCGGTGATAGTTTGGTTTTGCCCCACTCAAAAGAGAGTTTTTGGAAGAGTGGGTGAAATCCAGTTCCCTAACCTATTCCCTAGTCAGCCCGAATCTCGGGGTCGAGATTCCCTTTAAGGGGAGTAGGTTTGTAACGTCCCGTTTTTCCAGAGTTTTGAAAAGCTTTTAAAAATAATAATCATTTGGTTTTGTTGAGAGTTCAAAGCTTAACTTGAGATTTTAAAAGAGTCAGAATTTGACCTAACTAAACTTCAACTAAACCCAGTTGTTTGGTGTTCTTCGTTTGTTGGAGTTCCTTGCTGTTCTTTGGCTTTTAGCCTCTTTTCTTTGTTGGCCTTGTTTGTCCTCCTAGCTAGTCTCTCTCCCCCCTCTAGGCCTCTCTCTTTCTCTGGACTTTCCTCTCGCTGGACATTTCTCTCTTGCCCAGACCCTCCTTTTGTTGGACATCTCCTGATGTCCGGGCATCTCTCATCTTTCTGACCTTTCCTTCTTCTTTTCTTCTTCTCTCGGGACCTCTCTTGAGTTCCTCCTTTGTGGATCTCTTACCTCGAGATCTCCTCCCTTTTGGAGATATCCCCTTGGGTCTTCCCTTTCACCTGCACCTCCCTTCAACCGACCTCCCGTAGATTCAACCTCTTTTGTTCTCTGGACCTCTCCTTGTAATCTTTGTTTGGACTTCCCTTAGTCCAGACCTCCCCTTGTCGATTTGAATCTATTTGTGCTTAGACCTCCCCTTGTGTAAGACCAAAAGGTTTTTGGTCATGATATTTGATGATGAATACATTGCCAATAAGTTAGACTTAGTCTCGATTTAAATGTTGAATACTTTTAAGACTTGTTGTGGTGCCTTGGTTGAGAGCTCTTAAGTTCTCATTGAAAATCAGCCTTTGTCGATTATCGGTAGTACCGGTTTTGTTTCTTGTGGAACTACTGGAGTGCGGTATGATTTGCGGGTGTGCAATGGTAGTACCACAAGTTACTGAGTCTGATTGGTATTTTGGTCGACTCGTTAGATCTTGATCTGACGGCTCTTTTCGAGGGGAACATTCGGACTTTCTACAGGTCTCCTAAATCTGACGGTGTTGAAGTGTGGTCCGATCAGCTCAAATCATCTGGAGCGTCTATGTATCTCAGGGCTTGGTTCTGAGTTCTTTTGTGCATTTCAGAAGTGCGGTAGCATCGTTTTGAATTTGGTAGTACCGCTTTATAGGTAGTACCGCTTGTGTTTTTATGGTATGGAAAAACCGTAACACTTGTTTTTGGACATTGATTGCTTGCTGAACGGTATGACCGCGCCATGGATGGCGGTAGTACCACGACTAGTTTTTCACGTAAAAAGAGTTTCGACAAGCTGTTAAGTGAAATACTGGTAGTATCAAGAATTGGGGACTGATGCGACCGTAGGAAAGGTAATACTGCATGATTTGAACGGCGGTAGTACCAAGACAAAGGTATGACCGCAAGGTTGCGGTATGGAATTTCCAGAAGAGATGTTTTTCGAGAGTTTTGGGTTCAAGTGAAACACGGTAGTACCATGACTTGGTGCGGTACGACCACACATCGGTAGTACCGCATGTTGAGCAAAGCTAGTACCATGCCTGTTCTTGAGAGAGAGAGAGAGAGAGAGAGAGAGAGGTTCTGACAGGTACTGTTAAGTCATAATCGGATGAACCGAATTCTTGAAGTGGTTCAACCGCTGGTCGGTAATACCGCTCTCTTAATGGCGGTAGTACTGTTAGTCGGTAAGACCGTTTGTGAACGGTACGGAATTTCCAGAGAATGTGTTTATGGAAGTTTTTGAGTTTTCACGAAGAGCGGTTCTTCCGCAGTGTTTTAAGCGGTACAACCGCAGGTGCGGTAGTACCGGAGATAGAATGGAGGTAGTTCCGATTGTACACTAGAAAATTGTCGCCTCGAGAATTTGATTCTGTAATTGGTTGATTTGATGATGATAAAGTCTTGCATGTTGCATGATTGTGTTTATGGGTGTGTGTGAGCTAATGGATGGTCAAGTTGGAGAACTTGTGCCAAGAATTGGGGTTCTTTGATCTTTGCATGTGCAGGTTGAGCGTGAAGGCAATCATGGTCAGTGACGAGGAGGACCTGGACTAGGATAGGGAGATCTGAGGTCTAAGAGGTCGTGGATGTCACGAGATAACTGGGCTTACGCTGGAGCACGTGGAGATCAAAAAGATTGCATGGTGCGTGGAGGAGCTCCAGGAGGTGGAGTCCTGGAGGCTTATTTCATGTGTTGAAGATATGGAAGGAAGGACTTCTGTATCTGGAGAGGTTTAGAGATGGAAAAATTTGTGTCTGAAAGGATTTCGGGTTCCTTAGAGATAGAGTCCGTGTTCGTGTCATTAGAGGACATGTCCAGGACTCTATGGTATAAAAAGAGGTGGCTGTTAGGTGCTAAAAAAAAGGAGGCACACACACGGGATACATACGGTGGTTTTAGGGCAGAGCTTTGAGCGTTGTTTTTTTTTTACTATGGCTTTCATGTAGGCTTGCTACATGAGAGTTTTAGAGGTTTTTAGTTGGAGGCTTTGAGGGGTGCTTGCCTAGCACTTTGTAGACACAAATCAGAATTGAGAAATAAAGTTTAGATTCGTTCAAACTTTAGTCTCTAGATTTGTTGTTCTTGCTTTGTGCCAGAGGAGGACTTTGCTGTGAAGATCTTCAAGAGTTGTTGTGTGCATAAGCAGGAGTTGGTTTTGAAGGTCAATTCGTTGCAATCATTCAACCCCCCTTCTGATTGCCATTACGATCCTACAAGTGGTATCAAGCAAGGTTGCAATGGCATCAGATCAAGATCGGTTCTCAAGTAAGCCTCCATACTTCGATGGATCTGATTATATCTATTGGAAGACTCATATGGAAGTTTTTTTGCAAGCTCAAGGTAATATCATCTGGCAAAAGGTAGAAAGCCCTTATGAAGTTCCTATTGTTATTACCAACAACAATACTGCTGATGTAGAAGCTAATGCTAAAGCTAGAAACATATTTCTGCAAGGTCTGAATAGGAATGAGTTTGTTAGAATTGCTAATATTAAATCTGCTAAGAAAATTTGGACAACACTTGCGATTATCATGAAGGGTCTAAATCGCTTAAAGGAGTTCGCTCGAGAATCAATTCAAAAAGGAGTATTCTAAATTTGAGATGAAACCGGGTGAATCTGTAGATGCTCTTTTTGATCGCTTCAATAAAATTGTTAGTGATTTGCAATCTGTTGATGTGATATATTCTGATTTTGACAATGCTAGACAAATTTTGAATGCTTTGGATATGACTGTTTGGGAGGTCTTAGTTACTACCATTAATCATTCTGTTAACATGGAGACACTCACACTGAATGATCTTTATTCCAAGATGAAAACACATGAGATTGATATTTTGGCCAGGATAAACAAGTCAAATCTTTGGGTTTAGTGACTAACCAAACTGATAGTTCATCAAGTTCCTCTAGTTTCTCTTTTTCTGCTTTAAGTGCTATTTCAGATGAACAATTGGAGGAGATCCCAGAGGAACAGCTTGTGCTCTTCTCAAATAGGGTGACTAAAGCAATCAACAATGTCAGATCAAGAAGGAGAGGAGGTCAAATTAGATGCTTTGAATGTGGTGAGCCAAACCACATAAAAGTGAATTGTCCCAAACTGAGAGGAAAAGAGGCCAAAGAGGAGAAAGCACCAGCTCGGCGTTCTAAGTTCAAGTTTGATTCAAGCAAAAAGCAAAATTATCGAAAGGTCACAATAAGGTTCTTTCAAAGACTTGAGGAGATTGATTAAGCGATGTTGATTCGATAAATGACAATGAGGAAGACAAAAGAAGGCAAAAGAGGCCGACTTCACAGGATGTGCTTTATGGCAAGTAAGAAGAATTTCATGATGATGATGATCTCTACAAAGGACCTCGATGAGGTAAAGCCTTTTTATGCTGATTTATCACGTGCTATGCTGAAATTAACAAATGAGCTTAAAAAATACAAAAAGAAAGTGAAGAAACATGACCTTGTTGTTGATAGCTTGAATTCTAAAATTGATAGACTTAAGGCTACTATTCCTGATGATGAATCTTGTGAATCATATCAAGTTTTGCATTCTGAACTGAAAGTTGCTAGGTCAATACATGCTATATTTGAAGAGTTAAAACTGGTGCATGCAACTTGTGATGATAAACTGAAACTTGCTTCTGTTGAAATTGAAAAACTGAAATCTAGCTCAATTTGTTTAAAGTCAAGTACTGTGAATGCTCAAATTAAGACTTGCTCTAATTGTGAACTGCTAGAAGCTAGATTAAAGTCATCTCAGGATTCTATACAACAAATGCTTTATCATGAGACACTTTCTTGCACAAATTGTCCCAAGCTCACAACTGAAATTGATGCATTGACTAGACAATTAAGTGAGTTTGCTGAAAAAGAAAAGATGTCTCAGTCCAGTGCTTCTAAGAAAATCTTGAATTATTCTGTTAATTGCACAACCTGTCCTAAATTGACTAAAGAAAATGAGTACCTTAAAGACACTTTGGAGAGGTTTACTTTTGGCAAGAAAAATTTGAACATGATTCTAGACAGATCAAAACGAGTACTAAGAGCCAAGGTCTAGGATTTAATTACCGAGCATGCCAAGAATCATCCTCCCAAAATTCTCAAGCTTCTTGAACACGAAAGTTTGAAATTGAAACCGAACCTAAACAAGTCTTGTTTAAATCACGGTTTTGCAAAAGATCCTTCTCTCAAAGCAAATATTGTAAAAAGAAAACCGCAATCTCTTTTCAAGATAAATATCAATGTACTCATTGTGGAAAAGAAGGACACTTGGTTCAGTACTGTTTTCGAAAAGCAAAGGAAGAAAAGAGAGATAGGCTAAGAAAATATCTTCAAGTCTTTTGTCATCGTTCTGTTTCAAGTAAACAAATTGCTGCAACTTTTACTCGAGCGGTAATACCGGCGCCTAAACAGCGGTATGACCGCCAGACTCCTGAAAACAGAAATACTTTTGTTGCTCCTACTCATCGTATGTCACAGTATTGGGTTCCTAAATCATGTCTTACTAACCCCAGTACTGTGAGACCAATACTTGCTTAATGTAGATACAGCAGTTGAGGAAGGGGAACATTTGGCTAGTTGATTCAGGATATTCAAGACACATGACAGGTGATTCAAAATGGTTCTCCTCCCTCACTAAGGCATCCAGAGGTGAATTGATTACTTTTTGGGATGCTTCAACTGGAATTGTGATGGCAAAAGGTACTGTGTGAGTTAACGACAAGTTCATTCTCAAAGATGTTGCTTTGGTAAATAAATTGAAATACAACTTGCTTTTAGTTTCACAATTGATAGAAGAAAATCTTGAGGTAAGCTTTAAGAAACATGCTTGTAGAGTTTTAGATGCTTCAGGGGATCTTGTGTTCAACATCTCTCGGTTAGGGAAGGTTTTTAAAGCTGATTTTAATCATTCCTTCTCACCTAATGTTAGATGTTTGGTAGCTTCTGAATTTAGAGATCTTTTCTTTTGGCATCGTAGACTAGGACATATTGGTTTTGATCATCTTGTTCGAATTAGTGGAACTGATCTCATTAGGGGGCCGCCGAAATTGAAAAGTGAGAAAGATTTGGTTTGCTCTCCCTATCGACATGGTAAGATGGTTGCTGCTCCACATTTTCCTATTTCTGTAATCATCACAGATGGCCCTGGACAATTGTTGCATATGGACACTGTAGGTCCCTCAACAGTTCAATCTGTTGGTGGTAAGTGGTATATTCTTGTGATTGTTGATGATTACTCTAGGTACTCTTGGGTGTATTTTATGGTGTCTAAGGATGAAGCTTTTGGTTATTTCAAGGATCTATTTCTAAGATTGAATAATGAATTAAATGGTACTGTGAAAGTAATAAGAAGTGATAATGGTACTGAGTTTAAGAATTCCTTATTTGCTTCCTTTTGCTCTGAACAAGGTTTGGAACATCAATTTTCCTCTCCACGTGTTCCTCAACAGAATGGTGTAGTTGAGAGGAAAAATGGAACCTTGGTTGAGATGGCAAGAACCATGCTTGATGAACATGCCACTCCTAGGAAGTATTGGGCAGAGGCTATTTCAACTGCTTGTCATATCTCTAATAGAGTATTTTTGAGAGCCTATTTGCACAAGACTTCTTATGAGCCGAGATTTGGCAAAAGGCCCAAAGGTCTCTCACTTCGTAGTTTTTGGTTGCAAATGTTTTATTCTAAGCATGGTAACTGGATAAATTTGAAGCTAGATCAACTGATGGCATATTTCTTGGATATCCTCTTCACTCTCGTGGCTATCGAATGCTTAATCTTGAAACTAACAAAATTGTTGAAACTTGTGAAGTTACTTTTGATGAGGTCAGTACTTGTTCTAGAACTGACATTTCAGGTACACAAGTTCAGGGGGAGTCTGAAAGTATATTCCTTAATGAAGAAGATGATTTTGATTTTGGTAATGACTTTTCTCCCATGCCATCAACCGCTGAAGATCACGCTCCTACTACTGCTGTTGTGCCACCACAAGTGGATGTTCAAAATATTGAAGACAGTTCAGAACCTTCTGCACCTTTGAGGATTCAGCGACTTCATCCTCCAGAACTGATGATTGGTGATATTCATGAAAGGGTAACACGTTCTAAGTTTACTTCTCCTGACTCACATGCTCATTCTTCTTTTGTTGCCTCATTTGAGCCTAATGATGTAAGTCACGCTTTATCTGATGAGTCTTGGATCAATGCCATGCATGAAGAATTAGAAAACTTTGAGCGTAATAAAGTCTGGACCTTAGTTGAACCTCCTCATGGACATAATGTAATTGGAACTAAATGGGTTTTCAAAAATAAACAAAGTGAGGATGGTGTTGTTGTGAGGAATAAGGCTAGACTTGTTGCTCAAGGATTTTCTCAGGTGGAGGGTCTTGATTTTGGTGAAACTTTTGCCCTCAGAATCGGACTTGAAGCAATTAGAATTCTTTTAGCCTTTCTCGCATCTAAAGGATTCAAATTGTTTCAAATGGATGTTAAAAGTGCTTTTCTAAATGGCTACATTGAGGAAGAAGTTTACGTTAAACAACCACCTGGTTTTGAAAATCCTAAGTTTCCTAATCATGTCTACAAACTCTCAAAAGCTTTGTATGGTTTGAAGCAAGCTCCTCGAGCTTGGTATGAGAGGCTTAAGCTGTTTTTGCTCAAAAATGATTTTCAAATGGGCAAGGTAGATAAAACTCTTTTCACTTTTAGACATGGCAATGATCTATTACTTGTTCAGATTTATGTGGATGATATCATCTTTGAGGGCTCCTCTCATGCTTTGGTTTCCAAGTTTTCAGATACTATGAGTAGGGAGTTTGAGATGAGTATGATGGGAGAGTTAACTTACTTCTTAAGGCTGCAAGTAAAACAGACCAAGCAAGGCAATTTCATTCATCAAACTAAGTATACTAAAGACTTGCTTAAGCGTTTTGACATGGCAACTTGCAAACCCATCTCTACACCAATGGGGTCTACAACTATTCTTGACCCGTATGTAGAAGGTGAGATAGTGGATCAAAAGAATACAGAGTATGATTGATCCCTACTATATTTGACTGCTTCAAGGCCGGATATACACTTTGCTGTGTGTTTATGCGCTCGATTTCAAGCTTCACCTCATGTATCTCATCGACAGGCTGTGAAAAGAATTCTCAAGTATCTCCAATCCACCTTAGAATTTGGACTTTTTTATTCATCTTTATCCTGTCTTACTTTGCATGCATACTCGGATAGTGATTTTGCGGGGTGTAGGATTGATAGAAAAAGCACATCTGGCACTTGTCACTTTTTAGGCACATCGTTAGTGTCTTGGTCCTCTAGAAAACAATCTTCTGTTGCTCAATCAATCTTTGAAGTCGAGTATGTTGCTGCTGCTGCTAGTTGCTCTCAAGTCCTTTGGATTGCCTCCACTCTCAGAGATTTTGGTTTAGAGTTGGGCACTGTTCCTCTTTATTGTGATAACACTAGTGCTATTAACATTGCTAAGAATCCTGTGCAACATTCTAGAACCAAACACATTGATATCAGATTTCACTTTCTAAGAGATCATGTTGAAAAAGGTGATATTGTTCTTCATTTTGTTGAAACTGATTTTCAAATTGCTGATATTTTCACTAAGCCGCTTGATACTTCTCGATTTGTTCGTTTGCGAAGTGAATTGGGTGTTGTTCATCCTATGGGCTTATTTTGAGGGGGAGCTGTTGGTTAAAATTTTAGAAGCTTTGATGATTCATTAAGTCCAAGCCATTGAAATAAAAAGAGTAGTTGAGCTCTCTTTATCATATTTGTTCATATGCTATGAAGCCTTGATCTGGACTGGTTTACTAATCATGCTACATAATGAACTAAAGCTTGACATGGCTGAAATTTTTGACTAGATTGATTATTGGTATCACTTTGTGCTAGTTATTGAAAAGGATAAGCTTGTTTGTGAGTATTATTTTAAATCTTGGATTTGAAGCAAATTGTCTCTCACTTCAATCCTATGTTGCTCACTCAATTTGGCATGTTATAAAAGATAAAAGGGTTGAGAAAAGGAATATACAAGATGTGTGCTTCAAGCATGCCATACATAGCTGTGTATCACAATAACCAAAAGGGGTACATAACAGTGCTCAACTGACAAGAAGTATGCTTCAAGCATGCCATACCCAGCTATGTGTTGTTGAAATAAAAAAATGCACAAAAAGTGCTTCATCAAAAGAAGTATGCTTCAAGCATGCCACCCTGGAAAAGATGTATGCTCCAAGCATACCACATGCACATAAAAATTGAAAGTGAAGCAAAAGGATGATTCATGAGACTGTAGCTCATCTAGTTTTTAAGTTGGTCTCACTATTTGGCTTTCACTTTTTCATGACTTCTATTTGTGGTCTTATAATCTTTTTAGTCATTGTAAATGCTTGTCATGAATCTAAATTGATTTATCACTTTGGAATACTTGTCTAGATATTGCTCTGTGGTCTATGCATTTATATGATCTTGTTAGCTCTACTCATCAAATTGGCTTGGTTAATCCATTAAATAGATTTGCATAAAGCTTCTGGACTTTTACACTTCTTGCTTCTCTATTTTCGAAATTTGAAGCTCTTGATGATCACATTGCCAAAGGAGGAGAAACTGAGAGTTATTTGCAAGAAATTTGATTTTCTTGTGTTAAAGGAAGGTTTCTGCTGCTGGTTTGTTGCTTGGCAATTTTTTGTACAGTTTTTGGAACTTTAACACTTTTTGTTGCTCACACTCATTTCTGAATTTTTTTGGAAGTGTTGTCAATGTATTCATCAAGAGGGAGATTGTAAGACCAAGAGGTTTTTGGTCATGATATTTGATGATGAATACATTGCCAATAAGTTAGACTTAGTCTCAGTACTTAAATGTTGAATACTTTTAAGACTTGCTGTGGTGACTTGGTTCAGAGCTCTGTTAAGTTCTGTTGAAAATCAGCCTTTGTCAGGATTATCGGTAGTACCGGTTTTGTTTGCGCGGAACTACCGGAGTGCGGTATGACCGCGGGTGTGCAGCGGTAGTACCGCAAGTTACTGAGTCTGATTGGTGTTTTGGTCGACTCGTTAGATCTTGATCTGACGGCTCTTTTCGAGGGGAACGTTCGGACTTTCTACAGGTCTCCTAAATCTGACGGTGTTGAAGCGTGGTCCAATCGGCTCAAATCATCTGGAGCGTCCATGTATCTCAGGGCTTGGTTCTGAGTTCTTTTGTGCATTTCGAAGTCGTAGCATCGTTTTGAATTTATGTAGTACCACACATAGATAGTACCGTTGTGTTTTTGGCGGTATGGAAAAACCAGAACACTTGTTTTTGGACATTGGATTGCTTGCTGAACGGTATGACCGCGCCATGGATGGCGGTAGTACCACGACTAGTTTTTCACAGAAAGAGAGTTTCTGACAAGCCTGTTAAGTGAAATACGGTAGTACCGCAGCTGTGGGACGGTACGACCGTAGGAAGGTAATACCGCAGTTTGAACGGCGGTAGTACCGCACAAAGGTATGACCGCAAGGTTGCGGTATGGAATTTCCAGAAGAGATGTTTTTCGAGAGTTTTGGGTTCAAGTGAAACACGGTAGTACCATGACTTGGTGCGGTACGACCGCACATCGGTAGTACCGCATGTTGAGCAGAGGTAGTACCGTGCCTGTTCTTGAGAGAGAGAGAGAGAGAGAGGTTTTGACAGGTACTGTTAAGTCATAATCGGATGAACCCAATTCTTGAAGCGGTTCAACCGCTGGTCGGTAATACCGCTCTCTTAATGGCGGTAGTACTGTTAGTCGGTAAGACCGTTTGTGAACGGTACGGAATTTCCAGAGAATGTGTTTATGGAAGTTTTTGAGATTTCACGAAGAGCGTTCTTCCAAGAAGAAGTTTAAGCGGTACAATCCTTGGTAGTACCGAGATAGAATGGAGGTAGTTCCAATTGTACTCTGGAAAATTGTCGCCTCGAGAATTTGATTCTGTAATTGGTTGATTTGATGATGATAAAGTCTTGCATGTTGCATGATTGTGTTTATGGGTGTGTGTGAGCTAATGGATGGTCAAGTTGGAGAACTTGTGCCAAGAATTGGGGTTCTTTGATCTTTGCATGTGCAGGTTGAGCGTGAAGGCAATCATAGTCAGTGATGAGGAGGACCTAGACTAGGATAGGGAGATCTGAGGTCTAAGAGGTCGTGGATGTCACGAGATGACTGGGCTTACGCTGGAGCACATGGAGATCAAAAAGATTGCATGGTACGTGGAGGAGCTCCAGGAGGTGGAGTCTTGGAGGCTTATTTCATGTGTTGAAGATATGGAAGGAAGGACTTCTGTATCTGGAGAGGTTTAGAGATGAAAAAATCTGTGTTGAAAGGATTTCAGGTTCCTTAGAGATAGAGTCCGTGTCCGTGTCGTTAGAGGACATGTCCAGGACTCTATGGTATAAAAAGAGGTGGGTGTTAGGTGCTAAAAAAAAAGAGGCACACACACGTGATACATACAGTGGTTTTAGGGCAGAGCTTTGAGCGTTGTTTTTTTTTACTATGGCTTTCATGTAGGCTTGCTACATGAGAGTTTTAGAGGTTTTCAGTTGGAGGCTTTGAGGGGTGCTTGCCTAGCACTTTGTAGACACAAATCAGAATTGAGAAATAAAGTTTAAATTCGTTCAAACTTTTGTCTCTAGATTTGTTGTTCTTGCTTTGTGCCAGAGGTCTTTGCTGTGAAGATCTTCAAGAGTTGTTGTGTGCATAAGCAGGAGTTGGTTTTGAAGGTCAATTCGTTGCAATCATTCAACCCCCCCTTCTGATTGCCATTACGATCCTACACCTTGGGTCTAAGCTTTCATCTCTGACTAGATCTCCCTTGATCTAGACTCCTTTCTCTGTATGGACCTCCCCGTGGACCTCTCAACGTTCATTTGTAACCCCTAAGTTCATTTGGGCGTCCAGAGTTCCTCTGGACCTCCCAGTGCCCTTTTGGAACCCTCCTTGAACTCCCTTCAAGCCCAATCGGACCCCCTGAGTCCTTTCGGGCCTCCCTTTGTCCTTCGGACCTCCTCTGAGTCCTTTAGGACCTCCCCTTGCCTATTTGGATCTCCCCTGTGTTCAAATAGACCTCCCACTTGATCAGGTCTAGCCGTTAGGACCTCCTCTCTAGAGATCTTAACCGCTAGACCTCCCCCTTGTTGAGATCTGGCCGTTAGGACCTCCTCTCTAGATATCTTAACCGCTCAGACCTCCCCCTTGTTGAGATCTGGCCGTTAGGACCTCCTCTCTAGAGATCTTAACCGCTTAGACCTCCCTTGATCGATCTCGCCGTTAGGACCTCCTCCTCGAGATCTTGATCGCCGACCTCCCCTTGATCGATTCGCCGTTAGGACCTCCTCTCTGGAGATCTTAACCGCCGCACCTCCCCCTTGATCGATCTCGCCGTTAGGACCTCCTCTCTGAGATCTTAACCACTCAAAGCTCCCCCTTGATCGATCTCGCCAACAGACCTCCTCTCTGGAGATCTTAACCGCTTAGACCTCCTCTTGATCGATTCGGCCGTTAGGACCTCTTCTCTGGAGATCTTGACCGCCGCACCTCCCCTTGATCGATCTGGCCGTTAGGACCTCCTATTTGGAGATCTTAACCGCTTAGACCTCCCCCTTCATCAGATCTGGCCGATAGGACCTCCTCTCTGGCGATCTTAACCGCTTAGACCTCCCCCTTGATCAGATTTGGCCGTTAGGACCTCCTCCCCGGAGATCCTAACCGCTCAGACCTCCCCTTTGTTAGATCTGGCCGTTAGGATCTCTCTCTGGAGATCTTAGCCGTTCAGACCTCCCCTTGTTCAGATCTGACCGTTAGGATCTCTCTCTGGAGATCTTAGCCGTTCAGACCTCCCCTTTGTTAGATCTGGCCGTTAGGACCTCCACTCTAGAGATCTTAGCCGTCCAGACCTCCCCCTTGTGTAGATCTATCCGTTAGGATCTCTCTTTTGGAGATCTTAGCTGTCCAGATCCTTCCTCTGTTGGATCTAAAGGTCCAGACCTCCTTCGGTCTAAGACCTCCCTAGCGCCTGGATCTATCGCTAGCTCTCGTGGTCGTACCCCTTGGGGTTTTTCCTTCCTCTCCTTAAGACTGTTCGATGCTTTTTGGATGGCCCGATCTTAAGGGCACGTTAGCTGGTCCGAACGTCCCTTTCCCTCCCAGCCGTCCGATCTAAATCAGACGGCCTGGTCCTGTTGACCCGTTCGCTCGGTCCGAACGGCCCCTTTGTTTTGCGCCATCCGGTCTTGATCCAATGGCCTCAGCCTTCCACGCGTATCCTTGCCTCCGCGGACCTCTCCTCGCTGTTGACCTTGACCGTTTAGGTCTTCCCTTTGCTTTGAAATCTTGACCGTTGGATCCCCCTTTTGGATATCTAACCGTCAGGACCTCTTTGCTCTTAGGGCTTCCTCGAGTGCCATATCATTTGTGGTTTGGATCTCCCTTTGAGGTCCAGATATCTTTTGTTTTTTGGACCTTTTGTCCATAGGACCTCCCCGTTGTGTGTCATTTGGACCTCCAGTCCATGGGACTCCTTCTCTGTGTGTTTAGACCTTTGTGGTCTAGACCTCCTTGTGTTGTGTTTGGACCTCCTTTAGGTTCAGACCTCCCTGTGTTGTGTTTGGACCTCCCTTAGGTTCAGACCTCCTCTTTTATATTTAGCCCTTTGTGGTCTAGACCTCCCTGTTGCGTTTGGACCTCCTTTAGGTTCAGACCTCCCTGTGTTGTGTTTGGACCTTCCTTAGGTTCAGACCTCCTCTTTTGTGTTTAGACCTTTGTGGTCTAGACCTCCTCTTTTGTGTTTAGACCTTTGTGGCCTAGACCTCCCTGTTTGTCTTTGGACCTCCTCGCCGGACCTCCTCCTTGGATCACTTCTTTGGATCGTGGACCATGCCCTTTGACTAGTCTATGCACCTTTTGACTGGCTCCCTTGACAGCCTTAATTGCATTTGATGTGGGTTGAGTCACATTAAATGTTGCCTCCTACCTTTGTACTCTTTTCTACTTTTTGTCACATCCCTTGCTTTCTTTATCTGTTTTCGTACCTTGTGGCAGTGTGCCTTTGTACCAATACATTGAATTTGGTCACCTTCTGTTTATGGTGCTCCTGTTCCCTTTTCCTTTAAATAGAGCACCAGGGACACCCACTGCCTCCCTGTTCTTCATTTCGACCTCTACTCCTAGCTCTTTCGGTTTTGAGGAGCTCTCCAAGCTCCTCTGGTTCGGACCTCCTTGAGTCCGAGCCCTTCACTCGTTGGACCTCCCTCCTGTGGGATTCCTCCCTCTCGGACCGCTTCCTCCCTGTGGACCTCCTCTTCTCTTTTGGTTTCAAGTAAGTTCTTTTGGTTTTCTTGAAGTTTCTTTTGCTTATTTTGTTTCTTTTGCGAACGTGTAGATTTTGGTTGAATCATTGAGAAGCTCGTGAATCAAGCTCCATCAGCCGAAGCTTTTTCTTTTTCCAACAGAGGCAAGTCGTGGACCTTGATCATCTTGATCCCACTTTGCAAAGCTATTTTGATTTATTAAACTTGCACGGCTATCTTTATAGAACTGGTTTGGGCAGTAGCTATCTCTCCTATTTGACATTATGCCTCCTTTGTGTGCTTGAACTCAACATGTTGACATGAACTCTTTGGACACCTTAGGAGGGATATTTTAGTTGGTATCTCTTGTTATTGCCAACATGGGTATCGTTCCTACTTAGCCTTACTCTAGTAGACGTTGGTCTCCTCATGAATCATCATTATTACTTAATCTTGACTAATGAATTATGGAACTTTGGTTGGTGCCACTGATAAGCAACTAGGGTTGAAGCCTTAGTTGTGTTGTTTGTGGTGTGAGACCACTTTGTTAATATTTGCAGTGCCAGGACTGGGTGGTCTTGGCCAGGTTGAACCCAAAACTGTTTTATGCTCGGGCAAGTTGGCCAGGTGCGAGTAGTGGGTGCTCCATTTGTTGTTGCGATGGAGTCACCTGGGGGCTCCATTTGTTGTTGCGGTGGAGTCACCTGGGTGCCCCTGAGTTGTAGAGCTCGGGGTCACGTTGGGTTTGTGGAAGCTTTGCCTGAGCAATAATTAAGGACTGAACCTTGGGAGCCATTGATCTGGGCCATTTCGTGCAACCACATGTCCATTATGGGGTGGACCGGGAGTAATAATTGGTCTTGTTCTGATTCGGTTCCAAGGTAGTGGAGGTGCTTAGTTCACCACGGCTTAAGAGGGGGCCACCGGGTGCTATACGCACACTGTGATGGCGAAACCTTAATGTTGGTGACTGAGTCAGAGCAGGTCCTTGTAAAAGCCCGGTGGTGGTCTCCACTTGATTCACATGTCTAAGGTAACGTGTGTAATATCAAGCGACTACCTCTTATGGGTAAAGTTGTACACCTCTACAGAGTATAAATCTATTCGAATAGCCGCCCTCGGTTATGGACATGCCCGAGATTTGAATGAGAGGTAGAATTACATTTGTGAAATGGTGTTCTCCTGGTCATCGAACCCGGAGCGAAGGATCCCGAATTCTCTGTGTTCATACACTAGTCCAGATTTCTAGTGTACACAATAAACAAAAGTGATAATCAAAACATATCACACACTTTATTAATAATTATTCGAGTTTATTACAAAAGAGGCTTACAAGCCAACAATAAATAACACAATGGAGGATGAAGAAGTAGTGGAGTCCAGCTAATCTGCCACAGGCAATCGACTGGGGTAGCGGCCTAGTCGTCGAGATCCACACCGATGGTGAAGTCCTTCTCCTCTGAATTTTTTTTTGCATAAAGCAAGTATGAGCACAACTACCGTGCTCACAAGTTACACCCAATTTGGAATTGTAATGCATGCATAAGGTAAACAAAGGACATTGGCAGGGTTATTTTGCATAAAGCCACAGTTTTAGTTTAAATAATCATATTAGATTGCAAGGCCATTTTCATACAGTATTTAAAATCATAATTTAAATGACAAATGTATAATGTGGATAACCTCCAAGAAAGGTGATGGATATCCTCCAATCACAATGGCTAACCACCCAATTTTCCCACAGGACTAACCATCCTGAAAACATATGTTAAAATCATTTTAAAACCAAAAACAAGTCTAACTCAAAGTGGCTTTGCTAGCATGTCCATGACCGCGGACGCGGCTATTCGAATAGTTTTCTACTCTGCAGAGTTTGTACAGCTTTACCCACATGAGATAATTTGGTCTTTGAGTCGGCCAACCCACGCTTCCTAAGGCGTGTGACAAAGCAATTATCACAAGGCTGTTACAATGATCTACCTCAAAGTACTCATGCCCGCTAAGGTTTCGCCCCCTTTGGACTAACCATCCGCAGGTTCAGGGCCCCCTCTTGCGCCAGGTGGGACTATAGTCTAACCGACACCCACTCATACAAAATGGCATGAATATCTACGAGGTATCCCAAATTATTAAGCCAGGTCTTGCCCAGACAAGACGTGTGGTGGTACGGTAAGGCATAGCAAGATGCGGCTCCAAGACCGGTCCTTAATCGACTTGTGCGTCTTTCAAAATCAAACCCTAGGTTTTAATCCTAACCAGATTAAACCCGTGCATAAACCTGCACCCACTATTCATCCGTTTCGCCCAAGTCCAAACCATTTTAATTTTATTTTAGTGAAAACCACCTTTACAAACTCTCTATGGTAAAACAATACCATAGATTTAATTTTAAACAAGTTGTAATGGTTTGGCTAAATCCTCCCAAAATCAAAATCATGGTCTAAGCGTTTGCTAAGCATTTCCAAACAATTTATCTATGGTGACAAAGGGATGACATATCAATATTCAAGATTGGCCATACAATAACAATTGGAATAACTAAGCATTTAAACAGGGTATTAAAATAATTGACTAAAAATATGCATGCAATAATAAATTTAAAAATTAAATTAAATAACTTTAAAATACTGGGAGCAATATGGTCAAAGTGTAACTTGCCTTGATTAGACGTTTTTCTCAAACGGTGTTAAAATCCGGTCATCCGAAGCCGTCGAAATCTATACGCGTAAACGATCCGAATTCAAATAACATTCAAATAAAATCCAAATAAAAATCCAAAAATTATAAAATAAATACTACTAGGAAGGTATCGACTTTATATGAATTTAGGAAGTTGAATCAAAGGAAACGGAGTTCTTATGAGGGAGAACGAATTTCCGGAAGGTTGCAAACCACATGAAATAATAGAATTCTTAAGATTTCACTATTCATGTGGAAATTGTGGTTGCGGATGACTGGGAACAAAGAAAAAAACTTTGTGACCATGGAGAGGAAGTACGACGTAGAATACGTTGAGGCAAACTCAACAGTGTAGACGGCTCGGCCAGAGGATCTTTGATGGCGACGCAGTTCGACGGGGAAGACCTTCGGCGGGCGAACATTGGCGTTCCGGGCCAATGGAGAGGGTTTAGCGGGTGAGTTTTGTGGCGAAACGAAGAGGGAACCGTGGGAAACGTAACGTTCACCTTGGTTGGAGTGGAATGCGCACGGTCGCCTGGTAGCGGCAACGACGCGTAGAAAGGACCAGATAATTAACATAAATTAAATTAAATCTAAAAATTATGAAATAAATACTAAAAATAGTAGGTGAATTTAGATGAATTTAGGTGAAGGAATCAACAGATTTGGAGTTTGCATGTGAGAGAACGGATTTTTGGAAGATTACAAAGGACATGTGTAAAGGATGGTCATGACTAGATAAATTTTGGTATTGTGGATTGTCTTCAAGCTTGCCGCTGAACAACAAGCATTAAGAAAAGAAAAAATGGTGGCACCAAGAAGGAGAGAAAGGGAGAGATGGCGGCTGAACAACATAAATGGATTGCTCACCTTGCGGCGAGGTCGTAGGAGGTGGCGGTCGAGGGGTGGTCGGTGGTGGCGGCGGTGAGCACACTGCAAGGATGGGCGGCACATGAGGAGGTGGCGCCCGGCGATGACAACGGCGAGGAGGAGCACCACGAGAGGATGACATCACGGCAAGGCGGTGGCGGCGAGGGTGGAGGAGCTCCTTGGCGGGCGCTAGAGGCGGCGGGCGCCAAGGCCACGGGCGATAAAACTCAAATTCCGGTGAGCTCACGAGGAGAGGAGAGGAATGGGTGGTGGTGTTGGGTTGAGGAGGAACGGGGGCTCACCGTGCTCCCTTTTATAGGGCGAGGGGAGGCCGGGGTGGAGAGATCGTGCGTGGAGACGTGGCGGGCGGCTGTGCGCATGGGTGAACCGGTGCACGGGGAGAGGGGAACGTGGGCGAGTGGAGGCGGTTGAGGGCGCCGGGTCGTGGGCTTGACCGCGCACGCGCGCGTGAGGAGCGGGCGGTTTGAATGCCACAAATTTCATGAAGAATGGTTGAGAAATTTGTGGGTTTGAGAAGCTTGTGCAGGCTCTAATGGCGTCGGCACTGTTTGTGAGTTCTCTGGACAACAAGAAGAAAAGGGAGGGGAGGGCAAGGGAGGTGGCGCGACAAGCGGCGGTGGCCGGAGGAGCAGGCGGCGGCCGGAGGTGTGGGCGGCGCCGGCGAGGTTGGTAGCCATGAGCGGCGCTGCCATTGTAGGCTTGTTCTCCTCGGGAAGAAATGCACAGAGAAGAAACAACGTTCGGGAAGAACATGGCAGCCAAGAGAGAGAGAAAGGAAAGCATAAAAGGAATTAAAGAAGTATACTACTAATTAAAATACAAAAGTCAAGTTGGCAGCTCATGCCTTTGGAGGTTATCATGTTGAGCGTGCTGGGCATGGGGCAAAATGTGGATGGGTGACCATCGGGAATTGGGGTGCCCGTGTGAGAGAAAAAGGAAATACAATTTTTTTCTCGGGTATCGTATTCACAAGGACAGACAGTCGAACAGATCAATGTGAAGCTTGGACCAGTCCTAACAGATTTTTTTTATTATATATATTTTTTATTTTCGAAATAAAGATTAAGCAATAAATCAAATATTTTTAGAACATACCAAATAGAGTCCAAAAATTCTAGAAAAATTCACAAAAATTCCTAGAATTATTTTGGACTTAATAAAATTATTTTCAACTTAAAGTTGGCTTTTAATTTTGCAAATAAATTATTTTGGCTTTAAAATAATTAGGGAAAAGCTTTTAAAATTCCGAAAATAATTAAATTTTTATTTTTGACTTGTAAAACTTCAGAAATTCAAATAAAGCAAACAAACTCTTTCAAATTTCAGAAAATCCAATAAAATAATAACTTTATTGAATTTAATTTGGTAACAGAACTTTGGGCTGTTACATGGGCGCTTTGGTGAGAGGTTATGGCTTTTACCTCGAAGAGACCTTGGCCAGCTCCAGAGGGGTCATGGCTGGCTCACAAAGTGGTCCAAGGGCTGGTCTTGTGGTGCTCTGGAGTGGGTGCTCCAGAGAGGTTTGGGTTGGTGTCTTGGGTGTGAGTGGGTGCTCATTGTCCCCTTTGAAAATCAAATGTACTTATGTATTATGTTTTCTAACTTGAGCTTTGCAATCTATTATATTATTCACTGTCAATTTAGCTTTATGCAAACTAACCTTACAGCTCTCTTTTGGCAAGCCTTGCATAGTTATTTATTGCATACACTCCCCACGGTTTGCTGAGTACATTCAATGTACTTATGGCTTTTGCCCTCTGTTTAAATCAGCAGCTGTAGGAAGTTCCAGGGAGCTCAAAGCTCAGTGAAGAAGAGGTCTTTGGAGACCTTGCGACCTAGGGATGTCCTCCACTCGATGGCCGGTGGGCTGATCGGTTGGACCTCTGCTTGACGTTTTGTCTTTGCTTTTTTGCTCTTTTCTTTGTAGCCCTTGAGGCAAACTCCTGTATAAAGCTTGGCCGGTTTGGTATTTAATATATATATATATATATATATATATATATATATATATATTGTTTTGTCTCTTGTTTCTCTTAGCTTGTGTATGGATTTGATCTCACCTTTGTCAGTTTGTGCGAGCCAGCTTGTGTTTCCTGGGACTGGCTCATTGCACAATGGCCAAGACCTCCAAGAGGTCTTGAAGACCTCCTGGGAGGTCCTGGTAGACCTCACTCGGGATGCACCGAGCGGTACTACCGCTCCTCTATGCGGTAGTACCGCAGCTCAAAAAAAAAATTGGGCCGATTCCTCGTATCCCGAGCGGGTCTTCACAGGTGCTCATGCGATGCATTCCGCAGAGCGAAGGATTAACACTCCTTCACGACATACATGGTGGCATCTGTGAAAATCATGCTTCCTATAGAACGCTGGTCGGTAAGGCCTTTCGACAAGGTTTTTACTGGCCAACAGCCCTGTATGATGCTAAAGAGTTAGTTAAAAAGTGTGTCCAATGCCTATTTCATAGCAGGCAAATACACCAACCAGCTCAGGCATTACAAGCGATACCTCTATCGTGGCCTTTTGCGACCTGGGGTCTCGATATCCTAGGACCGTTCCCCAAAGCTCTAGGAGGTTTGAGTTCCTTTTGTGGCTATTGATCGTTCACAAAATGGATTGAAGCGAAACTGTGGATCGATAATAACGAAGCGCAAAAGCGGTTCATGATGAGATGCGTAATTACTCGATTTGGAGTACCGAGTCGAATAATTACAGATAATGGTAAGCAATTTTCGGCGCAAAATTTCGTGAATTGTGCGACGAGTTGGGTACCAAGTTATGTTATGTTTACGTGGCCCATCCCCAAAGCAATGGAAGCAATCGAACGTGCAAACGGCCAAATAATGAGAGAATTAAGACCGAGTCTTGACCAGCTCATCAAGCGCCGGGGCTTGGGTACAAGATTTACCCTACAGATATGGGCGCTTAAATGCGACTACTAGTCGAACTCAGGTGAAACACCATTTTTTCTAGTTTTGGAGTTAAAGCCATGCTTCCTCCTAACTAAAGATACTGATCAACATGAGTCGAAACTTTCAAAGACGCAACCAAGAACAACTTCGAGCGGATGACATTAATCTACTCAAGAAAGGAGAAACCAGCCTTAACTGCTCATTCGGCCTACCAACAAGCCTCAAGCAGATACTACGATCGTAAGGTCCAACCTTGCGCCTTCTTTGTAGGTGACTTGGTATTGAGGCTCGCCAATCCAAGTCTAATCGGAATAAACTTTCTCCCAAGTGGGAAGGTCCTTACACAGTGGTCGAAGTTACTCGGCCAGGGTCAGTACGATTGGCAATGGAAGATGGTCAGGTTCTCGCAAATTCTTGGAACATCGACCAGTTACGCAAGTTTTATGTGTAACCAACCATTCAGACAATAAAGACTCAGGTTCTTTCTACCTCTATTGTCTTACTTTTGAGTAGTGCTTTCATAATCTTTCGACTACATTCCAAACACCCAGTTTTCTTTACACTGGTCCAAAGGAAGGTAACATCACCTAGTCGAAGTCTCTCCTCTCTACACGTGGTCCTGCCCACTAGAAGGAACTTCATAGTGTCGACTCGTTACTCACTTTTTCCGTCAATACAAAGAGCTCGGGTTCTTTTTTGGTCGAAATATTTTTAAAGCCAACTTTTTTTTCCCTTAGATTATTTCTTCAGTTATTTTGAAAAGTATTCTAAGCAGAGTGCACTTTCTTAGGTTTATTCAACTGCCTTTGGTGTATTCGATCCGTCTCAACTAAGTCGGAGGAAGAAACACATCTAGTCGAAGTCTCCCCTCTCTGCACGTGGTCTTGCCCAATAGAAGGAACTTCCTAGCATTATTCAGTTTCCTACTTTTGCTACCAGGACACACTTATCGAGTCCACCAAGGAAGGGCGAACGAATTTTTTGAAGTCCTTTAGACATTTGCTTAACTCAAGTTGCTGTTCTCGATTTGATTAATCTAGTCGGAGATGGTAACATCACCTAGTCAAAGACTTTCCTCTCTGCATGTGGTCCTACCCACTAGAAGGAACTTCCTAGTGTCGATTCATTCCCACTTTTTCGACCAATGCATGACAATCGTGACCAAAAACTACAAGTTAACCAAACATCTCTGCTTTTGAAACCCTTTAACACTATTTACTTAGTTTGTCTAAACAAACTAAGCAAATAGTCGGGCTAGGATAAAGTTATTAACCTGACTTCAATTCTTAGTCTTTCTTTCGTTAATTATCTTTTGGGTTACTAACTACTCGACAAAGATGGTTTGCAGGAAACAAGATGGATTACATAATACATCAACAAAAGCTTGTTTTTCACGGTGTTTTTACAAACTACTCAAGAGGGAGAGCCCAACGCATCTCCTCCGAGACCTTCACGCCAACAGGTTGCATTTCTTCCATAAGATCGACCAATGTTGTCCAAACGCCGTAAACCACTTCACGAGAACTTTCTCTGAATCTTCCCAAATCGATTAGGCTTGAATCTTCACCGCATCCATCTCTGACTCAGCCCACTTAGAAACTTTTCCGGCCATTTCTCTCAGAAAGGGGAGATTTTTGATTGGATTGGCGGCGAAGAAGGCACGATTGAGTTGGTGGCGGAGAAGACAAGAACTCGATGAACAGCAGGAGCGATTTGGGGAAAAGTAGAAATCCAAGTTTTACCCCTGGTAAGTATTTATAACAGTATGCCTGGTCAAGGCGTGGCATTCCAAAGGTTGCCACCGCTTCGGGAACCGCTCCAACGGACAGACTTGTGGCAGTCGTTTGCGATTCTCTAATTTGTCCGTTCAAGAAAATTAGGTTCGTTTTTACACCTCAAGCAAAATTACTTTCTTGGTCAGATCTTTTTGACCAAATGAAATATTAATCGAAAGGTTTTTCTTCCGATCACCATACTACGACCACCTCGTGATCGTAGGAGTTTTCTACGGCTATTTGACAGTCGTAAGCAACCTTCTTGACCAAGCATATTTCTGGTCAAAGTAGTATACAAATGTCGAAGAGTTTTTCCTTCGACCACCTTTCTACGACCCTCTCGTGGCCGTAAGACCATCTATGACTCCTTCACCAAGTAAGTTACTTTCACTTGAAGCTGGGGGGCAAGATGACGAGGATCTAATAATCCTCATTTTATCTTTTATCTATAATTCTTATTATAAGTAAATATAACGTCATGTGGTCCCCGGTATACCCTTAAATTTACAAGGAGAAGCCTACTAGGTGGTCGTAAGTTCTTCTACGACCACCCCCATAGTCGTAAGTCTTGCTACGACTACCTTATGGTCGTAAGTTCTTCTACGATCACTACCCAGTCATAAGTTATTCTACGACTACCTCATAGTCGTAAGTTTTGCTACGACTACCTTATGGTCGTAAGTTCTTTTACGACCAGGTCAGCTACGACCACCTTATGATCAATAAAACCTACAGGCGAGTGGGTCCAATTGATTAAGGAATCCAAACAGTCAACATACGCTGCTATTATGCGAAATAATACCCCAGCATCTCTGACAAGTAACTGCCAGGTGGCATAAAGGAGTTACCATCCCGATAATTACTGCAAACGTGTGTCCGTTACTGGATTGAATGAGGCGTCTCTTCAGCAAGGGAAAAAGGCTATTCCTTCACGACTATATAAAGGCAACGGTCAAAGAGGGAAAGGGAGGGGCAATCGAGGCATACACACACGCTATCGAGAGCTATCAGGAAGACAAGTGCTATCATCTGTAATAGTCTTAGTTTTTCTCTTGATTGTTCAGAATACACTCAATACCATACACACACAGGAGTAGGGTTGTTATCCTCTCTAGAGAAGGCCTGAACCTGTATAAAAATACCCATGTCAATCTCTCTGTGTGATTCTATTCTAGGAGACCCCCCGAATCAAACAATCTGTACGTAAGATCGGTTCTAAAACACCGACACTCATCTTCTGAAAATCCAGGTGCTTTGTCTTTTGTCATATTAACCTTGATTTTCTTGACATCTGGGTCTTCCTTCTGAGCTTCCATGATCTGATCTTCCAGAGTTGGTTGGACCTCAACAGTGTATACATAACCCTCCTCAACTAATTCCAGGTTGAGTCGTTGAAATTCCTTGCACAAAGCAGGCTGACTTTCTTTTATCAACATATTATTGCAATAGCTTTTCCTGCTCAAAGCATCAGCTACAACATTAGCTTTGCCTGGATGATAGTGTATTCCAACATCATAATCCTTGATTAGCTCTAACCATCTTCTTTGCCATAAGTTGAGATCTAACTAAGTGAAAATATACTTGAGACTCTTATGGTCGGTATATATTTCACAACGATTATCGATCAAGTAATGTCTCCAAATCTTTAGAGCATGCACCACTGTGGCTAACTCTAAATCATGGGTTGGATAGTTCTACTCATGCGGACGCAATTGCCTTGAAGCATAGGCCACAACCTTGCCTTCCTGCATTAACACACAACCAAGACCTTGTTTTGATGCATCACAGAAAATCTCAAAGTCTTTCCGGATGTTGGGCTAAATCATTAGTGGCGCGGTAGTTAACCTCTTCTTTAGTTCTTGAAAACTTTGCCCACAGGCAAAGGTCCATTCAAACTTCTTTTCTTTCTTGAGCAATTCGGTGAGGGATTTGCAATCTTCAAAAAGCCTTCAATAAAACGACGATAGTAACCGGCTAAACCAAGAAAACTTCTGATTTCCGAAACTGACTTAAGTTGTCTCTAGTTAAGAACATACCTAACTTTTCCTAGATCCACTGCTACTCCTCCAGCAGAAATTACATGCCCCAAGAAAGCAACTTCCTTTAACCAAATCTCACACTTACTAAATTTAGCATACAATTAATGCTCTCTGAGTTTGTCTAGAACTAACCTCAGATGTTCCTCATGCTCATTCTTATTTTTAGAGTAAATAAGAATGTCATCTATGAATACCACTACAAACTTATCCAGGTATTCCATAAACACCTTGTTCATCAGGTTCATGAAGTATGCTGGTGCATTTGTTAGACCAAATGACATCACAGTACATTCATATAGACCACAACGAGTGGTGAACGCTGTCTTTGGGATATCCGATGGTCTTATCTTCAGCTGATGATATCTAGAGTGTAGATCAATCTTGGATAAGACACTTGCTCCTTCTAACTAATCAAACAAGTCATCAATTCACGGCAAATGATCTTTTTTCTTGATTGTAACTTCATTCAGGGCCCTATAATCCACGCACATCGTTAAGTTGTCATCCTTCTTCTTCACAAAGATTACTAGTGCTCCCCATGGTAATGAACTGGGTCGAATATAACCTTTTTCAAGCAACTCTTCAATCTACTTCTTCATCTTAGCTAGCTCATTTGCTGGAAGCTGGTAATGTAACACCCTAGCCCAACATGAGCCTGAAATGCTACTAAAATAATCATGATAACAAATTAAAACCTAAGACATAATTCTAAATTTTGGCAGAACCTCCTTTGTATAGTTAACTATACCGGAGGTTCCAACAGTTAAATATATCATAATCGATATCCCAACGTCCAGAATTCATCAAAGCATTCAAAACATGCTAAACAGCTAAGGCATATTCAAAGATATCTAAAATACGCTACTCCTCATTATTACAAGTAATCCAATGTTAATCCTTAAGCAGTTTGCTCACTATTAAAGTATGATATAGAAGTTATTCAACTTTAAAGATGAGTGGAGTGTATGATTCCAACTCAAGCCTATTCCTTCCCATGCATGCCGTTCTTGCAAGTGGTACCTAAAAGCACAACAAAAGCAAGAGTGAGCCCAAAGACTCAGCAAGTACCGATAATAAAACATTAAACTCACAGTTATAGCATCAACATCCCATACGAAAGCTTTACTCTAAAACATCTCACATGTTTTATGTAATGCAAATGTGCGATGCAACTTTTTCACTTTTACTCTTTTCGCATTTTACCGGTAATGTGAGGTATACAACCGTTGATGTATACCTTTGCCTGTGCCCTCTAGCACAGGGACCAAGAGTCTATACTCCACAAGTATAGGGACCATAGCCCATCATCTTCATGATGGGGACCTCTAATCAATGCCTACACCCACAAGTGTGGGGACCACAAGCCCGTCATCTACATGACGGGGACCTCAAATACACATACCTGGTCATCACGTGACCAAGTCTCAAGTATGCTCTCAAAGTGTATATGAATCATTACTCTATCTTTGAAGAACATGTATAGCAAAAACAACAAACTAGAATCTCAAACTTTCAATAACATGCATAGCAACAGCAACGTACATGAATAAAACTTTAACATATCTCAAGCATTCACCATCTTTAATCATACATATCACATTATCAACCATGCATAGCTAATATGTATCAAAATAATAGCACTCACTATCAAACATTCATCAACCAGAGTATTTGCCTCAACCATGCAAGAACAGAGGACGAGAAGAGGGCGCTGCCCCCGGGACCAAACCCCCACCTGAATATATATATAAAGCACGCTAAGACAATAATACTGGACCAACAATAAAACTAGAAGTACAAACGAACTTGCTATACTCTCTAGCGCAAACCCAACTCCACTCCTAAATGTCGATCTGTCCCCTCTATGGACAGTCACAATCTAAAATTCACAACTTTTGATACAGAAGTCCAAATGGGGTTTTCTTGGACTTTCTAGAAAGGTTAACAAATTCTCCAGCTAAAACTAGTTGGTGAACCGTCCTGATTCGGCCATCCAATACCCCTACCAAGCTAATTAACAGAACATCGAATTCGCGTCGGGTTTCTGGACAGTCATACTAAAATCATCATAACTTTCAATACGTTTGTCCAAAATTCGTTTTCTTTAGCTTTCTGGAAATATGAGACAATTACCTACATCTTTCATTATAGTGAGCTCCTCTAATGTTTCGTTTAACTATTCGCTTAATTCAAATTACTAAAAAGTGTCAGGATACCGACGGATTTGCAGAACAGTAGTGACGAGGATTAAAACCTCTATGTATTAATCTAAAACATAAAAGACCATACGTCTTCATGGTCGTAACCCCTAAGGCTAACGACCTCACTGGTCGTAAGGATTCCAGAGGTTACACGATGGGTACCCTGGTCGGACTAGGCTTCAACCAGGTAGCTGTTCGGAAAGGCTATGAACTAGCACCCTTAACCGTATGATGAATGGAACACGTGCAAAATGTTCTATACCATGCGATGATATACAAGACACTGATAATAAACCACCTTATGGTTAAGCTTCTCACAAGCACTTAACCGTAAGGTAGTTAACACGTTGTTAACTACCTTCAACCTCCGACCAGTCGTAACGTTTCATCAGGGACGCTTTCTCCAGGAGTAACTGCCGTCTCTTCGGGAGTTATTTAATGGTGGAACGTAGAAGACGAGGAGACAGACAACGAACAACAGAAGACACACAAAGCAAGGCAACTCAGAAGCCAAAGCAGTAGCATTCAATACATTTTGGTGTAATTAGAGATAGTTCCTAGTCAGGTCTTATAATCCCAGTTCATATTAATAAAGAGCAGCCCCCATTCTCTTCCAGGATTCTCCACGTCATTTTCCTCTTTTTATTTCGTAAGATCGGCGACTCGATCGTCGACAGCTGGCGCCATCCGTGGAGAAGAAGACATAAGTTTCCCGAAGAAACTCTTCGCTCATACAAACCCTCGCCCAAATTCCTGCAATCGCTAATACGAATATGCCCGGAGTTTGGAATGAGGAGAATTGGTTCGACTTGGCGAACTACGCCAACCTCGATATGGAAGGATGCATCCGTGCCATTGAGGAAAATGGCAGATCATCCTCCTCTTCCTCCTCCGTCATCTTGCACGTCGTCGACGATAGCGAGGTCGACCGGATGGACGAGGATGCGCCACCATTACCGGTGGCACAATTAGAGGAACCAACCATTCCGATCAGCTTGGAATGTCAGGGGACCTCTTCAAGCCCGGTCATTCCGACCGGCAAAACAGGTGAAGAAATTTCAGCACCACCACTCGAAAATATCTATACCCTCGATGAAATCATGGCTGAAAGATATTCTCCTACGGCTTCTGGCAATTCCAGGAGTCAACCGACATCTGCTAACGGTGTCGATGAAGCCTCCACCGTCGCAGCCATGTGGGGATGATCACGCTTCGACATATGATCGGCGATTCGCGGATCAGTGAGAGACCTTAGGAGGTGCTCATTTCGCGACTCTCCGTCGTGGAAACTTCGCGAGGCAGGCGAGAAGCTCTCCATTAATTCTGATGGAAGCTCATTGGAAGATCGGTGCTAGAGGCACGAAGTCAACGCGATCGAGATGAAAATCAAGATACCTGCGGGTCCTACATTCTCTACCATGCCATCACGTGTTGTTAGAGATGATCCGGGCCATCAGGCACCAACTTCCGGAGTCCACTTTACTGATCAACGTCCATCAGTTAACCCGCCTGGCATTGCCCCACTTAGAGTAATTGATAGGACAGATCAAATCCGAAGGTCGGAAAGGTTCAGTCTCACGTACACCTACGCACAAAGATGAACCCCTAAGACCTTCGATATCGCTAGACAAAACTTACGATGTGTTCAAGATATGTTAAATAATTCTGATCCTACTTTAGCAGGAACTCGAGGTTTTGTACAACTTGTAGGTCAAGTATCCGAAATTCTCCAATAGACCATGCGGCAAGCCGCGAGCGCACCGTGAGCAAAGGGTTTCAGGGAGTCAAACTATGACTTCATCCCAGCGTTCCTCCCTCAGTAGGGGACAGCATGGTCATGCTCGGGAACAATCGATACCAAGGCCTCCTCGATGATTCCGACCAAGGAGTCACGAGGGGAGAAGGTTATTTCAGGAAGCCACTCCCCCATCATGTCGAGAAGAACCACCGCTTGGACCTGATGATCTCCGACATCGTCTGAATCAAGTAGGCGGTCGAAGGTATCATACCAATGTCTACGACGGATCGGTACACCGGAGTTCCAGTATTCCAATCTTAGGAACCGGTCTCCGACCGATTACAATCCGGCACCCTCCCAGAGAAGGCGCCATGAATCAATCACAGGTTGTCGAGCCTTCTCTGCAGGGCTCCAAGCTATGCGTTGGCCTAACCGGTTCCGACCGGCCAACTTGGACAAGTTCAATGGAACTCAAAATCCATTAGAATTTCTCCAAATATATACCACCGCCATCAGAGCTGCTAGAGGCGATGAGAATGTGATGGCCAACTATCTACCCACCGTGCTCGAAGGGTCTGCCCGGTCGTGGTTGTTGAACCAACCGGTCGGATTAATCTATACATGGGAGCAACTCTGTGATATTCTAATTACAAATTTCCAGGGTACGTACGACCACCCTGGGAAGGAGGATGATCTCCACCGAATCCGGCAGGGTTCTGATGAGACTTTACGTCAATACATCAAGAGGTTCAGCTAGGTTCGTAATTCTATACCCGAGGTCGTAGAGTCATCTGTTATTCAGGCTTTCAAAACAGGTATGAGAAATCGGCGGTTTATGGAGGACATAGCAATGAACCCTCTAAGAACAACCGCTGAGCTTTTTGACATGGTCGACAAGTATGCCACCGCTAGCGAAGCAATCGAGTGGTCTTGAAGCCATTGATCGGAAAAACAAGATTCTCGACTGGCTGGACAAACCAGAGAAAAAGAATAAGAAGTCTCTCAAGAAGAAAAAAAAACCGTAGACAGAAGCGACAAGGAGGTACTAGCCATTCTGATAAATTCATGAAGGGTAAGAAGGACTACACCCTCGGGGCAAGAAAAAGCTCGACCGAGGGATTCGAGAAAAGAAGAAGTGATGTCCACTTCACGAAGAGGCAAGGCATGATCTAAGTAACATCCCAAATGTATAATCTGGGTTATTCAAGTATAATTATATGTGTAGAAATTAAAACTTTTTCTCACAACTTGAAAACCCTTACAATCTCATGTAATTCTTGTCCAAGAGTTGTGTAAACCAAGAACACAAAGCTCTTGTTGACCAAAAGTCAAATTCGTTTTCCACTTCTCTCAAATCTTGTGCCAAACAATTGGAAGTATCTTCCTTGGTCCTAAAACTGATATGGGACCCTTCTGAAAAATATCATGAGTTATAGCACTTGTTGATAAATTTTGGAGGTAAAACAATCCTTTAAACAACCTTAATGAAATTCCTGAGAAAAATGCATTGCATAATAACCTCTGGAAAATTTATGTAAGGTTAATCATGTTGTCAGCTAGCTCCAGTTAAAATCTTATGAATTTTGGAGTTCATTTGCTATCTCAAACAAATTTGCCAAGTCTTAGTCAGTTAGAAAATTAAATTTAAAAACAGTAGACTGTTCCTTGGGCTAGCCAGTACTCAAACTGGTCCAAATTTCAACCCCATCGACCTCCTTTCCCACCTTGATGAGGTCGAGCCGTTGGATCCAATCCAACCGCCACGACCTCCCCTCAACCAAGGCCCCCAGACCTCCCATTCGAGGTCCTCTTGACCTCGTGGACCTCCTCGTCAACGTGGGCGTCGACCTCCCACCTCCCGCAAGCATACGGCCGTAAGACCCTCTTTGCATTTAGTTGAGGTCGTGGCTTGGATTTACATCCAATGCCCACGACCTCCTCCTCAAACGTTCTCGCTTAAGACCTCCCCACCTCATCAGTCACGGCCGGATCAAAGATCCACGGTCATGACCTCCCACATGCGTTAAATCCCAAAGACCTCGCTTTGTTGAGGTCTTGGCCCTTGATTAAGATCCAACCGCCCCGACCTCCCATGGTTATCCAACCTCAAAACCACCTTCCACCTTGGCGAGGTCATCATTTGTTGGTTTACATCCAACCGCCTCGACCTCCCTTTGTACTCACTTGAGGTCGTGGCCGTTGGATTTACATCCAAAGGCCACGACCTCCTCTCAAAAATATTACAGAAGGTCCTCCGCTTGATGAGGTCCATGCCCTTGGATTTGCATCCAAAGGCCATGACCTCCCCTCGCCTCTTATGTTCGCGTGCGATTAAGTCCCAAGCGAGGTCCGCACCGCTGGATGGAGATCCAACGCTTTGGACCTCTGTCCCATTTCCTCACGTCGTTTTCACGTTAAGGAGATCGGAGGGCCACCTCCTCGCCCTTGATCGTGTGGTGGGACCTCCTCCCACCACTTAAAACTTAACGGTTCAAAATAGGATCCGATGGTTAGGACCTCTCCTGTGTCTTATCCAACGGCCATAAAGTCCTCCCCTGTTCTTCTCCTTCCTCTGGCGCTACGGCAAACTCGAGCAACAAGCAATTAATGCGTGTCGACCTTGGGGTACACTTCATCACTTTTCTCGACCAAGATTTAATGCGGTCACTTTAGCCTCTCAGTCAAGCCCGAGCCCGCCCCTTGTCACCCCATGTCTTGTCCACCTCATGGACCCGGCCAGTGGGCTAAGCTCACCATGGAGCTTAGCCCCACTCATCACCTTCAATCAGGTTATAAAGTACCCTTGAAGCCTCCCTTGGCTTCCTTTGCACACAATTGACCTCACCTTGCACTTTGTGCGTGGTGAGCTCCTCCACTAACACTCACTCACCTCACTAGTGGCTGCCATTGTTGATGTCCTTGGAGCTTCTCGGTAGCTCAAGGGTTCCAAAGGCTCCCTCTTCCACCCTCGCTCATTTTGTGCTCCCCAAACCTCTCGAAGTTAACCCTAACTTAGTTTGTTTGGGCGCTTTTGAGGAGGACAAAGTCGGGCTTGAAGTGGAGCTTTGGCCGTGGAGCCCCTGTCTTCCCCAACTCCGCCACCACCTCCACGACCTCCCGGAAGACCTTAGGACCACCTGTAAACCCCGTTAGTCCTTTAGATGTCGCACCCGCATGAATGATCTCGCGGAGCTTTTCTTGGCACAAGCTTGATTGTCGCATGAGCTCGCTTTTTGCATTTTCAGACAGGCCGTGCGGGGCGATTGGTCCTCTCGGCTCACGGCGTTCAAGGCCGTCATTGCTTGAGAGAGGTCCGTTAGGTGCGCATGGTTATTGCGAACCGCGGTACCATTGATCTCGCCATGAGCTCTACATCGCCGGCGAGATCACTTCTTCACGCCGGGATTTTGTCGGATGTCCCGAAAGCGTGTCATTGTCGTTTTAGGACATAAATTCGCCGCTTTAATGCCCAATCATAGCATTCATTGGCGTCTTAACCGCCATTAACCTGTCCCTTTGCGCATTAAAACCCCTCGCGACCTCCTCGTGGTCCCGGCGCATTAATGCCCCTGTCCAAACATGTGCGTCGCGCTGAAGCTCGATGTCGGACCTCCTCCGAGGAGATCTGGAGCGCCCAAGACCTCCTGGCGCATCTTAGCCGTCTGCAGACCTCCTCGAGGTTCAGGACGCTGAGGACCTCCTCTGGGACCTCCTCGAGGTCATCTCCCGCTGAGGACCTCCCTTTAGATCTGGTCCGTTCCGACCTCCCTTCCTGTTGTGGTCCGCTGATCTCCCATCTACGGCCACGACCTCCCTCACCTCGCGCGTAATGCGTGGTTAGGAGGTCCAGACCTCTGGACCTCCCATGTGCGTGTGTGTTGTTCTCTTGGGAGGTCTCGAGCCGTTAGATCTGTGATCTGTGGCTCACGACCTCCCATGTCTTTGTGAGTGTTGAAATGCCATTAAAGTCTTAATAATAAATGTAATAAGGTATAAACTTTAAAATTTCATATCTTTTTCTTCTTAAATCCAAATGAGGTCATTCAAGTTGTGTTAGCTCTATCTTGAACTTGACTTTAATCTAAAAATGATTATAAGTTGAGTTCAGCTCCAGAGCACAGTTAGCCACTAGATTTTAAAACTCCTTTTAAATATACATTCAAATTAATGCTTAGCTTGTAAAATTCATAACTACTGCTCAGAGGTTGTTTTTGAGTGAGACCAACTTTGTTGGTTTCTCTATTAATGAACTCACTAAGAAAATTAGTTTTGAGCATGTTGCTGTTAGAAAAATGAGGACTTGTGCATTATAATTTTGTTCAAGTTCTTGTTTTTGAAAAATTATAGAAAGTGCATAATAGCTCCAAATGAGATGAACTCAATTGTGTTATTCATCTCATGAGGTGCTGGTTTTGCAGTAAAAATTTCAGCCTCACCACTGTTCTAGAAAATGTTGCCTCATAATTAAATTAGTGAATAGTGCAGTTTGGTATTTTTAGGGCTGAGCAGAATTGTTTTGCTCATATCTTTTGCATTAAGAATCCAAATCCATTGGTTCTTGTTGCAAAATCTCCTAAAATCACCCTCTTGCTGCTGTAGAAATTTCATAGTATTTGGAGTTCTTTTGCTGTGTTGTCTTTGTTGTCTTTAAATCGTTCTTATCGGTTCTTTATCGCTTTTCCGTTAGGTTTCGACATTTGTGGTGATCCATAAGCGACCCTCCGTAACAAAGTGACCAGCAGCAAGGCAAGCAGTTTGACCATTTCCATCATGTCCCATTACTTTAAAGCTTACTACTTTGTTTTACTTCTATGTATGCATGCTACTTTGTGTTAAATGTCGCTAGCTTTCCTATAGTTGCATAATCTGTAGGAATTGTTATCCTCTACTACCAATGAGCCTAGGTTATTCGCTGTGGTTTGAGCTCGTTGGATGAGCTCTTATCACTTAGTAGTTGCGTTTAAAACTGCTTAGACATGCTTAGCTATCGGTAGTAATGGGCGATCATCGACATAGTCGATGGTCTTGATCACACAAGTATAATTATTCCTCCTATATGTCCAGCACTTGTGCTTTGATTAATTTGTAAAATCAAAACTGAAAATAAAATGTCGATTTAGACTTGGGCATATTGGATGGATGGTGCGGTTCTTGGAATGTGGTGGTATGCCCTGTCCCTAAGGACCGAGTACTTGGGTCACTAAGCCAAGCGCTTTTATGCTAACCACACGAGGGGATATGGGACCTCTTGACTAAGTACTTTGGGAGGTGTTAATTATGAGCTGGTTGGTGGGTATGTTTTAATAAAATCTGTGTGTGTGGTGTTGGGAGGGAGCATTGGCGCACCGGTTAGGGCTGTCTAATGTGTCTTGTCCCCGTGGGTTGCGGCTCGTAATTAGCATCGCCCATTGGAAATGTCTCGTAGGACTTAGCGTGCAAGCACACCAAAGGTCGTGTGCCTAAAGGAAAGGCGGTCCGGCGTGTGGGTACATTGGTACACCCTCGCAGGATAAAACTATTCAATAGCCTCGCCCTAGGTTATGGACATGCTTGGTAAGGTCGTTCAAGACTAGTCTCAACCTTTTAATTAAAACTTGATGGGTTGGTATGAACGGGAGTTCATGCTATTGTTGTGGTGACTAAGGGTTAGTCACTTCGAGTGTTTGTTCTTATTGTTGTTACTATGTTATTATCTCGTTGTTACTTCAACATTTAAAAATGCTTTGCCAAATTGCCTTCAATCTATTATGTTATTGCAAATAAATGTGCTTTATGCTAAAATGAGTCCAAAGCCTCATCCACTTAAATAAAGCTTGCATGTAGCTATTTATAGTTCTGTTATCTCACACGTAAGTCTTGCGGAGTACTTTATGTACTCATCGCCGTGGTTGTGGCAATTTTTTTGTGGCTTTTGTTGCAGAGGAAGAAGGAGAGCTCCAAGAGCCTCTCTTTTGTGCTACGTGTTGCGCTTTCTTGACGACTAGCTTGGCGGTCGGTCGGATGCCTAGGGTTAAGGCACACCGATTGGCTTTGTGTTATAGCCATCTTTATGGCACTTTTGC